>CM077173.1:40230760-40378260 GCA_039654105.1 Coreius guichenoti
GTATCTGAGTGTGCGTGAGTGTGTCTGTATCCGAGTGTGTGTGTCTGTCTGTTGAGTGTGTGTCTGTGCATTTGTCTGTCTGTCTGTGTGTGTGAGAGTCTGTCTGTGTGTTTGTGTCTGTATCTGTGTGTCAAGTGTGTCATGTGTCGTGTGTGTGTGTCGTACGTCCAGTTGTAGAACTCTGCGTTAGGCCGGACGTGCCACCCTGAGGAGAAGGTGTTGAGTCCTCGGCTGAAACACTCGTTGTAAATGGCTCCGGTATAGATCGAAAACAGCCCCATCAACAGAATGAGATACCGGCCTCCAAACATCATACGCCAGATCTAACACACACACACACACACACACACACACACACACACACACACACACACACAAGAAAATTACTACATGCATTAAAAAAAACATCACATTTGCTGTTTAACGTGCGTTTGGGACACAATGTGCGGCAGTTGTGCTTTATTTTCAAACTCACATCACTTTTCCTGTTTTTAAGGCATTGTAGTGAAATTCCAGTATTGTGAAAACACGTGTGCATGATGCGTCATATTTTTACTTCATTAGTATTTTTCCTCATTTTTGGATCCTTCTCCTCCAGAACCATCCAGAGACCCGCCAGTGCCATCAGCAGACCGTGCCCAACGTCCCCGAACATCACCGCAAACAGGAAGGGGAACGTGATGATGGTGTAGACGGCTGCAGACGGTAAAAGATGTGTGAGAGTGGATTTAAGCTTGTGTTAAACGCTGCTGGTCAGTGGTGTGTGTGTGTGTGTGTTACCTGGGTTAACCTCCCTGTAGCTCGCTACTCCATACGCATCGACGATGTTCTGGAATCCTGCGGTGAAGGCGTTGGTGGGGAAGACCGTGGGCGGAGACGTGGTGGCCGGCAAGCGGTTGTAGAACGAGTCCACACTACTGCCACTCTTCCTCTGAGAAACACACAAAGACAAACATAAACAGTGATGAAAGGCAAAATATGAAATGTCACAGATGTATATTGACTGAGTAATCACTGTTTTGTAGAGGAGTGTCAAAATGACAATTTTCACCTGAGATTTGGAGCCAAATTACAGGAGTGTAAAAATGACTTTAGAAAGATGGCAGCATCATTATTTTATTTTCACACAGAGATTGGTAGATCTATTAGTGAAATCTGTTGACTTTATCAATCTTTGTCTCATTATATGCCAACGGTGACCGTTCAAAAATGGAGAAAAAGCACTTCTTGTGTGTTTTTGCCCCAAGTTTGCGTGCCTGTAACTCAAGAATTATTAAAGATATCTTGATATTCTTTTAGATTCTGCTTCTTAACAAACTTTTCTTTTGGCATCTTCATTTTAAAGGCCCTCGATGGTTCAATCCCAGAGATATGGAGATCTTAATATGGCTCTAAGAGTGCATTTTCAGGGGTTAAAGAGGAATAGCTGAAGAACAAATGTTGAAACTAGAAATGTATCTTGTGTTTTTCTATCAACACAATTGCACTGAACACCTGTCTGAGTGGCATTAATATTGTTTTTCCAAAGCTTGTGTGCCAAAAATCCACTGAAATGGTCAAGTTGAGGCATTTTAACTTCCTCTCAAAAGTGTATTTATAAGAATCTATATTTGAATCAGTTTCAGGGATATTTGGAAGAAGGGATTTTGTTGGACTTTGGAAAAAAATAGAGATGTGTTGTATACAATTGTTTTGATAGAAAGAAAGTAGTAACATTTCTAGTTTCAACATGATCTATTGTTCAGACATTCCTCTTTAAATGCAATAACTATCAGTAAACCACATTTGGTTTTTGACCACTAAAAATGGGTAAAATACAACAATTTACTCATGGAGCCACATTAAGATCTGGATTGAACCATCGAAGGCCTTAAAAAATAAGATGCCAAAAGAAATGTTTGTTAAGAAGCAGAATCTAAAAGTATATTAAGATATCTTTAATACTTCTGGAGTTACAGGCACGCAAACTTGGGGCAAAAACACACAAGAAGTGCTTTTTCCCCATTTTTGAACGGTCACCGTTGGCATATAATGAGACAAAGATTGATAAAGTCAACAGATTTCACTAATAGATCTACCAATCTCTGTGTGAAAATAAAATAATGATGCTGCCATCTTTCTAAAGTCATTTTTACACCCCTGTAATTTGGCTCCAAATCTCAGGTGAAAATTGTCATTTTGACCCTCCTCTACAAAACAGTGATTACTCAGTCAATATACATCTGTGACATTTCATATTTTGCCTTTCATCACTGTTTATTCATTTCTTTAGATCAATCTAAATTTCTAGCCGAGGACCTCTGGTTGAGTTATTTTTAGCATCTCAAAAGTTCAGACCAAAAAATGAACAATCAAATCATATGCAGTGCATTGCACATCTGTCCCATAATGGCACTACAGCCTCACCCCTCCCTCTCTCAGGGCGCTCTGCAGGGCGGTCAGCTGGCTGACGGGACACCAGGCTTCAGCGATCAGACACTTGTCGGTGACGGACGGGCTGCAGAGGTTCAGCACCGTCTGCACAGCCTTACACTTCTGAACCTGGACCAGCCACTCGGGCAGCCGGGCCAGCGCTCGCACCAGCAGCTGCTGCATGTACTGCTCCGTCTCGCCCATCACCTGCAGAAGCACAGGGTTTCTATCAGCAAATACACACTCTGTTCTGAGCTGGCTTCACTATGGATTCAGACAAATCGATTTACCAAGCGACTGTAACTCAGTACATGTGTTCTAACTGTGAGCGTGGCTGATCATACTCACCGAGCGGATGTCCTCGATTCGCCCTCGCAGTCCATTGAGGGTCTCCTCTCTCTCGGCCTGGTTCTCAGGGTAGGGGAAGGTTTGCGTGTGGAAGCTGGTGTATGTGGAACATAAGAGGAAAAGCATGTTGTACATTTCAAACGGCTCACAAACTCATTTCTGTACGATACAACAGCCCAGAGCCCAGTTGTTCAAAAAGTTTAATCTGGATCAGAAATCCCATCAGGTAATCCATTTTACTTTTGTGCCAGTTTTTTAAAGCAAAATCGGATTGGATCACCCTGATCCTGATACACACTTTTTCACATTAGCACATCTGGATTAGCAGTGCTCACAGTGTAGGCTGCTGTGTAAAGAACAACAGATAGAAGAGTCAATGTGGGTCACTTTAAGTGTTTTATTTGAGGAGATAAGGAGATTGAGGAGATTCGCTTTCCTTTAAACAATCAGACCGCTACGGAGGCACTAAAGGGACATGGTGATGAGAAAAATATGAGATAGAGGGGTTTTTGAGTTCTCTCATAAAAGTTTTGCGTTGTCCCGTGAAACTTTGCATTTGCTTGCAAATACTCAAAAGATTTGAAAGAGAATGCAAAGTTTCTCTGGGGAACGTAAAAGCATTCAAATTCATGTTTCCTCCCATCACCGTGTCCCTTTAGAGCTTCCGTAGCCCCTCATGTGACCCACAACAAAAACAAACAAATATATGTGCAATACAGGATGCAACTGTTAGACACTACTTTTGACCGATTCTCTGATGATTGTGCCTATGTTGTTTATATACAGTGATTAAAAAATATATATATTATTTTTGTTTGATATTAATAGCTGTTTGGAGGTTATTTTATGGCACCAAAATATATTTTTTACTTCACTGTATGGAAAGGCTTAATAGGAAGCCTAAAGTCTAGTTCTACTTTATTGGTTAAACTAATCAAAAGCTGTTCTCTGGAGTGACCAATCACGCTTCTGTCTGGCAATCCCATGGACGAGTCTGGGTTTGCCGGTTGCCAGGAGAACGGGACTTGCCTGACTGCATTGTGCCGAGTGTAAAGTTTGGTGGAGGGGGGATTATGGTGTGGGGTTGTAAAAATGTTGTTTTTTGACCAGTTTTAAAGTTATTTTTGTTCCTGAAATCCACCCTTCTCCTGGGATCAGGTATTCCAGTCTTACTAACACAAACTAATGATCTGATCCAGATCAAAACCAAGATTGGATTTTGTGATCTAATCCGATTTTTTTTTTTCCTTTTAAACAACCCATTTTCAAGATTTGATCCAATCCGATCAGATGACTTTTGAACAACTGGAGCGATTTAACTGACTGTCAACTCACAGGTTTTAAACGGTTAGTGAATCTCTTTTTACATCATAAACATAAAGATTTAGGTTATGATTAAATGTGTTTGCATTTTTAATGCATTATTTTTTTTTTTAAATAAAATTAATATTTAATTTAATACAAATAACTTATTAAAAATAATAAGTTAATAATAATAACACAAAAATGCTGAAATTAAATGAACATTATTGCAGTATTTACTCAATACATACATTACAATATTTATTCAAAATTCATTAAAAGAAAAAATAAAAATGGTCCATTTCTAATCTAAGTGGCATATTTGTAAACTCTCATAATTTGACTGATCTTGATGACAGGCTGCTAAAAAGGGGAAATACTAATTTCCCCCACAAGGTTCATAACTATTCAATATTTTGTCCAGATGCTGATGACTGGATTATGAATCTTAAAAATGCTTTTTCAGAGATCACTTTGTGAGAGACACTCTGAGCATAACTAGAAACACAATACTGACTAGAGAAATTCCTATGACTTTTTAAGATCTTATTAATGTTTTCTGTGACTTTCCTGGGATCCAATCGATCTTCAGCCTGGAAATCACACCGTTTAAATCCTTTAGTGTTTCCCAGAATCCCTGATTTTGATCAAACCTTTGATCTCTCTCCAAAACCCCCATATCCAGATCACCTACCAATCACAGATCTTCTTGACCTTCTGACCGATCTGATCCCCCCAGAACGAGATTAAAAACACGGTCCACTGCACCTCCTCGCCCTGTGGAAAACAGATCATATTTCTGCTTTCACAAGAAAAAAAGTTGTGCTGTACATGTTCATACAAATGTATTAAACCCAATATAATCCCACACATTATACATTCAACCCAATTTATACTGTATGTACATCACTTGTGTCATGCCTAATAATATTTATTAATGATTTAGGTCTCACAGAATCAGGATGTTCAAGTTTTTCTTCCATCTCATGAAAGTCCACAATGATGTATCCACGACATGCGCGCCACAGCAGCCTCTCGAAGGAAGGCACTTTCCACGGATGAACCACGCCGGCCACGAAGCTCAGCCTGACGTCCTGTCTGTTCTCCACCAGAGCCGCCGGCTCGAACGACACCAGTGGGGCCTGTGACACACACACACACACGTGAAGCAGACTGACCGAAGCACACGAGGGACGGAGGAAGCGTGAGTGAAGAGATCGCACCTGTGAGGCTGTGAGGGAATGGGTCTGTTTCAGAACGCCTCTGTACTGACACAGCTGAGTGAACTGAGAGCGGAGACTGTCTCTGTTCCTGGACACCTGGAACACCACAAACATCACAAACTCACAGGCTTAACTTCTGCAACACTTAAAGGTGCTGTATGTACATTTTTCATTTTACGAAAGCATAAAAATACCATCATATGTTTCACCTACTTGTTTCTCTGAAAAGCAATGCTACAGCCAGTTATTCTACTTTGAAACGTGCGTTCCGTGTGGGAATGTTTTTGTTTTGGTCTGTGATAACGCACGCCGCTGGTTTACCCAATAGTATTTCGACACCACAGTGGGCGGAAAACACAGCGTATTGTTGCCATGGAAGCCAGCAAACAAACTGGGTCAGAGATTGCAGATTCTACCCGACCTAAAAAGCCTCAGCATCCGTCTAAAAATCTCTACGAACGGAAGCACATTAAAACATGGATAAATCAACTCATCAAGTGTGTAAGTCTCCTCGCCTTCTGTTGTCAATTGCACTCGTTCCTGTTGCGTGTCCTTAAACTGGCAACGCGCGTGAGCATCGAGTCTGAGGAGGAGGGGGCGGGGCAAACTATATTCTGAATTTGGACTGCAGTACCCATTACAACCACTAGCTGTCATTCTTACATACAGCACCTTTAATCAAAAAACTTCAAGAGAAAACAAAAAGAGTCATAACAGGGAAATGTAGCGTATTAATGTAACCAAACACTGGTACAGGAAGCACTGGAATAACATTTACAGTGAAGAAAGCATATTAACATTGAAGTGCCCTTTTTCTGATATGACCTTTCATGTAATGTAACTGTGTGTGAATGTAAGTCTGCAAAGATCAAACGCAGTTAAATGGAGTTTGTCTCCCAAAAGAAAGAACTGAAACGAGTCGTCAGTAATTCAAGTCTCACTTCCGGCTTAACCGACACAGGTTTGTAACTAATTTGCATAATGCCCGCCTCTGGTCCTGATTGGCTGAACAGCGTCTCTTTGCCCCGCCCTCACTCACTGTAGTTGTCTCTGAGACTGGAAGAGTTTGGTTGGTCATGTGGAGAAGACGCTGTTTTTCTGCTGAGATTTATACGGTAAAACCCACGCCATCGTTACTGTTCGTATCACTGTGTGTCAGGAGCTAAGATTCAGATATGACAATGAGCGCTTGCTTTCTGACCAATCACAGCAGACTGGGCCATTGACCAATCAGAGCAGCTCTCAGAGAGAGGCGGGGTTTAGAGAGACTGAATCTTTAAACGAAGCGTTTCAGACACTGAGAGAAAAGAGCTGATGCTGCAGTGGAGATTATGAGAACATTAAAGTGTTTTTTGACCTTTGGATGCATGTAAATCTGTTGTAGGAGACACCAAAACAACATTAGGAGCCTTTAAAACAGCATAATAGTGGCACTTTAAGAGGCAGGTAGGTTGAGTTGTGTGTTCATGTTGTTAAACACACAGTTACACACCTCCCTGAGCTCTCGGGCCAGGCGCTCGCTCTCCTCCTCGATGGTGAGCAGATCTCTGGGCTGAGGGGCCGGAGGGGTGGGGATGGGGGGCTGCAGCGTCTGGGAGAGACTGCGGACAATCTCCTGCTCCAGAAACACTGGGACAAAGAAGATGACCTTTAATGACCCTTAATTCAACATGAAACAGCAGACACAACACATTTTACTTCTGTAATAGGACATGAAACAACACTGAACTACTCAACTAGTGCTGGACGGCATGAACAAACATCTGTTTCACAGTAGGAGTGTGCGATATGCATCATTTACGATAATATCGGAATTATTGTATCGGCATTATCGAGTATGTCCAGGACTTTGCAAAAACCAAACATGCCTTGAGAGTGCACGTCTAAGTCTTATAGTTATACCAAATTATATAGGTAAGCAATATCACACAAGCATATTGTTTTTCCCGAATATCAGCACGATTACAATTGTCAGATTCATTACTGAACGAATCTGTGTTTTAAACGAATCAGTTTCAATCACCAACTGAATCAGCCATTTGAACGATTCGTTTGAATGAATGACTCTATGACTCAATGCACCAAGACAATAGCTGTGTTTCCATTACCCTTCAAATTGTGCAGATTGAAAATACGCCCAATGCAAACAGGTCAATTGCGCAAAAAAGTTTTGCTCTCGCATGAGGTGGTTTTCAGCCAATTTCGCTAAACTGCAATGGAAACCGCATTTTCCGCATTTACAGGTCACCTGACGCACATAAAAGTCACATGACCATTCTTTAAAGATGCCGCAGTATGTTTGGACCATAGACTGTATATCACAATGGCCGTAGTGTCCGTGACGTCACCCGTAGGTTTCTGAAGAGCATTTCTGAAGCCCAAAGTGGGCGGAGCCAGCCCTCGCCATCTTGGCAGTGCATCACTCTCGGATAACCGAAAATGGGCAAAGAGGCGGGACATGGCGTGGGTGGAGCTGAGGTGACTGGTTGCTGAAACCACGCCCGCCTAGCTCAACCATAGCGGCAATCCACCTGTCACTCAAAGTGGCCACGCCCTTAATTCTGCAGAACTTTAAGGCTTAATATAATTTAAACGGATGAGTTGTAAAAAAAATTCACCGGCTCACAGTTGTCATAAAGGGCAAAATCAGCTGTATAGACCAAAACCACTTTTTGCACCAGGCTGTAAACATGTTTTTTTCTGCTGTAAAGTTTTTTTTTAACATGAGGGGTCTATGGGATTGACTCTTCTGGAGCTCGTCTCTAGTGGCCAGTCGATGAACTGCAGTTTAAGTCACTTCCGTGTTGGATTCAACAGAGACAGAGGGAGTTTGCCACTTGGGTGGCTGCGATATATGTAAACCTAACATCCATTGCCATGATTTTTGGTATGACTTCTCACCAGAAGGAAAAATTATGTTTTAGTCGCATAACATTGTTTAATGGAAACACCGCCATTTTGCAATCGTTTTTAATTGACATTTAGAAAATATCGCCAAAGTGTTGCACAATAGAAACCCAGCTACTGACTTGCCAACACCTACTGGAACTTTAGCATTATTTATGCAATTGTAAATGCATTCATGCCACCTCTGAGCTGGATCAAAGCGTCTGTGTAAAGAGAGTTAGCTGTGTGGGTTAATAACTTGTGGTATAACCATTATTAAGAAGTTTATGAAGTTATTAGTGAGTGGTCCCCCTCAATGCCCCTCTATATAACGCTCCTCGCAGCAAACAATGTCATATACTTTGTTGGCCATTGAATAGATACCACAATTGTATCAGCTACAATACGTATAGCTAAAATACATAGCATATGTGAAATTATAACCGGTATACCAGATAAACCGATGCAGCGCCATATCCTGACATGGGAAGGCTTTTCCCCAAACCGCTCATGACTTGCTATTAATTCTGTAACCTTAACCCTTGTGCATCCTTACGGACATTTTTGTCTTTTTCCATTTAGTTTGTTTGATCATTTTGCCTGTGTTAATGCTAACTACATAAACTTTGGCACAGGTGTGTATTTTTATTGGAATTTCACTATTTCACCCCTATTTCCTAAAAAAAAATCAATTTTGCACTAGGTACACAAAATACTTCCTCTTATCACCGTTTGGACAAAAATGTCCCCATTAAAACTGCAAATTTTAATCCCAGAGCCATTTAACTCTAAAATGATGCAATCTTTGTTAACAGGCTTTTATTCTGTTGGAAAGGCTTCAAAATTAAATTTTTACTATGTTTTACCAGATGGTGCCGTTTTCTCAGGTTTGGCCTATAAAGCAAATAGTCACTTTATTCCTGTTGTTTATGCATATTACAGAGACAATTGGATAAATTATGCAGCTATAACTGTGTGCGTGTGTTAGTATGGATGTCAGAGTGTGGTGTGTATGTGTGTAATAAAGATAATTGTGTGTGTGTGTGTGTCCCAGTGGAGTTTTGCTGGAATCTAATGGGGAAAATTTGGCACTGCGCCCAAACAAAATCTGACTGAAAGCTCATTTTCTGAGATATCAACCTTAAATTTGGAACAAAACTTTTTTAGATTTATGGCTTTGATTTGCTAGCAGTTTTAGAGTTCAACATGTTTCATAAAATATATATTTCATATAAAATAATGTTCATAAATCATTTTCATAAACTTAAACCTCTGTAACTTTTTTTGATTTAACTTTTTTGACTTCAACAATAATCTGCCATGGGTCTTCTTTAAAATGAGACCAAACTTAAGACTGTACTCCCAAGCTTCAAATTTCTATGACAGTTTTTTTGACATGGACATTTCTGTCCTCTATGGACATACGTGTCTTTATTTAATTGATGCACAAGGGTTAATGAACACTAATCAGCAATAAATGACTGGATTAACTACTGGCAAACAGTTGAGAAAAGCTGCTTTACGACACAGATATTCGGCTGCTGGTTAACACTGGTTATTACGGCTGATGCCAGCTGATAATAAATTGGTCCAAAGGCAGAATTAGTTTCCCACACCAAACCTTGCTCTGTTTGGGATGATGTGCACGGCTCTACGGTTAACAGAAAGAAGAGAGAGACAGACTCACCGAAGCTTTTCTCCAGCTCCTCGCATCGCCTCACTTCATTCACAAACTTCCTCTGGAACGCGTTGACATTGGGATTGAGCTGAGATCAAGAGTTCAAACAAAGATGCCTCATCACCCTCTACGTGACATCAGCAGGCCAGAGTAACGTAAAGACACTTCATAAGACATGAACATGAAGCACAGGCTTTCTTAAAGGGCTCATATGATGCTTTTAGATGCTTTCCTTTAATCTGTGCATGTATACGATCTGCAAAGTTACAAAGCAGGATGAAATATTATCATAATGCCATCCAATGTATACGCAAAGAAAGGCGGCAAGGCCTCGGTGAACTGTAGTGTTGATGTCAGACGCGGAGACACTGTGTGTTTGGATGCGAAAGCAAAACCCTGGCCCTGTGAAAGTGGATTAACTTAGGCCTCAGTGGTTTCTGAGCAGTACAACACAAAAGTTAGTTTGTGTGTGAAGTGCAATTTACAGAGGACAGCTTCCTGAACGCCTAACACTGAACACATTATTATTAAAGGCACAATATGTAATTTTTCATCTCTTATTCAGAACAAAGGCGTGTCTTGACTCCTTGATTGGGCGGAGCTTTTATTCTGTCAGACGAGCGCTTCCGCTTCTTCCGCTCGTGTGTGTGTGTGTGTGTGTGGGAACGCAGCGCTGTTTTATCATATCACACACATTTGAGTGTGTTAAAGTGATGTTATAATGCTACTCTGTGCGTTCGCTCGGCGCTACTATGAGACACTTGTTCACACTGCAGTGAGCGAGATCATATTAGGCATGGTAAAACATGGTACTCGCGGTAAATCAAGAACACCAGATTTAAACAATAAGACTAACTGTGTTGAGCTGGAGAACAATGATTAGTTTCTGTCCATGAATGATCCAAACAGTTGCTCACCTGTCTAATAAAACACATCATATATTAAAGCGGCTTTGGTGTTTCCATGGTTTCTACAAAATAAAACCGGAGGGTAACGCGGGTATGATGTCATTGATAGGCAACGCACGGTCTGTGTCCTGGGTAAAATCGCTTATTTCTCTGGATTTAAACATTCTTGGAAACATTTGGGATAATGTGCATACACAAGTCAACAAAATATATAATACTGTTCTAGTGGTTTTTGGATATTTGAATCCAGAAATCTTACATATTGTGCCTTTAACTATGTTCACAGATGCTGTAGAAGTCTTGGAAGCTGAAGCTCGTGATTATGGTAAGGGGAGTTACACTTCTGACACACACTTGAGGTGTTTGGTTAATCACAGCTGGAGTTGCAAAATCCTGGGAATTTTCAAGGCTGGAAACTTTCCATGGGAATTAATGGGAATATGTGTGACCCTGGACCAACCAGATTAAATGCAGTTTCAGTTAAATTTCTACACATTCCTCAATCACATGCACATTTGATCAAAAATACAGTAATATTGTGATACATTATTACAATTTAACAATGATTTTCTATTTTAATACACTTTAAAATATAATTTATCATCATTACTCCAGTCTTCAGTGTCACATGATCCTTCAGAAATCATTCTCATATGAGGATTTATTATCAATATTGGTAACAGATAATTTTTTCCTGGATTCGTTGATGAATAAAAAGTTAAAAAAAAAAGAACAGCATTTATTTAAAATAGAAATCTTTTGTAACAATATACATTACAGTTCAAAAGTTTGGGGTCAGTAATTTTTCCTTTCTTTTTTGAAAGAAATTAATACTTTTATTCAGCAAGGACGTGTTAAATTGATAAAAAATTGATAGTAAAGACTTGTTAGAAAAGATTTCTATTTTGAATAAATGCCATTCTTTAACTTTTTATTCAACACTGAATCCTGAAAAAAGTATCACGGGTTATAAAAAAATATGATTAAAAAAAAAAAAAAAAAAACTGTTTCCAACATTGATAACTGAGTCTCAAATCATCATATTAGAATGATTTCTGAAGGATCATGTGACACTGATATAAATGCATAATTGCTTCAATAAAAATATATTTTACATATTTACTAAATTAGAATTGGAAAATATATCAATATGCAAAAAATTAATAATGTCTGCTTATGACCAAACAAAATATTTTATTTATGTTTGTATTAGTGCTGTCAAATCGATTAATCACATCCAAAATAAAAGTTTGTGTTTACATAATGTGTGTGTGTACTGTGTATAATTATTTTGTATTTATAAATATTTGGAAGTATATATATATATATCTCCCCTGGAAAGTTTCCGGAAATTTACCGGAAATGTTCTGCCCCTTTGCAACCCTAATCAGGACGCACTGGGTCAGCTGGCCAGCCAATCAGGACGCACTGGGTCAGCTGGCCAGCCAATCAGGACGCACTGGGTCAGCTGGCCAGCCAATCAGGACGCACTGCGTCAGCTGGCCAGCCAATCAGGACGCACTGGGTCAGCTGGCCAGCCAATCAGGACGCACTAGGTCAGCTGGCCAGCCAATCAGGACGCACTGGGTCAGCTGGCCAATCAGAGCACTCTGAGCTTCCAGAAGGCGGGGCTTTGTAGAAATCAGAGTGTTTCAGACCGACTGAGAATAGAGGTGCTGCAAAAATGTACAGTATGTGAGAAATGTTTTTTTTTTTTTTATTTAAAGCATGTTAACCTATTCTACACCCAATAAACAAGATAATAAACTTTTGAAATAGCATCACACAACCCCTTTAGGAACACCGTGAGAACGACAGAGAAAGGCGAGCAGAAATCCTCTCACGTCTCTGAACTCCACTATTCCCAGCTCTCCCAGCTCACTGACGCAGTTGTAGGCCGATCCCGACTGGAGGAAGAGCTGCACCAGACAGACCTCTTCACTGCGGAACAGAGAGCCCATGACCTGCTGAAACACAAGCACACATCTGGACGCGTCACTTCCTCTTCTGCTCTGAGTCAGTGCGCGTGTGATCCTGAGTGTGTGTTCCTCTCAGGCCTTTTCATGCTTTCATAATGCCACCTTTACTAAAGCAGAAATGACTGTAAAATCACAGGGTTACAAACTAAAGCCTTCGGAAAGATCAGAAAATGTCCAGATTGCACCATGTTTGCTATAATCTTTATAAATGCAGTGTGAGATGTTACGCTTCCTCTGAAACCGTTTTACACGTTATATATGATTATTATACCAAAATATACGCTCTTAGCATGCAGTTATGAGACTACATGGAATATGTGATTTCAGTTTTTCTTTTTTTAATTTTAATTTAATTTTCCTTTTATTAATTAATATGGTCACACCGCAGGACTATTAAAGTGAACGCAAAATTGTGAAAAACTTTAAGATGTTGCAGCATGTAAAATATACGCTTCCCCTTATGTACAATTTCCATATACACTGATCAGGCATAACATTATGACCTAATATTGTGTTTGTCCCCCTTTTGCTGACCCGTCGAGGCATGGACTCCACTAGACCCCTGAAGGTGTGCTGTGGTATCTGGCACCAAGATGTTAGCAGCAGATCCTTTAAGTCCTGTAAGTTGCGAGGTGGGGCCTCTATGGATCGGACTTGTTTGTTCAGCACATCCCACAGATGCTCGATTGAGATTTGGGGAATTTGGAGGCCAAGTCAACACCTCAAACTCGTTGTTGTGCTCCTCAAGCTGCGATGCACTGTGTATTCTGACACCTTTCTATCAGAGCCAGCATTAACTTCTTGAGCAATTTGAGCTCCAGTAGCTCGTCTGTTTGATCGGACCACACGGGCCAGCCTTCATTCCCCACGTGCATTAATGAGCCTTGGCCGCCCATGACCCTGTCTCCGGTTCACCACTGTTCCTTCCTTGGAGCACTTTTGATAGATCCTGACCACTGCAGACCGGGAACACCCCACAAGAGCTGCAGTTTTGGAGATGCTCTGACCCAGTCGTCTAGCCATCACAATTTGGCCCTTGTCAAACTCGCTCAAATCCTTACGCTTGCCCATTTTTCCTGCTTCTAACACATCAACTTTGAGGACAAAATGTTCACTTGCTGCCTAATATATCCCACTTCCCTATAAGCCCACATTTTATTCACTTCACCAGTCATAATGTTATGCCTGATTGCTCTATTATCTTGATATGAACTGGACACTGTGTGGTATTTGTCAACTACTCAGTTTGTACATTTGGGCCACACCGTTCATTAGTTCATGTTTGATCTTAGAGGTGACATATGGATCATGTGATCTCCTTCTGATCACGTGCATCATCACAGGTTCTGATAGAAAATGCAAATCAGGGCTTCCGTTCCTCTTTCTGGAGGAATTCTGCTGCTTTATATTTTAACCAGGACAGTTTTTAAAACCCCTCTGATTATACTGTATCATTTATATTGGATCTGAGTTACTTTACACTATCTTCACACCACAATAAAGTTTCATTTTCGTTTTCCCGAAAGCATAAAACCTCATTAAAGGCATCAGGAGCAAGTTTCCATCAGGTGTGTTTGATCGAGTTCTGATTAAAGCGCTGAAACACTGAAGCTGTCGGGTATTCATGTCAAACACCAGTGTAAACAAGTGATCTGCACACTTACCGGACGATAAAACACCGACACCGACAAAGATTGAGTTTTATCCTCTGACGATCCTCGCGCGGTGTGTCTTCATGGAAGAATAAAGTTTTAACAGCTGCACTCGGAGTGAATCACGAACTTCCCGTTTCTGCGGACGGTCACGTGACTGCGGACGGTCACGTGACTTCACGAGCTGCGTCCAGCTGCTTTTATTACACAGGAGGTTGTTATTAATTTTATGCATTTTTTATTTTATTTATAATGTATGAACATTTGTATCGTGTCTTATCGGTATGCAAAATAAACTGTTATTTGCGTTATTAATTTTGTTATTTGTATATCTTGTTGTTTTTCTTTTTTTGTCTCACGTTTGTTTTGTGTATAATCTTTTAAATGTTGTATTTAAAAAAAAAAAAAATTCTACATACGACCTTATGCTGCGTTCACGCCACCACGCCGTATTTACCGGAATCTTGAGATGTCAACACGTGACGTTGTATTCGGCGCTGTTCACGCATAGATATGTAAACGTAGATGCCTCATTCGACCGCTCCAGGTACGTCGACGCGCCGCCATTTTGGAACGGTCAACACTTCAGATGCTGTCATCACTAGCATTAACCCTTAAACAGGCACGACTGGAAAATGATCAGCAAAAAATTATTTCATGTCACTTTTTAAATATTTGATGTAGTTTTGATTTTATGAGTTGTAACTCCCAGTACACGTTGCCTGTTTAGGGTATAAAAAAAGGATTATCCACAGTATTGACAATGAATGGTGTTTCAAGGTAAACTGGGTTCCCTGTACTGGTCATTGCATTATTGCGAATTCCGGGGTGACGAGTGAGGGGTCGGTTGTGTGTGGTGGGAGGGCCAGTAGAAATCTCGTTCCAGGACAGGGGCCCTTAGGGAAGACCCTTATAGGCCCTCCAGGCCTCTGGGCCCACTGTACACAGCCCCCCTTCTTAATCTATGTATTTTGAGTAAAAAAATGTGCAAATGTTAATATTCACATGTAAAACTGATATTATTACTTTTTGTTGACTACATAAGGTAGCCCTCCAGCAGCAGGGTTGAATGTTCTACCATAAAATGAGTGTGTGAAACTCTGCAAGAAAATATCTAGTTAAAAATGCAAAGCTGTAGTCAACAAAAAGTAATAATATCAGTTTTACATGTGAATATTAACATTTGTAATTTTTTTTAACTCATAGTAGAATTGAGCGTCCTTAAAAGATACTGCCGCTGATGGCATTTTCTCAATATCTCCTCTGTGTTAGAGGTGAATTTCAGCATATTGTCAAAAATTGTGCCCAGGTACTTGTATTCTTAGACAATCTCTGTGGGCTTTCCGTGAATAACAGTGGTGACTGCCATAGGCATCTGCCTCTGCTTGTTAGAAAAGGTTACCACCATCTCTTTAGTTTTATTTACGTTAAGTTCCAAACAAGAGTTGTCACACCACTCCACAAATTCCTGAAAAGCTGGGCCGTGATGCTGTTGAGGGCCTGATAGCAGAGACAGTAAGACGGTGTCATCAGCAAACTTAATTAGACTACAATTAGATTGGGTGGACCTACAATCATCAGTATACAGAATGAAGAGCAGCGGAGAAAGGACACAGCCCAGTGGAGAGCCAGTTGAAGCATAAAGGAGGTCAGAAAAGATGACCTCTGAGACCTATTGGTCAGAAAGTCAGTTATCCAGAAAATCAGCTGGTCCTCCAGATGAAAACGACTGATAAGCTTCTCAGCTAGAATATGTGGCTGTAGCGTATTGAATGCCGAACAGAAATCTAGCTGTGGTATTAGGAGACTCAAGATGCTTATGGACAATATCTGTGATAAACACTTTTGCATCATCCACCCCTCTGCCTGTGCCTGAGCTGTATGGAGGTTCCCCTGAGTAAATGTTTGCTCAATCTTGTTTTTATATTTCAGTTTAGCATGTTTAATAGCACGCTTAACCTCTCTATTAACCTCCTTTTTTTCATACTCAGAGCCGGTGTAGAAAACTCTCTTTTTCTTATTTAAAGTGTCTGTGAGTTCCTTGGTCACCCAGGGCTTGCTGTTAGGAAAGATGGTAATATTTTTGGTAGGAATGATGTTGTCCACACAAAAGGAGATATACGATGTTACTGTATCTACTTGCTCATTAATATCGATAGATGGCGCTATGAGCGTGTTCCAGTCAGCTGTTTCAACGCATCCCTGTAGTCTATCAATGCTGTCATTAGTCCATTGTTTAACAACCTTTACAACCTTCTTTGTCCTCCTTATAACCGGTAAATATGCTGGTGCAAGCAATACAGTATGGTGATCAGCAGAACCAAGTGGTGGGAGAGCGACAGATCTGTATGCACCTGGGATTGAGCCAGGGCCGGCTCTAGCTCTTTGGTTGCCCTAGGCGAGATTGAGTTTTTTTGTTTTGTTTTGCAGTTTAGCAGTTGTACTTTTCATAACTAGCATGCATATGCATCTTTTGACATTTAAATTACATCCATGTAGGTTATTGTCAGCGAAGTTATGTTTGTAATACGTAGTAATAAGTAGAAAACTAACTAGCTAGCTAGTGATAGCTTAGTGACAGCAATGAAACGTCCAATACCGTCACAATATTAGTTGATAATATTGATAATACTAAGTAAATTTATTTCGTT
Organism: Coreius guichenoti; assembly: GCA_039654105.1. NCBI lineage: Eukaryota > Metazoa > Chordata > Actinopteri > Cypriniformes > Gobionidae > Coreius > Coreius guichenoti. Next base: position 40,247,800 of record CM077173.1, read on the forward strand.
TAACACCTTAATGGCTGAGATGAGAAGACTTACCTCTATACTGGGCTTTCTTTTGATCTTCTTCCTTTCTCTTTTTCCGTCCCTGTGCACCCTCCCCATCAATTCAATCTAATAATCAGGTTGACAAGTAATTAAACGTGTGGATGATCATGTTTAAGAAACATTGTGTTTTATTTCGCTTGCTCTAACTCTATGATTAATGGGAAGTAGGCCTAAGGGCGACACTAGAGGGCGCCGGCGCCCCCAACACAATTGTCGCCCTAGGCAACCGCCTAGATCGCCTATAGCAAACCCGGCCCTGGATTGAGCCATAGCGTTTATCCAATGTTTTCCCCAGACGAGTAGCACATGTGACATACTGCTGAAAACCTTTCAATGATTTTTTTCTGCGAAACAGTGATTAAAGTCGCCCAGAATGAATTTAGGAGAATCTGGAGATATTAATTCCAGTCTGTCTATGGTGTTCTTAATATGCTCTATGGCTATGGTCGCATTTGCTCTCGGATGAATATAAACCAAAATAAAAAAAAGCTGTAGAAATTCCCTGGGCAGATAAAAAGGGCGCAAAGACACGGCGCAAAAGTTCAATGTCAGAGGTGCACAACTTCTCCCTTATGACAATCGTTGAGCACCATTGTGCATTTACATATAAACAAACACCACCTCCGTGCTGTTTGCCTGTAAACTCATTATCCCGATCAAGTCTCAGGGGAATCCCAAAGCCATCAATATATAAAGTTTCATCATCATCGTTCTTATTCAGCCATCTTTCAGTGAATGCTAAAATAGAAGCAGTCCTATATTGATGCATATAGTTCATAGTATAGTTATAGTTCATGATGATGATGATGATCGTCCAGAATACACAAAAAGAAAGAACAGGTTTGTTTGTATTTTAAGCATTTATTTTTACCTCAGTTGTTTTTCATATAACCGGTGTAGTTAACCCCAAAATGAAAAGTCTGTTAGCGACAACAGAATGAGGGAATAGATGATTACAGAACTTTCATTTTGGGTGAACTGTCTTATATGTAAATTGTACATATATTGCATTAATACATTATAACCTGGAAGTTTTGCTAGGGCACTATTTTAACGTTGAAAAAAAAGTCAGAATTGAGGATCATTCAGAAGTTTTTGCAGCACCCCAAATACCGTCACCAGACACACAGATGGTATTGCAAGTCCTAACACCTCTAGGAATAATTTACGTCCATGTACCAGTGCAGTTGGAGATGGAGACAGAACATGTTGCAGTTCGTCATGTGTTTGTAAGTATGCACAACTTCTTCATCATCATCTTTTTAAAGGCCTAATTCAACTAGGAAGCAAAGAGTAACTATACAATTTAAACCGAACTAAGAGATCTGTTAACAATAAAACAACTTGACAGTGGGTTCTTTTAAAGTTTTTTTTTTTCTTTCTTTGGGTGGTTGTCTAGCGGGTACATTTTAAGATTTAACTGACTAAATATCCTACCAAACACTATACAAAAAACAAGCTTCGAGTTCAGTTTTTACTGTTGTATTGTTATTTTGGCTGTATTGCTGTTTTCTTCAAAGGTAACCTATTCTGGAATTATTGGTGGGTTTAGCTGTGTGGCGTATCCTGGGAAAGCTTTTGGCGAACTCCTTAGCTAAAAGAGTTAACTGGAGTGGTGCAAACCAAAAAGTGGCATTTCGTGCATTGGCCCTCAGGACTGTTGTAGTCAGTAAGTTGATTTTATATATACAGTGGGGAGAACAAGTATACACTGCCGATTTTGCAGGTTTGCCCACTTACAAAGCATGTAGAGGTCTGTAATTTTTATCATAGGTACTCTTCAACTGTGAGAGACGAAATCTAAAACAAAAATCCAGAAAATCACATTGTATGATTTTTAAGTAATTAATTTGCACAGTCGACGTGCGATCTCATAGAACATTATTTTAAACCATTTAAATGCTTGTTCTGCACACACAGTCGACGTGCGATCTCATAGAACATTATTTTAAACCATTTAAATGCTTGTTCTACACACACAGTCGACGTGCGATCTCATAGAACATTATTTTAAACCATTTAAATGCTTGTTCTGCACACACAGTCGACGTGCGATCTCATAGAACATTATTTTAAACCATTTAAATGATTGTTCTGCACACACAGTCGACGTGCGATCTCATAGAACATTATTTTAAACCATTTAAATGCTTGTTTTACACACACAGTCGACGTGCGATCTCATTGAACATTATTTTAAACCATTTAAATGCTTGTTCTACACACAGTCGACGTGCGATCTCATACAACATTATTTTAAACCATTTAAATGCTTGTTTTACACACACAGTCGACGTGCGATCTCATTGAACATTATTTTAAACCATTTAAATGCTTGTTCTGCACACACAGTCGATGTGCGATCTCATAGAACATTATTTTAAACCATTTAAATGATAGTTCTACACACACAGTCTACGTGCGATCTCATACAACATTATTTTAAACCATTTAAATGCTTGTTCTACACACACAGTCGACGTGCGATCTCATACAACATTATTTTAAACCATTTAAATGATTGTTCTACACACACAGTCGACGTGCGATCTCATACAACATTATTTTAAACCATTTAAATGATTGTTCTACACACACAGTCGACGTGCGATCTCATAGAACATTATTTTAAACCATTTAAATGATTGTTCTACACACACAGTCTACGTGCGATCTCATACAACATTATTTTAAACCATTTAAATGCTTGTTCTACACACACAGTCGACGTGCGATCTCATACAACATTATTTTAAACCATTTAAATGCTTGTTCTACACACACAGTCGACGTGCGATCTCATACAACATTATTTTAAACCATTTAAATGCTTGTTCTACACACACAGTCGACGTGCGATCTCATACAACATTATTTTAAACCATTTAAATGATTGTTCTACACACACAGTCGACGTGCGATCTCATACAACATTATTTTAAACCATTTAAATGATTGTTCTACACACACAGTCGACGTGCGATCTCATACAACATTATTTTAAACCATTTAAATGATTGTTCTACACACACAGTCGACGTGCGATCTCATGAAACATTATTTTAAACCATTTAAATGATTGTTCTACACACACAGTCGACGTGCGATCTCATGAAACATTATTTTAAATCATTTAAATGATTGTTCTACACACACAGTCGACGTGCGATCTCATGAAACATTATTTTAAACGATTTAAATGATTGTTCTGCACACACAGTCGACGTGCGATCTCATGAAACATTATTTTAAATCATTTAAATGATTGTTCTACACACACAGTCGACGTGCGATCTCATGAAACATTATTTTAAACGATTTAAATGATTGTTCTGCAGACACAGTCGACGTGCGATCTCATAGAACATTATTTTAAATCATTTAAATGATTGTTCTACACACACAGTCGACGTGCGATCTCATAGAACATTATTTTAAACCATTTAAATGATTGTTCTACACGCACAGTAGACGTGCGATCTCATAGAACATTATTTTAAACCATTTAAATGATTGTTCTACACACACAGTAGACGTGCGATCTCATACCACATTATTTTAAACCATTTAAATGATTGTTCTACACACACAGTCTACATGCGATCTCATACAACATTATTTTAAACCATTTAAATGATTGTTCTACACACACAGTCTACGTGCGATCTCATACAACATTATTTTAAACCATTTAAATGCTTGTTCTGCACACACAGTCGACGTGCGATCTCATAGAACATTATTTTAAACCATTTAAATGCTTGTTCTACACACACAGTCGACGTGCGATCTCATAGAACATTATTTTAAACCATTTAAATGCTTGTTCTACACACACAGTCGACGTGCGATCTCATAGAACATTATTTTAAACCATTTAAATGCTTGTTCTACACACAGTCAACGTGCGATCTCATTGAACATTATTTTAAACCATTTAAATGCTTGTTCTGCACACACAATCGACCTACGATCTCATACAACATTATTTTAAACCATTTAAATGCTTGTTCTACACACACAGTCGACGTGCGATCTCATACAACATTATTTTAAACCATTTAAATTATTTTTCTGCACACACAGTCAACGTGCGATCTCATACAACATTATTTTAAACCAATTAAATGCTTGTTCTACGCACACAGTCGACGTGCGATCTCATAGAACATTATTTTAAACCATATAAATGCTTGTTCTGCACACACAATCGACCTACGATCTCATACAACATTATTTTAAACCATTTAAATGCTTGTTCTACACACACAGTCGACGTGCGATCTCATAGAACATTATTTTAAACCATGTAAATGATTGTTCTACACACACAGTCGACGTGCGATCTCACAGAACATTATTTTAAACCATTGAAATGCTTGTTCTACACACACAGTCGACGTGCGATCTCATAGAACATTATTTTAAACCAATTAAATGCTTGTTCTACGCACACAGTCGATGTGCGATCTCATAGAACATTATTTTAAACCATTTAAATGATTGTTCTACACACACAGTCTACGTGCGATCTCATAGAACATTATTTTAAACCATTTAAATGCTTGTTCTGCACACACAGTCGACGTGCGATCTCATAGAACATTATTTTAAACCATTTAAATGATTGTTCTACACACACAGTCGACGTGCGATCTCATAGAACATTATTTTAAACCATTTAAATGCTTGTTCTGCACACACAGTCGACGTGCGATCTCATAGAACATTATTTTAAACCATTTAAATGATTGTTCTACACACACAGTAGACGTGCGATCTCATACCACATTATTTTAAACCATTTAAATGATTGTTCTACACACAGTCTACATGCGATCTCATAGAACATTATTTTAAACCATTTAAATGATTGTTCTACACACACAGTCTACGTGCGATCTCATACAACATTATTTTAAACCATTTAAATGCTTGTTCTGCACACACAGTCGACGTGCGATCTCATAGAACATTATTTTAAACCATTTAAATGATTGTTCTACACACACAGAAGACGTGCGATCTCATACAACATTATTTTAAACCATTTAAATGATTGTTCTACACACAGTCGACGTGCGATCTCATAGAACATTATTTTAAACCATTTAAATGATAGTTCTACACACACAGTCTACGTGCGATCTCATACAACATTATTTTAAACCATTTAAATGCTTGTTCTACACACACAGTCGACGTGCGATCTCATACAACATTATTTTAAACCATTTAAATGATTGCTCTACACACAGTCGATGTGCGATCTCATACAACATTATTTTAAACCATTTAAATGATTGTTCTACACACAGTCGACGTGCGATCTCATAGAACATTATTTTAAACCATTTAAATGATAGTTCTACACACACAGTCTACGTGCGATCTCATACAACATTATTTTAAACCATTTAAATGCTTGTTCTACACACACAGTCGACGTGCGATCTCATAGAACATTATTTTAAACCATTTAAATGATTGTTCTACACACAGTCGACGTGCGATCTCATACAACATTATTTTAAACCATTTAAATGATTGTTCTACACACAGTCGACGTGCGATCTCATAGAACATTATTTTAAACCATTTAAATGATAGTTCTACACACACAGTCTACGTGCGATCTCATACAACATTATTTTAAACCATTTAAGTGCTTGTTCTACACACACAGTCGACGTGCGATCTCATACAACATTATTTTAAACCATTTAAATGATTGTTCTACACACACAGTCGACGTGCGATCTCATAGAACATTATTTTAAACCATTTAAATGCTTGTTCTACACACACAGTCGACGTGCGATCTCATAGAACATTATTTTAAACCATTTAAATGATTGTTCTACACGCACAGTAGACGTGCGATCTCATACAACATTATTTTAAACCATTTAAATGCTTGTTCTGCACACACAGTCGACGTGCGATCTCATAGAACATTATTTTAAACCATTTAAATGATTGTTCTACACACACAGTAGACGTGCGATCTCATACCACATTATTTTAAACCATTTAAATGATTGTTCTACACACACAGTCTACATGCGATCTCATAGAACATTATTTTAAACCATTTAAATGATTGTTCTACACACACAGTCTACGTGCGATCTCATAGAACATTATTTAAAACCATTTAAATGCTTGTTCTGCACACACAGTCGACGTGCGATCTCATACAACATTATTTTAAACCATTTAAATGATTGTTCTACACACACAGTCTACGTGCGATCTCATAGAACATTATTTAAAACCATTTAAATGCTTGTTCTGCACACACAGTCGACGTGCGATCTCATACAACATTATTTTAAACCATTTAAATGATTGTTCTACACACACAGTCTACGTGCGATCTCATAGAACATTATTTAAAACCATTTAAATGCTTGTTCTGCACACACAGTCGACGTGCGATCTCATACAACATTATTTTAAACCATTTAAATGCTTGTTCTGCACACACAGTCGACGTGCGATCTCATAGAACATTATTTTAAACCATTTAAATGCTTTTTCTACACACACAGTCGACGTGCGATCTCATAGAACATTATTTTAAACCATTTAAATGCTTGTTCTACACACACAGTCGACGTGCGATCTCATAGAACATTATTTTAAACCATTTAAATGCTTGTTCTACACACACAGTAGACGTGCGATCTCATACAACATTATTTTAAACCATTTAAATGATTGTTCTACACACACAGTCTACGTGCGATCTCATAGAACATTATTTAAAACCATTTAAATGCTTGTTCTGCACACACAGTCGACGTGCGATCTCATAGAACATTATTTTAAACCATTTAAATGCTTTTTCTACACACACAGTCGACGTGCGATCTCATAGAACATTATTTTAAACCATTTAAATGCTTGTTCTACACACACAGTCGACGTGCGATCTCATAGAACATTATTTTAAACCATTTAAATGCTTGTTCTACACACACAGTCGACGTGCGATCTCATAGAACATTATTTTAAACCATTTAAATGCTTGTTCTACACACACAGTCAACGTGCGATCTCATTGAACATTATTTTAAACCATTTAAATGCTTGTTCTGCACACACAATCGACCTACGATCTCATACAACATTATTTTAAACCATTTAAATGCTTGTTCTACACACACAGTCGACGTGCGATCTCATAGAACATTATTTTAAACCATATAAATGCTTGTTCTGCACACACAATCGACCTACGATCTCATACAACATTATTTTAAACCATTTAAATGCTTGTTCTGCACACACAGTCGACGTGCGATCTCATAGAACATTATTTTAAACCATTTAAATGCTTTTTCTACACACACAGTCGACGTGCGATCTCATAGAACATTATTTTAAACCATTTAAATGCTTGTTCTACACACACAGTCGACGTGCGATCTCATAGAACATTATTTTAAACCATTTAAATGCTTGTTCTACACACACAGTAGACGTGCGATCTCATACAACATTATTTTAAACCATTTAAATGATTGTTCTACACACACAGTCTACGTGCGATCTCATAGAACATTATTTAAAACCATTTAAATGCTTGTTCTGCACACACAGTCGACGTGCGATCTCATAGAACATTATTTTAAACCATTTAAATGCTTTTTCTACACACACAGTCGACGTGCGATCTCATAGAACATTATTTTAAACCATTTAAATGCTTGTTCTACACACACAGTCGACGTGCGATCTCATAGAACATTATTTTAAACCATTTAAATGCTTGTTCTACACACACAGTCGACGTGCGATCTCATAGAACATTATTTTAAACCATTTAAATGCTTGTTCTACACACACAGTCAACGTGCGATCTCATTGAACATTATTTTAAACCATTTAAATGCTTGTTCTGCACACACAATCGACCTACGATCTCATACAACATTATTTTAAACCATTTAAATGCTTGTTCTACACACACAGTCGACGTGCGATCTCATAGAACATTATTTTAAACCATATAAATGCTTGTTCTGCACACACAATCGACCTACGATCTCATACAACATTATTTTAAACCATATAAATGCTTGTTCTGCACACACAATGGACCTAAGATCTCATAGAACATCATTTTAAACCATTTAAATGCTTGTTCTGCACACACAGTCGACGTGCGATCTCATACAACATTATTTTAAACCATTTAAATGCTTGTTCTGCACACACAGTTGACGTGCGATCTCATAGAACATTATTTTAAACCATTTAAATGATTGTTCTACACACACAGTAGACGTGCGATCTCATACAACATTATTTTAAACCATTTAAATGATTGTTCTACACACACAGTCTACGTGCGATCTCATACAACATTATTTTAAACCATTTAAATGCTTGTTCTGCACACACAGTTGACGTGCGATCTCATAGAACATTATTTTAAACCATTTAAATGATTGTTCTGCACACACAGTCGACGTGCGATCTCATAGAACATTATTTTAAACCATTTAAATGATTGTTCTACACACAGTCTACATGCGATCTCATAGAACATTATTTTAAACCATTTAAATGATTGTTCTACACACACAGTAGACGTGCGATCTCATACAACATTATTTTAAACCATTTAAATGATTGTTCTACACACACAGTCTACGTGCGATCTCATAGAACATTATTTAAAACCATTTAAATGCTTGTTCTGCACACACAGTTGACGTGCGATCTCATAGAACATTATTTTAAACCATTTAAATGATTGTTCTACACACACAGTAGACGTGCGATCTCATACAACATTATTTTAAACCATTTAAATGATTGTTCTACACACACAGTCTACGTGCGATCTCATACAACATTATTTTAAACCATTTAAATGCTTGTTCTGCACACACAGTCGACGTGCGATCTCATACAACATTATTTTAAACCATTTAAATGCTTGTTCTGCACACACAGTTGACGTGCGATCTCATAGAACATTATTTTAAACCATTTAAATGATTGTTCTACACACACAGTAGACGTGCGATCTCATACAACATTATTTTAAACCATTTAAATGATTGTTCTACACACACAGTCGACGTGCGATCTCATAGAACATTATTTTAAACCATTTAAATGCTTGTTCTACACACACAGTCGACGTGCGATCTCATAGATCATTATTTTAAACCATTTAAATGATTGTTCTACACACACAGTCGACGTGCGATCTCATAGATCATTATTTTAAACCATTTAAATGATTGTTCTGCACACACAGTCGACGTGCGATCTCGTAGAACATTATTTTAAACCATTTAAATGATTGTTCTGCACACGCAGTCGACGTGCGATCTCATACAACATTATTTTAAACCATTTAAATGATTGTTCTGCACACGCAGTCGACGTGCGATCTCATAGAACATTATTTTAAACCATTTAAATGCTTGTTCTGCACACGCAGTCGACGTGCAATCTCATACAACATTATTTTAAACCATTAAAATGCTTGTTCTGCACACGCAGTCGACGTGCGATCTCATAGAACATTATTTTAAACCATTTAAATGATTGTTCTGCACACGCAGTCGACTTGCGATCTCATAGAACATTATTTTAAACCATTTAAATGATTGTTCTGTACACACAGTAGACGTGCGATCTCATACAACATTATTTTAAACCATTTAAATGCTTGTTCTGCACACACAGTCGACGTGCGATCTCATACAACATTATTTTAAACCATTTAAATTATTGTTCTACACACACAGTCGACGTGCGATCTCATATAACATTATTTTAAACCATTTAAATGCTTGTTCTGCACACGCAGTCGACGTGCGATCTCATAGAACATTATTTTAAACCATTTAAATGATTGTTCTGCACACGCAGTCGACTTGCGATCTCATAGAACATTATTTTAAACCATTTAAATGCTTGTTCTGCACACGCAGTCGACGTGCGATCTCATAGAACATTATTTTAAACCATTTAAATGCTTGTTCTGCACACACAGTCGACGTGCGATCTCATACAACATTATTTTAAACCATTTAAATTATTGTTCTACACACACAGTCGACGTGCGATCTCATATAACATTATTTTAAACCATTTAAATTATTGTTCTTCACACACAGTCGACGTGCGATCTCATAGAACATTATTTTAAACCATTTAAATGATTGTTCTACACACACAGTCTATGTGGGATCTCATAGAATATTATTTTAAACCATTTAAATGCTTGTTCTGCACACACAGTCGACGTGCGATCTCATACAACATTATTTTAAACCATTTAAATTATTGTTCTACACACAGAGTCGACGTGCGATCTCATATAACATTATTTTAAACCATTTAAATGATTGTTCTACACACACAGTCGAGGTGCGATCTCATAGAACATTATTTTAAACCATTTAAATGATTGTTCTGCACACGCAGTCGAGGTGCGATCTCATAGAACATTATTTTAAACCATTTAAATGATTGTTCTACACACACAGTAGACGTGCGATCTCGTAGAACATTATTTTAAACCATTTAAATGATTGTTCTGCACACGCAGTCGAGGTGCGATCTCATAGAACATTATTTTAAACCATTTAAATGATTGTTCTACACACACAGTAGACGTGCGATCTCATAGAACATTATTTTAAACCATTTAAATGATTGTTCTACACACACAGTAGACGTGCGATCTCATAGAACATTATTTTAAACCATTTAAATGATTGTTCTGCACACGCAGTCGACGTGCGATCTCGTAGAACATTATTTTAAACCATTTAAATGATTGTTCTGCACACGCAGTCGACGTGCGATCTCATAGAACATTATTTTAAACCATTTAAATGATTGTTCTGCACACGCAGTCGACGTGCGATCTCATAGAACATTATTTTAAACCATTTAAATGATTGTTCTGCACACGCAGTCGACGTGCGATCTCATACAACATTATTTTAAACCATTTAAATGATTGTTCTGCACACGCAGTCGACCTGCGATCTCATAGAACATTATTTTAAACCATTTAAATGCTTGTTCTGCACACGCAGTCGACGTGCGATCTCATACAACATTATTTTAAACCATTAAAATGCTTGTTCTGCACACGCAGTCGACGTGCGATCTCATACAACATTATTTTAAACCATTAAAATGCTTGTTCTGCACACGCAGTCGACGTGCGATCTCATACAACATTATTTTAAACCATTAAAATGCTTGTTCTGCACACGCAGTCGACTTGCGATCTCATAGAACATTATTTTAAACCATTAAAATGCTTGTTCTGCACACGCAATCGACGTGCGATCTCATACAACATTATTTTAAACCATTTAAATGATTGTTCTGCACACGCAGTCGACGTGCGATCTCATAGAACATTATTTTAAACCATTTAAATGCTTGTTCTGCACACGCAGTCGACGTGCGATCTCATACAACATTATTTTAAACCATTTAAATGCTTGTTCTGCACACGCAGTCGACGTGCGATCTCATAGAACATTATTTTAAACCATTTAAATGATTCTTCTGCACACACAGTCGACGTGCGATCTCATAGAACATTATTTTAAACCATTTAAATGATTGTTCTGCACACACAGTCGACGTGCGATCTCATACAACATTATTTTAAACCATTTAAATGATTGTTCTGTACACACAGTCTACGTGCGATCTCATAGAACACTATTTTAAACCATTTAAATGCTTGTTCTACACACACAGTCTACGTGCGATCTCATACAACATTATTTTAAACCATTTAAATGATTGTTCTGCACACACAGTCCACGTGCGATCTCATAGAACATTATTTTAAACCATTTAAATGATTGTTCTACACACACAGTCGACGTGCGATCTCATAGAACATTATTTTAAACCATTTAAATGATTGTTCTACACACACAGTCGACGTGCGATCTCATACAACATTATTTTAAACCATTTAAATGCTTGTTCTACACACACAGTTGACGTGCGATCTCATAGAACATTATTTTAAACCATTTAAATGCTTGTTCTGTACACACAGTCTACATGCGATCTCATACAACATTAATTTTAACCATTTAAATGATTGTTCTGCACACACAGTCGACGTGCGATCTCATACAACATTATTTTAAACCATTTAAATGCTTGTTCTGCACACACAGTCGACGTGCGATCTCATACAACATTATTTTAAACCATTTAAATTATTGTTCTACACACACAGTCGACGTGCGATCTCATAGAACATTATTTTAAACCATTTAAATGATTGTTCTTCACACACAGTCGACGTGCGATCTCATAGAACATTATTTTAAACCATTTAAATGCTTGTTCTGCACACACAGTCGACGTGCGATCTCATACAACATTATTTTAAACCATTTAAATTATTGTTCTAAACACACAGTCGACGTGCGATCTCATAGAACATTATTTTAAACCATTTAAATGATTGTTCTACACACACAGTCGACGTGCGATCTCATAGAACATTATTTTAAACCATTTAAATGATTGTTCTACACACACAGTCGAGGTGCGATCTCATAGAATATTATTTTAAATCATTTAAATGATTGTTCTACACACACAGTCGAGGTGCGATCTCATAGAACATTATTTTAAACCATTTAAATGATTGTTCTGCACACGCAGTCGACGTGCGATCTCATAGAACATTATTTTAAACCATTTAAATGATTGTTCTGCACACGCAGTCGACGTGCGATCTCATAGAACATTATTTTAAACCATTTAAATGATTGTTCTGCACACGCAGTCGAGGTGCGATCTCATAGAACATTATTTTAAACCATTTAAATGATTGTTCTGCACACGCAGTCGAGGTGCGATCTCATAGAACATTATTTTAAACCATTTAAATGATTGTTCTACACACACAGTAGACGTGCGATCTCGTAGAACATTATTTTAAACCATTTAAATGATTGTTCTGCACACGCAGTCGACGTGCGATCTCGTAGAACATTATTTTAAACCATTTAAATGATTGTTCTGCACACGCAGTCGACGTGCGATCTCGTACAACATTATTTTAAACCATTTAAATGATTGTTCTGCACACGCAGTCGACGTGCGATCTCGTAGAACATTATTTTAAACCATTTAAATGATTGTTCTGCACACGCAGTCGACGTGCGATCTCGTAGAACATTATTTTAAACCATTTAAATGATTGTTCTGCACACGCAGTCGACGTGCGATCTCGTAGAACATTATTTTAAACCATTTAAATGATTGTTCTGCACACGCAGTCGACGTGCGATCTCATAGAACATTATTTTAAACCATTTAAATGCTTGTTCTGCACACGCAGTCGACGTGCGATCTCATACAACATTATTTTAAACCATTTAAATGCTTGTTCTGCACACACAGTCGACGTGCGATCTCATACAACATTATTTTAAACCATTTAAATTATTGTTCTACACACACAGTCGACGTGCGATCTCATATAACATTATTTTAAACCATTTAAATTATTGTTCTTCACACACAGTCGACGTGCGATCTCATAGAACATTATTTTAAACCATTTAAATGATTGTTCTACACACACAGTCTATGTGGGATCTCATAGAATATTATTTTAAATCATTTAAATGATTGTTCTACACACACAGTCGAGGTGCGATCTCATAGAACATTATTTTAAACCATTTAAATGATTGTTCTACACACACAGTCTATGTGGGATCTCATAGAATATTATTTTAAACCATTTAAATTATTGTTCTACACACACAGTCTATGTGGGATCTCATAGAACATTATTTTAAACCATTTAAATGATTGTTCTACACACACAGTCTATGTGGGATCTCATAGAATATTATTTTAAACCATTTAAATGCTTGTTCTGCACACACAGTCGACGTGCGATCTCATACAACATTATTTTAAACCATTTAAATTATTGTTCTACACACAGAGTCGACGTGCGATCTCATATAACATTATTTTAAACCATTTAAATGATTGTTCTACACACACAGTCGAGGTGCGATCTCATAGAATATTATTTTAAATCATTTAAATGATTGTTCTACACACACAGTCGAGGTGCGATCTCATAGAACATTATTTTAAACCATTTAAATGATTGTTCTGCACACGCAGTCGACGTGCGATCTCATAGAACATTATTTTAAACCATTTAAATGATTGTTCTACACACACAGTAGACGTGCGATCTCGTAGAACATTATTTTAAACCATTTAAATGATTGTTCTGCACACGCAGTCGAGGTGCGATCTCATAGAACATTATTTTAAACCATTTAAATGATTGTTCTGCACACGCAGTCGACGTGCGATCTCGTAGAACATTATTTTAAACCATTTAAATGATTGTTCTGCACACGCAGTCGACGTGCTATCTCATAGAACATTATTTTAAACCATTTAAATGATTGTTCTGCACACGCAGTCGACGTGCGATCTCATAGAACATTATTTTAAACCATTTAAATGATTGTTCTGCACACGCAGTCGACGTGCGATCTCATAGAACATTATTTTAAACCATTTAAATGATTGTTCTGCACACGCAGTCGACGTGCTATCTCATAGAACATTATTTTAAACCATTTAAATGATTGTTCTGCACACGCAGTCGACGTGCGATCTCATAGAACATTATTTTAAACCATTTAAATGATTGTTCTGCACACGCAGTCGAGGTGCGATCTCATAGAACATTATTTTAAACCATTTAAATGATTGTTCTGCACACGCAGTCGAGGTGCGATCTCATAGAACATTATTTTAAACCATTTAAATGATTGTTCTACACACACAGTCGACGTGCGATCTCATACAACATTATTTTAAACCATTTAAATGATTGTTCTGCACACACAGTAGACGTGCGATCTCATACAACATTATTTTAAACCATTTAAATGATTGTTCTGCACACACAGTCGACGTGCGATCTCATAGAACATTATTTTAAACCATTTAAATGATTGTTCTGCACACGCAGTCGAGGTGCGATCTCATAGAACATTATTTTAAACCATTTAAATGATTGTTCTGCACACGCAGTCGACGTGCGATCTCATACAACATTATTTTAAACCATTTAAATGATTGTTCTGCACACGCAGTCGACGTGCGATCTCATAGAACATTATTTTAAACCATTTAAATGCTTGTTCTGCACACGCAGTCGACGTGCGATCTCATACAACATTATTTTAAACCATTAAAATGCTTGTTCTGCACACGCAGTCGACGTGCGATCTCATAGAACATTATTTTAAACCATTTAAATGCTTGTTCTGCACACGCAATCGACGTGCGATCTCATAGAACATTATTTTAAACCATTTAAATGATTGTTCTGCACACGCAGTCGACGTGCGATCTCATAGAACATTATTTTAAACCATTTAAATGCTTGTTCTGCACACGCAATCGACGTGCGATCTCATAGAACATTATTTTAAACCATTTAAATGATTGTTCTGCACACGCAGTCGACGTGCGATCTCATACAACATTATTTTAAACCATTTAAATGATTGTTCTGCACACGCAGTCGACGTGCGATCTCATAGAACATTATTTTAAACCATTTAAATGCTTGTTCTGCACACGCAGTCGACGTGCGATCTCATACAACATTATTTTAAACCATTAAAATGCTTGTTCTGCACACGCAGTCGACTTGCGATCTCATAGAACATTATTTTAAACCATTTAAATGCTTGTTCTGCACACGCAGTCGACGTGCGATCTCATAGAACATTATTTTAAACCATTTAAATGCTTGTTCTGCACACGCAGTCGACGTGCGATCTCATACAACATTATTTTAAACCATTAAAATGCTTGTTCTGCACACGCAGTCGACGTGCGATCTCATAGAACATTATTTTAAACCATTTAAATGCTTGTTCTGCACACGCAGTCGACGTGCGATCTCATAGAACATTATTTTAAACCATTTAAATGCTTGTTCTGCATACGCAGTCGACGTGCGATCTCGTAGAACATTATTTTAAACCATTTAAATGATTGTTCTGCACACGCAGTCGACGTGCGATCTCGTAGAACATTATTTTAAACCATTTAAATGATTGTTCTGCACACGCAGTCGACGTGCGATCTCGTAGAACATTATTTTAAACCATTTAAATGATTGTTCTGCACACGCAGTCGACGTGCGATCTCATAGAACATTATTTTAAACCATTTAAATGCTTGTTCTGCACACGCAGTCGACGTGCGATCTCATACAACATTATTTTAAACCATTTAAATGCTTGTTCTGCACACACAGTCGACGTGCGATCTCATACAACATTATTTTAAACCATTTAAATTATTGTTCTACACACACAGTCGACGTGCGATCTCATAGAACATTATTTTAAACCATTTAAATGCTTGTTCTGCACACGCAGTCGACGTGCGATCTCATAGAACATTATTTTAAACCATTTAAATGCTTGTTCTGCACACACAGTCGACGTGCGATCTCATAGAACATTATTTTAAACCATTTAAATGATTGTTCTGCACACACAGTCGACGTGCGATCTCATACAACATTATTTTAAACCATTTAAATGATTGTTCTGTACACACAGTCTACGTGCGATCTCATAGAACACTATTTTAAACCATTTAAATGATTGTTCTCATAGTCTACGTGCGATCTCATAGAACATTATTTTAAACCATTTAAATGCTTGTTCTACACACACAGTCGACGTGCGATCTCATAGAACATTATTTTAAACCATTTAAATGCTTGTTCTACACACACAGTCCACGTGCGATCTCATAGAACATTATTTTAAACCATTTAAATGATTGTTCTACACACACAGTCGACGTGCGATCTCATAGAACATTATTTTAAACCATTTAAATGCTTGTTCTGCACACACAGTCGACGTGCGATCTCATACAACATTATTTTAAACCATTTAAATGATTGTTCTGCACACACAGTCGACGTGCGATCTCATACAACATTATTTTAAACCATTTAAATGATTGTTCTGCACACACAGTCTACGTGCGATCTCATAGAACATTATTTTAAACCATTTAAATGATTGTTCTGTACACACAGTCGACGTGCGATCTCATAGAACATTATTTTAAACTATTTAAATGATTGTTCTGTACACACAGTCGACGTGCGATCTCATACAACATTATTTTAAACCATTTAAATTATTGTTCTACACACACAGTCGACGTGCGATCTCATATAACATTATTTTAAACCATTTAAATTATTGTTCTTCACACACAGTCGACGTGCGATCTCATAGAACATTATTTTAAACCATTTAAATGATTGTTCTGCACACACAGTCGACGTGCGATCTCATACAACATTATTTTAAACCATTTAAATGCTTGTTCTGCACACACAGTCGACGTGCGATCTCATACAACATTATTTTAAACCATTTAAATTATTGTTCTACACACACAGTCGACGTGCGATCTCATATAACATTATTTTAAACCATTTAAATTATTGTTCTTCACACACAGTCGACGTGCGATCTCATAGAACATTATTTTAAACCATTTAAATGATTGTTCTACACACACAGTCTATGTGGGATCTCATAGAATATTATTTTAAATCATTTAAATGATTGTTCTACACACACAGTCGAGGTGCGATCTCATAGAACATTATTTTAAACCATTTAAATGATTGTTCTACACACACAGTCTATGTGGGATCTCATAGAATATTACTTTAAACCATTTAAATTATTGTTCTACACACACAGTCTATGTGGGATCTCATAGAACATTATTTTAAACCATTTAAATGATTGTTCTACACACACAGTCGACGTGCGATCTCATAGAACATTATTTTAAACCATTTAAATGATTGTTCTGCACACGCAGTCGAGGTGCGATCTCATAGAACATTATTTTAAACCATTTAAATGATTGTTCTACACACACAGTCGAGGTGCGATCTCATAGAATATTATTTTAAATCATTTAAATGATTGTTCTACACTCACAGTCGAGGTGCGATCTCATAGAACATTATTTTAAACCATTTAAATGATTGTTCTACACACACAGTCGAGGTGCGATCTCATAGAATATTATTTTAAATCATTTAAATGATTGTTCTACACTCACAGTCGAGGTGCGATCTCATAGAACATTATTTTAAACCATTTAAATGATTGTTCTGCACACGCAGTCGAGCTGCGATCTCATAGAACATTATTTTAAACCATTTAAATGATTGTTCTACACACACAGTAGACGTGCGATCTCGTAGAACATTATTTTAAACCATTTAAATGATTGTTCTGCACACGCAGTCGACGTGCGATCTCGTAGAACATTATTTTAAACCATTTAAATGATTGTTCTGCACACGCAGTCGAAGTGCGATCTCGTAGAACATTATTTTAAACCATTTAAATGATTGTTCTGCACACGCAGTCGACGTGCGATCTCATACAACATTATTTTAAACCATTTAAATGATTGTTCTGCACACGCAGTCGACGTGCGATCTCATAGAACATTATTTTAAACCATTTAAATGCTTGTTCTGCACACGCAGTCGACGTGCGATCTCATACAACATTATTTTAAACCATTTAAATGATTGTTCTGCACACGCAGTCGACGTGCGATCTCATAGAACATTATTTTAAACCATTTAAATGCTTGTTCTGCACACGCAATCGACGTGCGATCTCATACAACATTATTTTAAACCATTTAAATGATTGTTCTGCACACGCAGTCGACGTGCGATCTCATAGAACATTATTTTAAACCATTTAAATGCTTGTTCTGCACACGCAGTCGACGTGCGATCTCATAGAACATTATTTTAAACCATTTAAATGCTTGTTCTGCACACGCAGTCGACGTGCGATCTCATAGAACATTATTTTAAACCATTTAAATGCTTGTTCTGCACACGCAGTCGACGTGCGATCTCATAGAACATTATTTTAAACCATTTAAATGATTGTTCTGCACACGCAGTCGACGTGCGATCTCATAGAACATTATTTTAAACCATTTAAATGCTTGTTCTGCACACGCAGTCGACGTGCGATCTCATAGAACATTATTTTAAACCATTTAAATGCTTGTTCTGCACACGCAATCGACGTGCGATCTCATACAACATTATTTTAAACCATTTAAATGATTGTTCTGCACACGCAGTCGACGTGCGATCTCATAGAACATTATTTTAAACCATTTAAATGCTTGTTCTGCACACGCAGTCGACGTGCGATCTCATACAACATTATTTTAAACCATTTAAATGCTTGTTCTGCACACGCAGTCGACGTGCGATCTCATAGAACATTATTTTAAACCATTTAAATGATTGTTCTGCACACGCAGTCGACTTGCGATCTCATAGAACATTATTTTAAACCATTTAAATGATTGTTCTGCACACACAGTCGACGTGCGATCTCATACAACATTATTTTAAACCATTTAAATGATTGTTCTGCACACACAGTCGACGTGCGATCTCATACAACATTATTTTAAACCATTTAAATGATTGTTCTGCACACGCAGTCGACTTGCGATCTCATACAACATTATTTTAAACCATTTAAATGATTGTTCTGCACACACAGTCGACGTGCGATCTCATAGAACATTATTTTAAACCATTTAAATGCTTGTTCTGCACACGCAGTCGACGTGCGATCTCATAGAACATTATTTTAAACCATTTAAATGATTGTTCTGCACACGCAGTCGACTTGCGATCTCATACAACATTATTTTAAACCATTTAAATGATTGTTCTGCACACACAGTCGACGTGCGATCTCATACAACATTATTTTAAACCATTTAAATGATTGTTCTGCACACACAGTCGACGTGCGATCTCATACAACATTATTTTAAACCATTTAAATGATTGTTCTGTACACACAGTCTACGTGCGATCTCATAGAACACTATTTTAAACCATTTAAATGATTGTTCTCATAGTCTACGTG
Organism: Coreius guichenoti; assembly: GCA_039654105.1. Taxonomy (NCBI): domain Eukaryota; kingdom Metazoa; phylum Chordata; class Actinopteri; order Cypriniformes; family Gobionidae; genus Coreius; species Coreius guichenoti. The sequence goes on from CM077173.1 coordinate 40,267,908, forward strand.
CGATCTCATAGAACATTATTTTAAACCATTTAAATGCTTGTTCTACACACACAGTCGACGTGCGATCTCATAGAACATTATTTTAAACCATTTAAATGCTTGTTCTACACACACAGTCTACGTTCGATCTCATAGAACATTATTTTAAACCATTTAAATGATTGTTCTACACACACAGTCGACGTGCGATCTCATAGAACATTATTTTAAACCATTTAAATGATTGTTCTACACACACAGTCGAGGTGCGATCTCATAGAATATTATTTTAAATCATTTAAATGATTGTTCTACACACACAGTCGAGGTGCGATCTCATAGAACATTATTTTAAACCATTTAAATGATTGTTCTGCACACGCAGTCGACGTGCGATCTCATAGAACATTATTTTAAACCATTTAAATGATTGTTCTGCACACGCAGTCGAGGTGCGATCTCATAGAACATTATTTTAAACCATTTAAATGATTGTTCTACACACACAGTAGACGTGCGATCTCGTAGAACATTATTTTAAACCATTTAAATGATTGTTCTGCACACGCAGTCGACGTGCGATCTCGTAGAACATTATTTTAAACCATTTAAATGATTGTTCTGCACACGCAGTCGACGTGCGATCTCATACAACATTATTTTAAACCATTTAAATGATTGTTCTGCACACGCAGTCGACGTGCGATCTCATAGAACATTATTTTAAACCATTTAAATGATTGTTCTGCACACGCAGTCGACGTGCGATCTCATACAACATTATTTTAAACCATTTAAATGATTGTTCTGCACACGCAGTCGACGTGCGATCTCATACAACATTATTTTAAACCATTAAAATGCTTGTTCTGCACACGCAGTCGACGTGCGATCTCATAGAACATTATTTTAAACCATTTAAATGCTTGTTCTGCACACGCAATCGACGTGCGATCTCATACAACATTATTTTAAACCATTTAAATGATTGTTCTGCACACGCAGTCGACGTGCGATCTCATAGAACATTATTTTAAACCATTTAAATGCTTGTTCTGCACACGCAGTCGACGTGCGATCTCATACAACATTATTTTAAACCATTAAAATGCTTGTTCTGCACACGCAGTCGACTTGCGATCTCATAGAACATTATTTTAAACCATTTAAATGCTTGTTCTGCACACGCAGTCGACGTGCGATCTCATAGAACATTATTTTAAACCATTTAAATGCTTGTTCTGCACACGCAGTCGACGTGCGATCTCATACAACATTATTTTAAACCATTAAAATGCTTGTTCTGCACACGCAGTCGACGTGCGATCTCATAGAACATTATTTTAAACCATTTAAATGCTTGTTCTGCACACGCAATCGACGTGCGATCTCATACAACATTATTTTAAACCATTTAAATGATTGTTCTACACACACAGTAGACGTGCGATCTCATAGAACATTATTTTAAACCATTTAAATGATTGTTCTACACACGCAGTCGACGTGCGATCTCATAGAACATTATTTTAAACCATTTAAATGATTGTTCTACACACGCAGTCGACGTGCGATCTCATAGAACATTATTTTAAACCATTTAAATGATTGTTCTACACACACAGTAGACGTGCGATCTCATAGAACATTATTTTAAACCATTTAAATGCTTGTTCTGCACACGCAGTCGACGTGCGATCTCATAGAACATTATTTTAAACCATTTAAATGATTCTTCTGCACACGCAGTCGACTTGCGATCTCATAGAACATTATTTTAAACCATTTAAATGATTCTTCTGCACACGCAGTCGACGTGCGATCTCATAGAACATTATTTTAAACCATTTAAATGCTTGTTCTGCACACACAGTCGACGTGCGATCTCATACAACATTATTTTAAACCATTTAAATGCTTGTTCTGCACACGCAGTCGACGTGCGATCTCATAGAACATTATTTTAAACCATTTAAATGATTCTTCTGCACACGCAGTCGACTTGCGATCTCATAGAACATTATTTTAAACCATTTAAATGCTTGTTCTGCACACGCAGTCGACGTGCGATCTCATAGAACATTATTTTAAACCATTTAAATGCTTGTTCTGCACACACAGTCGACGTGCGATCTCATACAACATTATTTTAAACCATTTAAATGATTGTTCTGCACACACAGTCGACGTGCGATCTCATACAACATTATTTTAAACCATTTAAATGATTGTTCTGTACACACAGTCTACGTGCGATCTCATAGAACACTATTTTAAACCATTTAAATGATTGTTCTCATAGTCTACGTGCGATCTCATAGAACATTATTTTAAACCATTTAAATGCTTGTTCTACACACACAGTCGACGTGCGATCTCATAGAACATTATTTTAAACCATTTAAATGCTTGTTCTACACACACAGTCTACGTGCGATCTCATACAACATTATTTTAAACCATTTAAATGATTGTTCTGCACACACAGTCCACGTGCGATCTCATAGAACATTATTTTAAACCATTTAAATGATTGTTCTACACACACAGTCGACGTGCGATCTCATAGAACATTATTTTAAACCATTTAAATGATTGTTCTACACACACAGTCGACGTGCGATCTCATACAACATTATTTTAAACCATTTAAATGCTTGTTCTACACACACAGTTGACGTGCGATCTCATAGAACATTATTTTAAACCATTTAAATGCTTGTTCTGTACACACAGTCTACATGCGATCTCATAGAACATTATTTTAAACCATTTAAATGCTTGTTCTGCACACACAGTCGACGTGCGATCTCATACAACATTATTTTAAACCATTTAAATTATTGTTCTACACACACAGTCGACGTGCGATCTCATAGAACGTTATTTTAAACCATTTAAATGATTGTTCTTCACACACAGTCGACGTGCGATCTCATAGAACATTATTTTAAACCATTTAAATGCTTGTTCTGCACACACAGTCGACGTGCGATCTCATACAACATTATTTTAAACCATTTAAATTATTGTTCTAAACACACAGTCGACGTGCGATCTCATAGAACATTATTTTAAACCATTTAAATGATTGTTCTACACACACAGTCGACGTGCGATCTCATAGAACATTATTTTAAACCATTTAAATGATTGTTCTACACACACAGTCGAGGTGCGATCTCATAGAATATTATTTTAAATCATTTAAATGATTGTTCTACACACACAGTCGACGTGCGATCTCATAGAACATTATTTTAAACCATTTAAATGATTGTTCTGCACACGCAGTCGACTTGCGATCTCATAGAACATTATTTTAAACCATTTAAATGCTTGTTCTGCACACGCAGTCGACGTGCGATCTCATAGAACATTATTTTAAACCATTTAAATGCTTGTTCTGCACACACAGTCGACGTGCGATCTCATACAACATTATTTTAAACCATTTAAATGATTGTTCTGCACACACAGTCGACGTGCGATCTCATACAACATTATTTTAAACCATTTAAATGATTGTTCTGCACACACAGTCTACGTGCGATCTCATAGAACATTATTTTAAACCATTTAAATGATTGTTCTGTACACACAGTCGACGTGCGATCTCATAGAACATTATTTTAAACCATTTAAATGATTGTTCTGTACACACAGTCGACGTGCGATCTCATACAACATTATTTTAAACCATTTAAATTATTGTTCTACACACACAGTCGACGTGCGATCTCATATAACATTATTTTAAACCATTTAAATGATTGTTCTACACACACAGTCTATGTGGGATCTCATAGAACATTATTTTAAACCATTTAAATGATTGTTCTACACACACAGTCTATGTGGGATCTCATAGAATATTACTTTAAACCATTTAAATTATTGTTCTACACACACAGTCTATGTGGGATCTCATAGAACATTATTTTAAACCATTTAAATGATTGTTCTACACACACAGTCTATGTGGGATCTCATAGAATATTATTTTAAACCATTTAAATGATTGTTCTGCACACGCAGTCGACGTGCGATCTCATAGAACATTATTTTAAACCATTTAAATGATTGTTCTGCACACAGAGTCGACGTGCGATCTCATATAACATTATTTTAAACCATTTAAATTATTGTTCTACACACACAGTCCACGTGCGATCTCATAGAACATTATTTTAAACCATTTAAATGATTGTTCTGCACACACAGTCCACGTGCGATCTCATAGAACATTATTTTAAACCATTTAAATGATTGTTCTACACACACAGTCGACGTGCGATCTCATAGAACATTATTTTAAACCATTTAAATGATTGTTCTACACACACAGTCTACGTGCGATCTCATACAACATTATTTTAAACCATTTAAATGATTGTTCTACACACACAGTCGACGTGCGATCTCATACAACATTATTTTAAACCATTTAAATGCTTGTTCTACACACACAGTTGACGTGCGATCTCATAGAACATTATTTTAAACCATTTAAATGCTTGTTCTGTACACACAGTCTACGTGCGATCTCATACAACATTAATTTTAACCATTTAAATGATTGTTCTGCACACACAGTCGACGTGCGATCTCATACAACATTATTTTAAACCATTTAAATTATTGTTCTACACACACAGTCGACGTGCGATCTCATAGAACATTATTTTAAACCATTTAAATGATTGTTCTACACACACAGTCGACGTGCGATCTCATAGAACATTATTTTAAACCATTTAAATGATTGTTCTACACACGCAGTCGAGGTGCGATCTCATAGAATATTATTTTAAATCATTTAAATGATTGTTCTACACACGCAGTCGAGGTGCGATCTCATAGAACATTATTGTAAACCATTTAAATGATTGTTCTACACACGCAGTCGAGGTGCGATCTCATAGAACATTATTTTAAACCATTTAAATGATTGTTCTACACACGCAGTCGAGGTGCGATCTCATAGAACATTATTTTAAACCATTTAAATGATTGTTCTACACACGCAGTCGACGTGCGATCTCATAGAACATTATTTTAAACCATTTAAATGATTGTTCTACACACGCAGTCGAGGTGCGATCTCATAGAACATTATTTTAAACCATTTAAATGATTGTTCTGCACACGCAGTCGACGTGCGATCTCATAGAACATTATTGTAAACCATTTAAATGATTGTTCTGCACATGCAGTCGACGTGCGATCTCATAGAACATTATTTTAAACCATTTAAATGATTGTTCTGCACACGCAGTCGAGGTGCGATCTCATAGAACATTATTTTAAACCATTTAAATGATTGTTCTACACACGCAGTAGACGTGCGATCTCGTAGAACATTATTTTAAACCATTTAAATGATTGTTCTGCACACGCAGTCGACGTGCGATCTCGTAGAACATTATTTTAAACCATTTAAATGATTGTTCTGCACACGCAGTCGACGTGCGATCTCGTAGAACATTATTTTAAACCATTTAAATGATTGTTCTGCACACGCAGTCGACGTGCGATCTCATACAACATTATTTTAAACCATTTAAATGATTGTTCTGCACACGCAGTCGACGTGCGATCTCATACAACATTATTTTAAACCATTTAAATGATTGTTCTGCACACGCAGTCGACGTGCGATCTCATAGAACATTATTTTAAACCATTTAAATGCTTGTTCTGCACACGCAGTCGACGTGCGATCTCATACAACATTATTTTAAACCATTAAAATGCTTGTTCTGCACACGCAGTCGACGTGCGATCTCATAGAACATTATTTTAAACCATTTAAATGATTGTTCTGCACACGCAGTCGACGTGCGATCTCATAGAACATTATTTTAAACCATTTAAATGCTTGTTCTGCACACGCAGTCGACGTGCGATCTCATACAACATTATTTTAAACCATTAAAATGCTTGTTCTGCACACGCAGTCGACGTGCGATCTCATAGAACATTATTTTAAACCATTTAAATGCTTATTCTGCACACGCAGTCGACGTGCGATCTCATACAACATTATTTTAAACCATTTAAATGATTGTTCTGCACACGCAGTCGACTTGCGATCTCATAGAACATTATTTTAAACCATTTAAATGCTTGTTCTGCACACGCAGTCGACGTGCGATCTCATACAACATTATTTTAAACCATTTAAATGATTGTTCTGTACACACAGTCTACGTGCGATCTCATAGAACATTATTTTAAACCATTTAAATGATTGTTCTGTACACACAGTCGACGTGCGATCTCATAGAACATTATTTTAAACCATTTAAATGATTGTTCTGTACACACAGTCGACGTGCGATCTCATAGAACATTATTTTAAACCATTTAAATGATTGTTCTACTCACACAGTCGACGTGCGATCTCATACAACATTATTTTAAACCATTTAAATTATTGTTCTACACACACAGTCGACGTGCGATCTCATATAACATTATTTTAAACCATTTAAATTATTGTTCTTCACACACAGTCGACGTGCGATCTCATAGAACATTATTTTAAACCATTTAAATGATTGTTCTGTACACACAGTCGACGTGCGATCTCATACAACATTATTTTAAACCATTTAAATGCTTGTTCTGCACACACAGTCGACGTGCGATCTCATACAACATTATTTTAAACCATTTAAATTATTGTTCTACACACACAGTCGACGTGCGATCTCATATAACATTATTTTAAACCATTTAAATTATTGTTCTTCACACACAGTCGACGTGCGATCTCATAGAATATTATTTTAAACCATTTAAATGATTGTTCTACACACACAGTCTATGTGGGATCTCATAGAATATTATTTTAAATCATTTAAATGATTGTTCTACACACACAGTCGAGGTGCGATCTCATAGAACATTATTTTAAACCATTTAAATGATTGTTCTACACACACAGTCTACGTGGGATCTCATAGAATATTATTTTAAACCATTTAAATTATTGTTCTACACACACAGTCTATGTGGGATCTCATAGAATATTATTTTAAACCATTTAAATGCTTGTTCTGCACACACAGTCGACGTGCGATCTCATACAACATTATTTTAAACCATTTAAATGATTGTTCTACACACACAGTCGAGGTGCGATCTCATAGAATATTATTTTAAATCATTTAAATGATTGTTCTACACACACAGTCGAGGTGCGATCTCATAGAACATTATTTTAAACCATTTAAATGATTGTTCTGCACACGCAGTCGACGTGCGATCTCATAGAACATTATTTTAAACCATTTAAATGATTGTTCTGCACACGCAGTCGACGTGCGATCTCATAGAACATTATTTTAAACCATTTAAATGATTGTTCTGCACACGCAGTCGAGGTGCGATCTCATAGAACATTATTTTAAACCATTTAAATGATTGTTCTGCACACGCAGTCGACGTGCGATCTCATAGAACATTATTTTAAACCATTTAAATGATTGTTCTACACACACAGTCGAGGTGCGATCTCATAGAACATTATTTTAAACCATTTAAATGATTGTTCTACACACACAGTCTACGTGGGATCTCATAGAATATTATTTTAAACCATTTAAATTATTGTTCTACACACACAGTCTATGTGGGATCTCATAGAATATTATTTTAATCCATTTAAATGCTTGTTCTGCACACACAGTCGACGTGCGATCTCATAGAACATTATTTTAAACCATTTAAATGATTGTTCTACACACACAGTCGAGGTGCGATCTCATAGAATATTATTTTAAACCATTTAAATGATTGTTCTACACACACAGTCGAGGTGCGATCTCATAGAACATTATTTTAAACCATTTAAATGATTGTTCTGCACACGCAGTCGAGGTGCGATCTCATAGAACATTATTTTAAACCATTTAAATGATTGTTCTGCACACGCAGTCGACGTGCGATCTCATAGAACATTATTTTAAACCATTTAAATGATTGTTCTGCACACGCAGTCGACGTGCGATCTCATAGAACATTATTTTAAACCATTTAAATGATTGTTCTGCACACGCAGTCGAGGTGCGATCTCATAGAACATTATTTTAAACCATTTAAATGATTGTTCTGCACACGCAGTCGAGGTGCGATCTCATAGAACATTATTTTAAACCATTTAAATGATTGTTCTACACACACAGTAGACGTGCGATCTCGTAGAACATTATTTTAAACCATTTAAATGATTGTTCTGCACACGCAGTCGACGTGCGATCTCGTAGAACATTATTTTAAACCATTTAAATGATTGTTCTGCACACGCAGTCGACGTGCGATCTCGTAGAACATTATTTTAAACCATTTAAATGATTGTTCTGCACACGCAGTCGACGTGCGATCTCATACAACATTATTTTAAACCATTTAAATGATTGTTCTGCACACGCAGTCGACGTGCGATCTCATAGAACATTATTTTAAACCATTTAAATGCTTGTTCTGCACACGCAGTCGACGTGCGATCTCATAGAACATTATTTTAAACCATTTAAATGCTTGTTCTGCACACACAGTCGACGTGCGATCTCATACAACATTATTTTAAACCATTTAAATGATTGTTCTGCACACACAGTCGACGTGCGATCTCATACAACATTATTTTAAACCATTTAAATGATTGTTCTGTACACACAGTCTACGTGCGATCTCATAGAACATTATTTTAAACCATTTAAATGCTTGTTCTGCACACACAGTCGACGTGCGATCTCATAGAACATTATTTTAAACCATTTAAATGATTGTTCTGTACACACAGTCGACGTGCGATCTCATAGAACATTATTTTAAACAATTTAAATGATTGTTCTGTACACACAGTCGACGTGCGATCTCATAGAACACTATTTTAAACCATTTAAATGATTGTTCTGCACACACAGTGGACGTGCGATCTCATAGAACACTATTTTAAACCATTTAAATGATTGTTCTGCACACACAGTCGACGTGCGATCTCATAGAACACTATTTTAAACCATTTAAATGATTGTTCTGCACACACAGTCGACGTGCGATCTCATACAACATTATTTTAAACCATTTAAATGATTGTTCTGTACACACAGTCTACGTGCGATCTCATAGAACATTATTTTAAACCATTTAAATGATTGTTCTGTACACACAGTCGACGTGCGATCTCATAGAACATTATTTTAAACCATTTAAATGATTGTTCTGTACACACAGTCTACGTGCGATCTCATAGAACATTATTTTAAACCATTTAAATGATTGTTCTGTACACACAGTCGACGTGCGATCTCATAGAACATTATTTTAAACCATTTAAATGATTGTTCTCATAGTCTACGTGCGATCTCATAGAACATTATTTTAAACCATTTAAATGATTGTTCTGTACACATAGTCGACGTGCGATCTCATAGAACATTATTTTAAACCATTTAAATGCTTGTTCTACACACACAGTCGACGTGCGATCTCATAGAACACTATTTTAAACCATTTAAATGATTGTTCTGCACACACAGTGGACGTGCGATCTCATAGAACATTATTTTAAACCATTTAAATGATTGTTCTGCACACACAGTCCACGTGCGATCTCATACAACATTATTTTAAACCATTTAAATGATTGTTCTGTACACACAGTCTACGTGCGATCTCATAGAACATTATTTTAAACCATTTAAATGATTGTTCTGTACACACAGTCGACGTGCGATCTCATAGAACATTATTTTAAACCATTTAAATGATTGTTCTGTACACACAGTCGACGTGCGATCTCATAGAACATTATTTTAAACCATTTAAATGATTGTTCTCATAGTCTACGTGCGATCTCATAGAACATTATTTTAAACCATTTAAATGATTGTTCTGTACACATAGTCGACGTGCGATCTCATAGAACATTATTTTAAACCATTTAAATGCTTGTTCTACACACACAGTCGACGTGCGATCTCATAGAACACTATTTTAAACCATTTAAATGATTGTTCTGCACACACAGTGGACGTGCGATCTCATAGAACATTATTTTAAACCATTTAAATGATTGTTCTGCACACACAGTCCACGTGCGATCTCATACAACATTATTTTAAACCATTTAAATGATTGTTCTACACACACAGTCGACGTGCGATCTCATACAACATTATTTTAAACCATTTAAATGCTTGTTCTACACACACAGTCTACGTGCGATCTCATACAACATTATTTTAAACCATTTAAATGATTGTTCTGCACACACAGTCCACGTGCGATCTCATAGAACATTATTTTAAACCATTTAAATGATTGTTCTACACACACAGTCTACGTGCGATCTCATACAACATTATTTTAAACCATTTAAATGATTGTTCTGCACACACAGTCCACGTGCGATCTCATACAACATTATTTTAAACCATTTAAATGATTGTTCTACACACACAGTCGACGTGCGATCTCATACAACATTATTTTAAACCATTTAAATGCTTGTTCTACACACACAGTCGACGTGCGATCTCATAGAACATTATTTTAAACCATTTAAATGATTGTTCTACACACACAGTCCACGTGCGATCTCATAGAACATTATTTTAAACCATTTAAATGATTGTTCTACACACACAGTCGACGTGCGATCTCATACAACATTATTTTAAACCATTTAAATGCTTGTTCTACACACACAGTTGACGTGCGATCTCATAGAACATTATTTTAAACCATTTAAATGCTTGTTCTGCACACACAGTCGACGTGGGATCTCATAGAACATTATTTTAAACCATTTAAATGCTTGTTCTGCACACACAGTCGACGTGAGATCTCATACAACATTAATTTAAACCATTTAAATGATTGTTCTACACACACAGTCGACGTGCGATCTCATAGATCATTATTTTAAACCATTTAAATGATTGTTCTACAAACACAGTCGACGTGGGATCTCATAGAACATTATTTTAAACCATTTAAATGCTTGTTCTGCACACACAGTCGACGTGAGATCTCATAGAACATTATTTTAAACCATTTAAATGCTTGTTCTGCACACACAGTCGACGTGCGATCTCATAGAACATTATTTTAAACCATTTAAATGCTTGTTCTGCACACACAGTCGACGTGCGATCTCATAGAACATTATTTTAAACCATTTAAATGCTTGTTCTGCACACACAGTCGACGTGCGATCTCATAGAACATTATTTTAAACCATTTAAATGATTGTTCTGCACACACAGTCTACGTGCGATCTCATAGAACATTATTTTAAACCATTTAAATTATTGTTCTGCACACGCAGTCGACGTGCGATCTCATAGAACATTATTTTAAACCATTTAAATGCTTGTTCTGCACACGCAGTCGACGTGCGATCTCATAGAACATTATTTTAAACCATTTAAATGATTGTTCTGCACACACAGTCGACGTGCGATCTCATAGAACATTATTTTAAACCATTTAAATGATTGTTCTGCACACACAGTCGACGTGCGATCTCATAGAACATTATTTTAAACCATTTAAATGATTGTTCTGCACACACAGTCGACGTGCGATCTCATAGAACATTATTTTAAACCATTTAAATGATTGTTCTGCACACACAGTCGACGTGCGATCTCATAGAACATTATTTTAAACCATTTAAATGATTGTTCTGCACACACAGTCGACGTGCGATCTCATAGAACATTATTTTAAACCATTTAAATGATTGTTCTGCACACACAGTCAACGTGCGATCTCATAGAACATTATTTTAAACCATTTAAATGATTGTTCTGCACACACAGTCAACGTGCGATCTCATAGAACATTATTTTAAACCATTTAAATGATTGTTCTGCACACACAGTCGACGTGCGATCTCATAGAACATTATTTTAAACCATTTAAATGATTGTTCTACACACACAGTCCACGTGCGATCTCATAGAACATTATTTTAAACCATTTAAATGATTGTTCTGCACACACAGTCGACGTGCGATCTCATAGAACATTATTTTAAACCATTTAAATGATTGTTCTACACACACAGTCCACGTGCGATCTCATAGAACATTATTTTAAACCATTTAAATGCTTGTTCTGCACACACAGTGGACGTGCGATCTCATAGAACATTATTTTAAACCATTTAAATGATTGTTCTGCACACACAGTCCACGTGCGATCTCATACAACATTATTTTAAACCATTTAAATGATTGTTCTACACACACAGTCGACGTGCGATCTCATACAACATTATTTTAAACCATTTAAATGCTTGTTCTACACACACAGTCTACGTGCGATCTCATACAACATTATTTTAAACCATTTAAATGATTGTTCTGCACACACAGTCCACGTGCGATCTCATACAACATTATTTTAAACCATTTAAATGATTGTTCTACACACACAGTCGACGTGCGATCTCATACAACATTATTTTAAACCATTTAAATGATTGTTCTACACACACAGTCTACGTGCGATCTCATACAACATTATTTTAAACCATTTAAATGATTGTTCTGCACACACAGTCCACGTGCGATCTCATACAACATTATTTTAAACCATTTAAATGATTGTTCTACACACACAGTCGACGTGCGATCTCATACAACATTATTTTAAACCATTTAAATGCTTGTTCTACACACACAGTCGACGTGCGATCTCATAGAACATTATTTTAAACCATTTAAATGATTGTTCTACACACACAGTCCACGTGCGATCTCATAGAACATTATTTTAAACCATTTAAATGCTTGTTCTACACACACAGTTGACGTGCGATCTCATAGAACATTATTTTAAACCATTTAAATGCTTGTTCTGTACACACAGTCTACATGCGATCTCATACAACATTAATTTAAACCATTTAAATGATTGTTCTACACACACAGTCCACGTGCGATCTCATACAACATTATTTTAAACCATTTAAATGCTTGTTCTACACACACAGTTGACGTGCGATCTCATAGAACATTATTTTAAACCATTTAAATGCTTGTTCTGTACACACAGTCTACATGCGATCTCATACAACATTAATTTAAACCATTTAAATGATTGTTCTACACACACAGTCGACGTGCGATCTCATAGATCATTATTTTAAACCATTTAAATGATTGTTCTACACACACAGTCGACGTGGGATCTCATAGAACATTATTTTAAACCATTTAAATGCTTGTTCTGCACACACAGTCGACGTGAGATCTCATAGAACATTATTTTAAACCATTTAAATGCTTGTTCTGCACACACAGTCGACGTGCGATCTCATAGAACATTATTTTAAACCATTTAAATGCTTGTTCTGCACACACAGTCGACGTGCGATCTCATAGAACATTATTTTAAACCATTTAAATGCTTGTTCTGCACACACAGTCGACGTGCGATCTCATAGAACATTATTTTAAACCATTTAAATGATTGTTCTGCACACACAGTCTACGTGCGATCTCATAGAACATTATTTTAAACCATTTAAATTATTGTTCTTCACACACAGTCGACGTGCGATCTCATAGAACATTATTTTAAACCATTTAAATGATTGTTCTACACACACAGTCGACGTGCGATCTCATAGAACATTATTTTAAACCATTTAAATGCTTGTTCTGCACACGCAGTCCACGTGCGATCTCATAGAACATTATTTTAAACCATTTAAATGCTTGTTCTGCACACGCAGTCGACGTGCGATCTCGTACAACACTATTTTAAACCATTAAAATGCTTGTTCTGCACACGCAGTCCACGTGCGATCTCATAGAACATTATTTTAAACCATTTAAATGCTTGTTCTGCACACGCAGTCGACGTGTGCGATCTCATAGAACATTATTTTAAACCATTTAAATGATTGTTCTGCACACACAGTCGACGTGCGATCTCATAGAACATTATTTTAAACCATTTAAATGATGGTTCTGCACACACAGTCGACGTGCGATCTCATAGAACATTATTTTAAACCATTTAAATGATTGTTCTGCACACACAGTCGACGTGCGATCTCATAGAACATTATTTTAAACCATTTAAATGATTGTTCTGCACACACAGTCTACGTGCGATCTCATAGAACATTATTTTAAACCATTTAAATGATTGTTCTGCACACACAGTCGACGTGCGATCTCATACAACATTATTTTAAACCATTTAAATGATTGTTCTGCACACACAGTCGACGTGCGATCTCATAGAACATTATTTTAAACCATTTAAATGCTTGTTCTGCACACACAGTCTACGTGCGATCTCATAGAACATTATTTTAAACCATTTAAATGATTGTTCTACTCACACAGTCTACTGCGATCTCATATAACATTATTTTAAACCATTTAAATGATTGTTCTACACACACAGTCGACCTGCGATCTCATAGAACATTATTTTAAACCATTTAAATGCTTGTTCTACACACACAGTCTACGTGCGATCTCATAGAACATTATTTTAAACCATTTAAATGATTGTTCTACTCACACAGTCTACTGCGATCTCATAGAACATTATTTTAAACCATTTAAATGATTGTTCTCATAGTCTACGTGCGATCTCATAGAACATTATTTTAAACCATTTAAATGATTGTTCTACACACACAGTCTACGTGCGATCTCATAGAACATTATTTTAAACCATTTAAATGATTGTTCTCATAGTCTACGTGCGATCTCATAGAACATTATTTTAAACCATTTAAATGCTTGTTCTACACACACAGTCGACGTGCGATCTCATAGAACATTATTTTAAACCATTTAAATGATTGTTCTGCACACACAGTCTACATGCGATCTCATAGAACATTATTTTAAACCATTTAAATGATTGTTCTGCACACACAGTCAACGTGCGATCTCATACAACATTATTTTAAACCATTTAAATGATTGTTCTACACACACAGTCGACGTGCGATCTCATAGAACATTATTTTAAACCATTTAAATGATTGTTCTACACACACAGTCCACGTGCGATCTCATAGAACATTATTTTAAACCATTTAAATGCTTGTTCTACACACACAGTCGACGTGCGATCTCATAGAACATTATTTTAAACCATTTAAATGATTGTTCTACACACACAGTCGACGTGCGATCTCATAGAACATTATTTTAAACCATTTAAATGATTGTTCTACACACACAGTCGACGTGCGATCTCATAGAACATTATTTTAAACCATTTAAATGCTTGTTCTGCACACACAGTCAACGTGCGATCTCATAGAACATTATTTTAAACCATTTAAATGATTGTTCTACACACACAGTCCACGTGCGATCTCATAGAACATTATTTTAAACCATTTAAATGCTTGTTCTACACACACAGTCGACGTGCGATCTCATACAACATTATTTTAAACCATTTAAATGATTGTTCTACACACACAGTCGACGTGCGATCTCATAGAACATTATTTTAAACCATTTAAATGATTGTTCTACACACACAGTCGACGTGCGATCTCATAGAACATTATTTTAAACCATTTAAATGCTTGTTCTGCACACACAGTCAACGTGCGATCTCATACAACATTATTTTAAACCATTTAAATGATTGTTCTACACACACAGTCGACGTGCGATCTCATAGATCATTATTTTAAACCATTTAAATGATTGTTCTACACACACAGTCGACGTGCGATCTCATACAACATTATTTTAAACCATTTAAATGATTGTTCTGCACACGCAGTCGACGTGCGATCTCATAGAACATTATTTTAAACCATTAAAATGCTTGTTCTGCACACGCAGTCGACGTGCGATCTCATACAACATTATTTTAAACCATTAAAATGCTTGTTCTGCACACGCAGTCGACGTGCGATCTCATAGAACATTATTTTAAACCATTTAAATGCTTGTTCTGCACACGCAATCGACGTGCGATCTCATACAACATTATTTTAAACCATTTAAATGATTGTTCTGCACACGCAGTCGACGTGCGATCTCATAGAACATTATTTTAAACCATTTAAATGCTTGTTCTGCACACGCAGTCGACGTGCGATCTCATACAACATTATTTTAAACCATTAAAATGCTTGTTCTGCACACGCAGTCGACGTGCGATCTCATAGAACATTATTTTAAACCATTTAAATGCTTGTTCTGCACACACAGTCGACGTGCGATCTCATACAACATTATTTTAAACCATTTAAATGCTTGTTCTGCACACACAGTCGACGTGCGATCTCATACAACATTATTTTAAACCATTTAAATGATTGTTCTGTACACACAGTCTACGTGCGATCTCATAGAACATTATTTTAAACCATTTAAATGATTGTTCTGTACACACAGTCTACGTGCGATCTCATACAACATTATTTTAAACCATTAAAATGCTTGTTCTGCACACGCAGTCCACGTGCGATCTCATAGAACATTATTTTAAACCATTTAAATGATTGTTCTGCACACGCAGTCGAGGTGCGATCTCATAGAACATTATTTTAAACCATTTAAATGATTGTTCTGCACACGCAGTCGACGTGCGATCTCATAGAACATTATTTTAAACCATTTAAATGATTGTTCTGCACACGCAGTCGACGTGCGATCTCATAGAACATTATTTTAAACCATTTAAATGATTGTTCTGCACACACAGTCGACGTGCGATCTCATAGAACATTATTTTAAACCATTTAAATGCTTGTTCTGCACACGCAGTCGACGTGTGCGATCTCATAGAACATTATTTTAAACCATTTAAATGATTGTTCTGCACACGCAGTCGACGTGCGATCTCATAGAACATTATTTTAAACCATTTAAATGATTGTTCTGCACACACAGTCGACGTGCGATCTCATAGAACATTATTTTAAACCATTTAAATGATTGTTCTGCACACGCAGTCGACGTGCGATCTCATAGAACATTATTTTAAACCATTTAAATGATTGTTCTGCACACACAGTCGACGTGCGATCTCATAGAACATTATTTTAAACCATTTAAATGATTGTTCTGCACACGCAGTCGACGTGCGATCTCATAGAACATTATTTTAAACCATTTAAATGCTTGTTCTGCACACGCAGTCGACGTGTGCGATCTCATAGAACATTATTTTAAACCATTTAAATGATTGTTCTGCACACGCAGTCGACGTGCGATCTCATAGAACATTATTTTAAACCATTTAAATGATTGTTCTGCACACACAGTCGACGTGCGATCTCATAGAACATTATTTTAAACCATTTAAATGATTGTTCTGCACACGCAGTCGACGTGCGATCTCATAGAACATTATTTTAAACCATTTAAATGATTGTTCTGCACACACAGTCGACGTGCGATCTCATAGAACATTATTTTAAACCATTTAAATGATTGTTCTGCACACGCAGTCGACGTGCGATCTCATAGAACATTATTTTAAACCATTTAAATGATTGTTCTGCACACACAGTCGACGTGCGATCTCATAGAACATTATTTTAAACCATTTAAATGATGGTTCTGCACACACAGTCGACCTGCGATCTCATAGAACATTATTTTAAACCATTTAAATGATGGTTCTGCACACACAGTCGACGTGCGATCTCATAGAACATTATTTTAAACCATTTAAATGATGGTTCTGCACACACAGTCGACGTGCGATCTCATAGAACATTATTTTAAACCATTTAAATGATTGTTCTGCACACACAGTCGACGTGCGATCTCATAGAACATTATTTTAAACCATTTAAATGCTTGTTCTGCACACGCAGTCGACGTGTGCGATCTCATAGAACATTATTTTAAACCATTTAAATGATTGTTCTGCACACACAGTCGACGTGCGATCTCATAGAACATTATTTTAAACCATTTAAATGATTGTTCTGCACACGCAGTCGACGTGCGATCTCATAGAACATTATTTTAAACCATTTAAATGATTGTTCTGCACACACAGTCGACGTGCGATCTCATAGAACATTATTTTAAACCATTTAAATGATGGTTCTGCACACACAGTCGACCTGCGATCTCATAGAACATTATTTTAAACCATTTAAATGATGGTTCTGCACACACAGTCGACGTGCGATCTCATAGAACATTATTTTAAACCATTTAAATGATGGTTCTGCACACACAGTCGACGTGCGATCTCATAGAACATTATTTTAAACCATTTAAATGATTGTTCTGCACACACAGTCGACGTGCGATCTCATAGAACATTATTTTAAACCATTTAAATGATGGTTCTGCACACACAGTCGACCTGCGATCTCATAGAACATTATTTTAAACCATTTAAATGATGGTTCTGCACACACAGTCGACGTGCGATCTCATAGAACATTATTTTAAACCATTTAAATGATTGTTCTGCACACGCAGTCGACGTGCGATCTCATAGAACATTATTTTAAACCATTTAAATGATTGTTCTGCACACACAGTCGACGTGCGATCTCATAGAACATTATTTTAAACCATTTAAATGATGGTTCTGCACACACAGTCGACCTGCGATCTCATAGAACATTATTTTAAACCATTTAAATGATTGTTCTGCACACACAGTCGACGTGCGATCTCATAGAACATTATTTTAAACCATTTAAATGATTGTTCTGCACACACAGTCGACGTGCGATCTCATACAACATTATTTTAAACCATTTAAATGATTGTTCTGCACACACAGTCTACGTGCGATCTCATAGAACATTATTTTAAACCATTTAAATGCTTGTTCTGCACACACAGTCGACCTGCGATCTCATAGAACATTATTTTAAACCATTTAAATGATTGTTCTGCACACACAGTCTACGTGCGATCTCATAGAACATTATTTTAAACCATTTAAATGCTTGTTCTACACACACAGTCGACGTGCGATCTCATAGAACACTATTTTAAACCATTTAAATGATTGTTCTACACACACAGTCCACGTGCGATCTCATAGAACATTATTTTAAACCATTTAAATGCTTGTTCTACACACACAGTCGACGTGCGATCTCATAGAACACTATTTTAAACCATTTAAATGATTGTTCTACACACACAGTCAACGTGCGATCTCATACAACATTATTTTAAACCATTTAAATGATTGTTCTACACACACAGTCGACGTGCGATCTCATAGAACATTATTTTAAACCATTTAAATGCTTGTTCTGCACACGCAGTCGACGTGCGATCTCATACAACATTATTTTAAACCATTTAAATGCTTGTTCTGCACACGCAGTCGACGTGCGATCTCATACAACATTATTTTAAACCATTAAAATGCTTGTTCTGCACACGCAGTCGACGTGCGATCTCATACAACATTATTTTAAACCATTTAAATGCTTGTTCTGCACACGCAGTCGACGTGCGATCTCATACAACATTATTTTAAACCATTAAAATGCTTGTTCTGCACACGCAGTCGACGTGCGATCTCATAGAACATTATTTTAAACCATTTAAATGATTGTTCTGCACACGCAGTCGACTTGCGATCTCATAGAACATTATTTTAAACCATTTAAATGCTTGTTCTGCACACACAGTCGACGTGCGATCTCATACAACATTATTTTAAACCATTTAAATGATTGTTCTGTACACACAGTCGACGTGCGATCTCATAGAACATTATTTTAAACCATTTAAATGATTGTTCTGCACACGCAGTCGACTTGCGATCTCATAGAACATTATTTTAAACCATTTAAATGCTTGTTCTGCACACACAGTCGACGTGCGATCTCATAGAACATTATTTTAAACCATTTAAATGCTTGTTCTGCACACACAGTCGACGTGCGATCTCATACAACATTATTTTAAACCATTTAAATGATTGTTCTGCACACACAGTCGACGTGCGATCTCATAGAACATTATTTTAAACCATTTAAATGATTGTTCTGCACACACAGTCGACGTGCGATCTCATACAACATTATTTTAAACCATTTAAATGATTGTTCTGTACACACAGTCGACGTGCGATCTCATAGAACATTATTTTAAACCATTTAAATGATTGTTCTGTACACACAGTCGACGTGCGATCTCATAGAACATTATTTTAAACCATTTAAATGCTTGTTCTACACACACAGTCGACGTGCGATCTCATAGAACACTATTTTAAACCATTTAAATGATTGTTCTGCACACACAGTGGACGTGCGATCTCATAGAACATTATTTTAAACCATTTAAATGCTTGTTCTACACACACAGTCGACGTGCGATCTCATAGAACATTATTTTAAACCATTTAAATGATTGTTCTGCACACACAGTCGACGTGCGATCTCATAGAACATTATTTTAAACCATTTAAATGCTTGTTCTACACACACAGTCGACGTGCGATCTCATAGAACATTATTTTAAACCATTTAAATGATTGTTCTGCACACGCAGTCGACGTGCGATCTCATAGAACATTATTTTAAACCATTTAAATGATTGTTCTGCACACGCAGTCGACGTGCGATCTCATAGAACATTATTTTAAACCATTTAAATGATTGTTCTGCACACGCAGTCGACGTGCGATCTCATAGAACATTATTTTAAACCATTTAAATGATTGTTCTGCACACGCAGTCGACGTGCGATCTCATAGAACATTATTTTAAACCATTTAAATGATTGTTCTGCACACACAGTCGACGTGCGATCTCATAGAACATTATTTTAAACCATTTAAATGATTGTTCTGTACACACAGTCGACGTGCGATCTCATAGAACATTATTTTAAACCATTTAAATGATTGTTCTGTACACACAGTCGACGTGCGATCTCATAGAACATTATTTTAAACCATTTAAATGCTTGTTCTACACACACAGTCGACGTGCGATCTCATAGAACACTATTTTAAACCATTTAAATGATTGTTCTGCACACACAGTCGACGTGCGATCTCATAGAACATTATTTTAAACCATTTAAATGCTTGTTCTACACACACAGTCGACGTGCAATCTCATAGAACATTATTTTAAACCATTTAAATGATTGTTCTGTACACACAGTCGACGTGCGATCTCATAGAACATTATTTTAAACCATTTAAATGCTTGTTCTACACACACAGTCGACGTGCGATCTCATAGAACACTATTTTAAACCATTTAAATGATTGTTCTGCACACACAGTCGACGTGCGATCTCATAGAACATTATTTTAAACCATTTAAATGATTGTTCTGCACACGCAGTCGACGTGCGATCTCATAGAACATTATTTTAAACCATTTAAATGATTGTTCTGCACACGCAGTCGACGTGCGATCTCATAGAACATTATTTTAAACCATTTAAATGATTGTTCTGCACACACAGTCGACGTGCGATCTCATACAACATTATTTTAAACCATTTAAATGATTGTTCTGTACACACAGTCTACGTGCGATCTCATAGAACATTATTTTAAACAATTTAAATGATTGTTCTGTACACACAGTCGACGTGCGATCTCGTAGAACATTATTTTAAACCATTTAAATGATTGTTCTACACACACAGTCGACGTGCGATCTCATAGAACATTATTTTAAACCATTTAAATGATTGTTCTGCACACACAGTCGACGTGCGATCTCATACAACATTATTTTAAACCATTTAAATGATTGTTCTGTACACACAGTCTACGTGCGATCTCATAGAACATTATTTTAAACCATTTAAATGATTGTTCTGCACACACAGTCGACGTGCGATCTCATAGAACATTATTTTAAACCATTTAAATGATTGTTCTCATAGTCTACGTGCGATCTCATAGAACATTATTTTAAACCATTTAAATGATTGTTCTTCACACACAGTCGACGTGCGATCTCATAGAACATTATTTTAAACCATTTAAATGATTGTTCTACACACACAGTCGACGTGCGATCTCATAGAACATTATTTTAAACCATTTAAATGCT
Organism: Coreius guichenoti; assembly: GCA_039654105.1. Taxonomy (NCBI): domain Eukaryota; kingdom Metazoa; phylum Chordata; class Actinopteri; order Cypriniformes; family Gobionidae; genus Coreius; species Coreius guichenoti. The sequence goes on from CM077173.1 coordinate 40,289,932, forward strand.
TGTTCTGCACACGCAGTCGACGTGCGATCTCATAGAACATTATTTTAAACCATTTAAATGATTGTTCTACACACACAGTCGACGTGCGATCTCATAGAACATTATTTTAAACCATTTAAATGCTTGTTCTGCACACGCAGTCGACGTGCGATCTCATAGAACATTATTTTAAACCATTTAAATGCTTGTTCTGCACACGCAGTCGACGTGCGATCTCATACAACATTATTTTAAACCATTAAAATGCTTGTTCTGCACACGCAGTCCACGTGCGATCTCATAGAACATTATTTTAAACCATTTAAATGATTGTTCTGCACACGCAGTCGAGGTGCGATCTCATAGAACATTATTTTAAACCATTTAAATGATTGTTCTGCACACGCAGTCGACGTGCGATCTCATAGAACATTATTTTAAACCATTTAAATGATTGTTCTGCACACGCAGTCGACGTGCGATCTCATAGAACATTATTTTAAACCATTTAAATGATTGTTCTGCACACACAGTCGACGTGCGATCTCATAGAACATTATTTTAAACCATTTAAATGATTGTTCTGCACACGCAGTCGACGTGCGATCTCATAGAACATTATTTTAAACCATTTAAATGATTGTTCTGCACACGCAGTCGACGTGCGATCTCATAGAACATTATTTTAAACCATTTAAATGATGGTTCTGCACACACAGTCGACGTGCGATCTCATAGAACATTATTTTAAACCATTTAAATGATTGTTCTGCACACGCAGTCGACGTGCGATCTCATAGAACATTATTTTAAACCATTTAAATGATTGTTCTGCACACACAGTCGACGTGCGATCTCATAGAACATTATTTTAAACCATTTAAATGATGGTTCTGCACACACAGTCGACCTGCGATCTCATAGAACATTATTTTAAACCATTTAAATGATGGTTCTGCACACACAGTCGACGTGCGATCTCATAGAACATTATTTTAAACCATTTAAATTATGGTTCTGCACACACAGTCGACGTGCGATCTCATAGAACATTATTTTAAACCATTTAAATGATGGTTCTGCACACACAGTCGACCTGCGATCTCATAGAACATTATTTTAAACCATTTAAATGATGGTTCTGCACACACAGTCGACGTGCGATCTCATAGAACATTATTTTAAACCATTTAAATGATTGTTCTGCACACACAGTCGACGTGCGATCTCATAGAACATTATTTTAAACCATTTAAATGATGGTTCTGCACACACAGTCGACCTGCGATCTCATAGAACATTATTTTAAACCATTTAAATGATTGTTCTGCACACACAGTCGACGTGCGATCTCATAGAACATTATTTTAAACCATTTAAATGATGGTTCTGCACACACAGTCGACCTGCGATCTCATAGAACATTATTTTAAACCATTTAAATGATGGTTCTGCACACACAGTCGACGTGCGATCTCATAGAACATTATTTTAAACCATTTAAATGATTGTTCTGCACACGCAGTCGACGTGCGATCTCATAGAACATTATTTTAAACCATTTAAATGATTGTTCTGCACACACAGTCGACGTGCGATCTCATAGAACATTATTTTAAACCATTTAAATGATGGTTCTGCACACACAGTCGACGTGCGATCTCATAGAACATTATTTTAAACCATTTAAATGATTGTTCTGCACACACAGTCGACGTGCGATCTCATACAACATTATTTTAAACCATTTAAATGATTGTTCTGCACACACAGTCTACGTGCGATCTCATAGAACATTATTTTAAACCATTTAAATGCTTGTTCTGCACACACAGTCGACCTGCGATCTCATAGAACATTATTTTAAACCATTTAAATGCTTGTTCTACACACACAGTCGACGTGCGATCTCATAGAACACTATTTTAAACCATTTAAATGATTGTTCTACACACACAGTCCACGTGCGATCTCATAGAACATTATTTTAAACCATATAAATGCTTGTTCTGCACACACAGTCAACGTGCGATCTCATACAACATTATTTTAAACCATTTAAATGATTGTTCTACACACACAGTCGACGTGCGATCTCATAGAACATTATTTTAAACCATTTAAATGATTGTTCTGCACACACAGTCGACGTGCGATCTCATAGAACATTATTTTAAACCATATAAATGCTTGTTCTGCACACACAGTCAACGTGCGATCTCATACAACATTATTTTAAACCATTTAAATGATTGTTCTACACACACAGTCAACGTGCGATCTCATAGAACATTATTTTAAACCATTTAAATGATTGTTCTACACACACAGTCGACGTGCGATCTCATAGAACATTATTTTAAACCATTTAAATGATTGTTCTGTACACACAGTCGACGTGCGATCTCATAGAACATTATTTTAAACCATTTAAATGATTGTTCTGCACACGCAGTCGACTTGCGATCTCATAGAACATTATTTTAAACCATTTAAATGCTTGTTCTGCACACACAGTCGACGTGCGATCTCATAGAACATTATTTTAAACCATTTAAATGCTTGTTCTGCACACACAGTCGACGTGCGATCTCATACAACATTATTTTAAACCATTTAAATGATTGTTCTACACACACAGTCGACGTGCGATCTCATAGAACATTATTTTAAACCATTTAAATGATTGTTCTGCACACACAGTCGACGTGCGATCTCATACAACATTATTTTAAACCATTTAAATGATTGTTCTGTACACACAGTCGACGTGCGATCTCATAGAACATTATTTTAAACCATTTAAATGATTGTTCTGTACACACAGTCGACGTGCGATCTCATAGAACATTATTTTAAACCATTTAAATGCTTGTTCTACACACACAGTCGACGTGCGATCTCATAGAACACTATTTTAAACCATTTAAATGATTGTTCTGCACACACAGTGGACGTGCGATCTCATAGAACATTATTTTAAACCATTTAAATGCTTGTTCTACACACACAGTCGACGTGCGATCTCATAGAACATTATTTTAAACCATTTAAATGATTGTTCTGCACACACAGTCGACGTGCGATCTCATAGAACATTATTTTAAACCATTTAAATGCTTGTTCTACACACACAGTCGACGTGCGATCTCATAGAACATTATTTTAAACCATTTAAATGATTGTTCTGCACACACAGTCGACGTGCGATCTCATAGAACATTATTTTAAACCATTTAAATGATTGTTCTGCACACGCAGTCGACGTGCGATCTCATAGAACATTATTTTAAACCATTTAAATGATTGTTCTGCACACGCAGTCGACGTGCGATCTCATAGAACATTATTTTAAACCATTTAAATGATTGTTCTGCACACGCAGTCGACGTGCGATCTCATAGAACATTATTTTAAACCATTTAAATGATTGTTCTGCACACACAGTCGACGTGCGATCTCATAGAACATTATTTTAAACCATTTAAATGATTGTTCTGTACACACAGTCGACGTGCGATCTCATAGAACATTATTTTAAACCATTTAAATGATTGTTCTGTACACACAGTCGACGTGCGATCTCATAGAACATTATTTTAAACCATTTAAATGCTTGTTCTACACACACAGTCGACGTGCGATCTCATAGAACACTATTTTAAACCATTTAAATGATTGTTCTGCACACACAGTGGACGTGCGATCTCATAGAACATTATTTTAAACCATTTAAATGCTTGTTCTACACACACAGTCGACGTGCAATCTCATAGAACATTATTTTAAACCATTTAAATGATTGTTCTGTACACACAGTCGACGTGCGATCTCATAGAACATTATTTTAAACCATTTAAATGCTTGTTCTACACACACAGTCGACGTGCGATCTCATAGAACACTATTTTAAACCATTTAAATGATTGTTCTGCACACACAGTCGACGTGCGATCTCATAGAACATTATTTTAAACCATTTAAATGATTGTTCTGCACACGCAGTCGACGTGCGATCTCATAGAACATTATTTTAAACCATTTAAATGATTGTTCTGCACACGCAGTCGACGTGCGATCTCATAGAACATTATTTTAAACCATTTAAATGATTGTTCTGCACACACAGTCGACGTGCGATCTCATACAACATTATTTTAAACCATTTAAATGATTGTTCTGTACACACAGTCTACGTGCGATCTCATAGAACATTATTTTAAACAATTTAAATGATTGTTCTGTACACACAGTCGACGTGCGATCTCGTAGAACATTATTTTAAACCATTTAAATGATTGTTCTACACACACAGTCGACGTGCGATCTCATAGAACATTATTTTAAACCATTTAAATGATTGTTCTGCACACACAGTCGACGTGCGATCTCATACAACATTATTTTAAACCATTTAAATGATTGTTCTGTACACACAGTCTACGTGCGATCTCATAGAACATTATTTTAAACCATTTAAATGATTGTTCTGCACACACAGTCGACGTGCGATCTCATAGAACATTATTTTAAACCATTTAAATGATTGTTCTCATAGTCTACGTGCGATCTCATAGAACATTATTTTAAACCATTTAAATGATTGTTCTTCACACACAGTCGACGTGCGATCTCATAGAACATTATTTTAAACCATTTAAATGATTGTTCTACACACACAGTCGACGTGCGATCTCATAGAACATTATTTTAAACCATTTAAATGCTTGTTCTGCACACGCAGTCGACGTGCGATCTCATAGAACATTATTTTAAACCATTTAAATGCTTGTTCTGCACACGCAGTCGACGTGCGATCTCATACAACATTATTTTAAACCATTAAAATGCTTGTTCTGCACACGCAGTCCACGTGCGATCTCATAGAACATTATTTTAAACCATTTAAATGATTGTTCTGCACACGCAGTCGAGGTGCGATCTCATAGAACATTATTTTAAACCATTTAAATGATTGTTCTGCACACGCAGTCGACGTGCGATCTCATAGAACATTATTTTAAACCATTTAAATGATTGTTCTGCACACGCAGTCGACGTGCGATCTCATAGAACATTATTTTAAACCATTTAAATGATTGTTCTGCACACACAGTCGACGTGCGATCTCATAGAACATTATTTTAAACCATTTAAATGATTGTTCTGCACACGCAGTCGACGTGCGATCTCATAGAACATTATTTTAAACCATTTAAATGATTGTTCTGCACACGCAGTCGACGTGCGATCTCATAGAACATTATTTTAAACCATTTAAATGATGGTTCTGCACACACAGTCGACGTGCGATCTCATAGAACATTATTTTAAACCATTTAAATGATTGTTCTGCACACGCAGTCGACGTGCGATCTCATAGAACATTATTTTAAACCATTTAAATGATTGTTCTGCACACACAGTCGACGTGCGATCTCATAGAACATTATTTTAAACCATTTAAATGATGGTTCTGCACACACAGTCGACCTGCGATCTCATAGAACATTATTTTAAACCATTTAAATGATGGTTCTGCACACACAGTCGACGTGCGATCTCATAGAACATTATTTTAAACCATTTAAATGATGGTTCTGCACACACAGTCGACCTGCGATCTCATAGAACATTATTTTAAACCATTTAAATGATGGTTCTGCACACACAGTCGACGTGCGATCTCATAGAACATTATTTTAAACCATTTAAATGATTGTTCTGCACACACAGTCGACGTGCGATCTCATAGAACATTATTTTAAACCATTTAAATGATGGTTCTGCACACACAGTCGACCTGCGATCTCATAGAACATTATTTTAAACCATTTAAATGATTGTTCTGCACACACAGTCGACGTGCGATCTCATAGAACATTATTTTAAACCATTTAAATGATGGTTCTGCACACACAGTCGACCTGCGATCTCATAGAACATTATTTTAAACCATTTAAATGATGGTTCTGCACACACAGTCGACGTGCGATCTCATAGAACATTATTTTAAACCATTTAAATGATTGTTCTGCACACGCAGTCGACGTGCGATCTCATAGAACATTATTTTAAACCATTTAAATGATTGTTCTGCACACACAGTCGACGTGCGATCTCATAGAACATTATTTTAAACCATTTAAATGATGGTTCTGCACACACAGTCGACGTGCGATCTCATAGAACATTATTTTAAACCATTTAAATGATTGTTCTGCACACACAGTCGACGTGCGATCTCATACAACATTATTTTAAACCATTTAAATGATTGTTCTGCACACACAGTCTACGTGCGATCTCATAGAACATTATTTTAAACCATTTAAATGCTTGTTCTGCACACACAGTCGACCTGCGATCTCATAGAACATTATTTTAAACCATTTAAATGCTTGTTCTACACACACAGTCGACGTGCGATCTCATAGAACACTATTTTAAACCATTTAAATGATTGTTCTACACACACAGTCCACGTGCGATCTCATAGAACATTATTTTAAACCATATAAATGCTTGTTCTGCACACACAGTCAACGTGCGATCTCATACAACATTATTTTAAACCATTTAAATGATTGTTCTACACACACAGTCGACGTGCGATCTCATAGAACATTATTTTAAACCATTTAAATGATTGTTCTGCACACACAGTCGACGTGCGATCTCATAGAACATTATTTTAAACCATATAAATGCTTGTTCTGCACACACAGTCAACGTGCGATCTCATACAACATTATTTTAAACCATTTAAATGATTGTTCTACACACACAGTCAACGTGCGATCTCATAGAACATTATTTTAAACCATTTAAATGATTGTTCTACACACACAGTCGACGTGCGATCTCATAGAACATTATTTTAAACCATATAAATGCTTGTTCTGCACACACAGTCAACGTGCGATCTCATACAACATTATTTTAAACCATTTAAATGATTGTTCTACACACACAGTCGACGTGCGATCTCATAGATCATTATTTTAAACCATTTAAATGATTGTTCTGCACACGCAGTCGACGTGCGATCTCATAGAACATTATTTTAAACCATTAAAATGCTTGTTCTGCACACGCAGTCGACGTGCGATCTCATACAACATTATTTTAAACCATTTAAATGCTTGTTCTGCACACGCAGTCGACGTGCGATCTCATACAACATTATTTTAAACCATTAAAATGCTTGTTCTGCACACGCAGTCGACGTGCGATCTCATACAACATTATTTTAAACCATTAAAATGCTTGTTCTGCACACACAGTCGACGTGCGATCTCATACAACATTATTTTAAACCATTTAAATGATTGTTCTGTAGACACAGTCGACGTGCGATCTCATAGAACATTATTTTAAACCATTTAAATGATTGTTCTGCACACGCAGTCGACTTGCGATCTCATAGAACATTATTTTAAACCATTTAAATGCTTGTTCTGCACACACAGTCGACGTGCGATCTCATAGAACATTATTTTAAACCATTTAAATGCTTGTTCTGCACACACAGTCGACGTGCGATCTCATACAACATTATTTTAAACCATTTAAATGATTGTTCTACACACACAGTCGACGTGCGATCTCATAGAACATTATTTTAAACCATTTAAATGATTGTTCTGCACACGCAGTCGACTTGCGATCTCATAGAACATTATTTTAAACCATTTAAATGCTTGTTCTGCACACACAGTCGACGTGCGATCTCATACAACATTATTTTAAACCATTTAAATGATTGTTCTGTACACACAGTCGACGTGCGATCTCATAGAACATTATTTTAAACCATTTAAATGATTGTTCTGCACACACAGTCGACGTGCGATCTCATACAACATTATTTTAAACCATTTAAATGATTGTTCTGTACACACAGTCGACGTGCGATCTCATAGAACATTATTTTAAACCATTTAAATGATTGTTCTGTACACACAGTCGACGTGCGATCTCATAGAACATTATTTTAAACCATTTAAATGCTTGTTCTACACACACAGTCGACGTGCGATCTCATAGAACACTATTTTAAACCATTTAAATGATTGTTCTGCACACACAGTGGACGTGCGATCTCATAGAACATTATTTTAAACCATTTAAATGCTTGTTCTACACACACAGTCGACGTGCGATCTCATAGAACATTATTTTAAACCATTTAAATGATTGTTCTGCACACACAGTCGACGTGCGATCTCATAGAACATTATTTTAAACCATTTAAATGATTGTTCTGCACACGCAGTCGACGTGCGATCTCATAGAACATTATTTTAAACCATTTAAATGATTGTTCTGCACACACAGTCGACGTGCGATCTCATAGAACATTATTTTAAACCATTTAAATGCTTGTTCTGCACACGCAGTCGACGTGTGCGATCTCATAGAACATTATTTTAAACCATTTAAATGATTGTTCTGCACACACAGTCGACGTGCGATCTCATAGAACATTATTTTAAACCATTTAAATGATTGTTCTGCACACGCAGTCGACGTGTGCGATCTCATAGAACATTATTTTAAACCATTTAAATGATGGTTCTGCACACACAGTCGACGTGCGATCTCATAGAACATTATTTTAAACCATTTAAATGATGGTTCTGCACACACAGTCGACGTGCGATCTCATAGAACATTATTTTAAACCATTTAAATGATTGTTCTGCACACGCAGTCGACGTGCGATCTCATAGAACATTATTTTAAACCATTTAAATGATTGTTCTGCACACACAGTCGACGTGCGATCTCATAGAACATTATTTTAAACCATTTAAATGATGGTTCTGCACACACAGTCGACCTGCGATCTCATAGAACATTATTTTAAACCATTTAAATGATTGTTCTGCACACGCAGTCGACGTGCGATCTCATAGAACATTATTTTAAACCATTTAAATGATTGTTCTGCACACACAGTCGACGTGCGATCTCATACAACATTATTTTAAACCATTTAAATGATGGTTCTGCACACACAGTCGACGTGCGATCTCATAGAACATTATTTTAAACCATTTAAATGATTGTTCTGCACACGCAGTCGACGTGCGATCTCATAGAACATTATTTTAAACCATTTAAATGATTGTTCTGCACACACAGTCGACCTGCGATCTCATAGAACATTATTTTAAACCATTTAAATGATTGTTCTGCACACACAGTCGACGTGCGATCTCATAGAACATTATTTTAAACCATTTAAATGATTGTTCTGCACACACAGTCGACCTGCGATCTCATAGAACATTATTTTAAACCATTTAAATGATTGTTCTGCACACACAGTCGACCTGCGATCTCATAGAACATTATTTTAAACCATTTAAATGATGGTTCTGCACACACAGTCGACGTGCGATCTCATAGAACATTATTTTAAACCATTTAAATGATTGTTCTGCACACGCAGTCGACGTGCGATCTCATAGAACATTATTTTAAACCATTTAAATGATGGTTCTGCACACACAGTCGACCTGCGATCTCATAGAACATTATTTTAAACCATTTAAATGATTGTTCTGCACACACAGTCGACGTGCGATCTCATAGAACATTATTTTAAACCATTTAAATGATTGTTCTCATAGTCTACGTGCGATCTCATAGAACATTATTTTAAACCATATAAATGCTTGTTCTGCACACACAGTCAACGTGCGATCTCATACAACATTATTTTAAACCATTTAAATGATTGTTCTACACACACAGTCGACGTGCGATCTCATAGAACATTATTTTAAACCATTTAAATGATTGTTCTGCACACACAGTCGACGTGCGATCTCATAGAACATTATTTTAAACCATATAAATGCTTGTTCTGCACACACAGTCAACGTGCGATCTCATACAACATTATTTTAAACCATTTAAATGATTGTTCTACACACACAGTCAACGTGCGATCTCATAGAACATTATTTTAAACCATTTAAATGATTGTTCTACACACACAGTCGACGTGCGATCTCATAGAACATTATTTTAAACCATATAAATGCTTGTTCTGCACACACAGTCAACGTGCGATCTCATACAACATTATTTTAAACCATTTAAATGATTGTTCTACACACACAGTCGACGTGCGATCTCATAGATCATTATTTTAAACCATTTAAATGATTGTTCTGCACACGCAGTCGACGTGCGATCTCATACAACATTATTTTAAACCATTTAAATGCTTGTTCTGCACACGCAGTCGACGTGCGATCTCATACAACATTATTTTAAACCATTAAAATGCTTGTTCTGCACACGCAGTCGACGTGCGATCTCATAGAACATTATTTTAAACCATTTAAATGATTGTTCTGCACACGCAGTCGACTTGCGATCTCATAGAACATTATTTTAAACCATTTAAATGCTTGTTCTGCACACACAGTCGACGTGCGATCTCATACAACATTATTTTAAACCATTTAAATGATTGTTCTGTACACACAGTCGACGTGCGATCTCATAGAACATTATTTTAAACCATTTAAAAGATTGTTCTGCACACGCAGTCGACTTGCGATCTCATAGAACATTATTTTAAACCATTTAAATGCTTGTTCTGCACACACAGTCGACGTGCGATCTCATAGAACATTATTTTAAACCATTTAAATGCTTGTTCTGCACACACAGTCGACGTGCGATCTCATACAACATTATTTTAAACCATTTAAATGATTGTTCTGCACACACAGTCGACGTGCGATCTCATACAACATTATTTTAAACCATTTAAATGATTGTTCTGTACACACAGTCGACGTGCGATCTCATAGAACATTATTTTAAACCATTTAAATGCTTGTTCTACACACACAGTCGACGTGCGATCTCATAGAACACTATTTTAAACCATTTAAATGATTGTTCTGCACACACAGTGGACGTGCGATCTCATAGAACATTATTTTAAACCATTTAAATGCTTGTTCTACACACACAGTCGACGTGCGATCTCATACAACATTATTTTAAACCATTTAAATGATTGTTCTGTACACACAGTCGACGTGCGATCTCATAGAACATTATTTTAAACCATTTAAATGATTGTTCTCATAGTCTACGTGCGATCTCATAGAACATTATTTTAAACCATTTAAATGATTGTTCTGCACACACAGTGGACGTGCGATCTCATAGAACATTATTTTAAACCATTTAAATGATTGTTCTACACACACAGTCGACGTGCGATCTCATAGAACATTATTTTAAACCATTTAAATGCTTGTTCTACACACACAGTCGACGTGCGATCTCATAGAACATTATTTTAAACCATTTAAATGATTGTTCTGCACACACAGTCGACGTGCGATCTCATACAACATTATTTTAAACCATTTAAATGATTGTTCTGTACACACAGTCTACGTGCGATCTCATAGAACATTATTTTAAACCATTTAAATGATTGTTCTGTACACACAGTCGACGTGCGATCTCATAGAACATTATTTTAAACCATTTAAATGATTGTTCTCATAGTCTACGTGCGATCTCATAGAACATTATTTTAAACCATTTAAATGATTGTTCTGCACACACAGTGGACGTGCGATCTCATAGAACATTATTTTAAACCATTTAAATGATTGTTCTACACACACAGTCGACGTGCGATCTCATAGAACATTATTTTAAACCATTTAAATGATTGTTCTACACACACAGTCTACGTGCGATCTCATACAACATTATTTTAAACCATTTAAATGATTGTTCTGCACACACAGTCCACGTGCGATCTCATACAACATTATTTTAAACCATTTAAATGATTGTTCTACACACACAGTCGACGTGCGATCTCATACAACATTATTTTAAACCATTTAAATGCTTGTTCTACACACACAGTCGACGTGCGATCTCATAGAACATTATTTTAAACCATTTAAATGATTGTTCTACACACACAGTCCACGTGCGATCTCATAGAACATTATTTTAAACCATTTAAATGATTGTTCTACACACACAGTCGACGTGCGATCTCATACAACATTATTTTAAACCATTTAAATGCTTGTTCTGTACACACAGTCTACATGCGATCTCATACAACATTAATTTAAACCATTTAAATGATTGTTCTACACACACAGTCGACGTGCGATCTCATAGATCATTATTTTAAACCATTTAAATGATTGTTCTACACACACAGTCGACGTGGGATCTCATAGAATATTATTTTAAACCATTTAAATGATTGTTCTACACACACAGTCGACGTGCGATCTCATAGAACATTATTTTAAACCATTTAAATGCTTGTTCTGCACACACAGTGTACGTGCGATCTCATAGAACATTATTTTAAACCATTTAAATTATTGTTCTTCACACACAGTCGACGTGCGATCTCATAGAACATTATTTTAAACCATTTAAATGATTGTTCTACACACACAGTCGACGTGCGATCTCATAGAACATTATTTTAAACCATTTAAATGCTTGTTCTGCACACGCAGTCGACGTGCGATCTCATACAACATTATTTTAAACCATTAAAATGCTTGTTCTGCACACACAGTCGACGTGCGATCTCATAGAACATTATTTTAAACCATTTAAATGATTGTTCTACACACAGTCGACGTGGGATCTCATAGAATATTATTTTAAACCATTTAAATGATTGTTCTACACACACAGTCGACGTGCGATCTCATAGAACATTATTTTAAACCATTTAAATGCTTGTTCTGCACACACAGTGTACGTGCGATCTCATAGAACATTATTTTAAACCATTTAAATTATTGTTCTTCACACACAGTCGACGTGCGATCTCATAGAACATTATTTTAAACCATTTAAATGATTGTTCTACACACACAGTCGACGTGCGATCTCATAGAACATTATTTTAAACCATTTAAATGCTTGTTCTGCACACGCAGTCGACGTGCGATCTCATACAACATTATTTTAAACCATTAAAATGCTTGTTCTGCACACGCAGTCGAGGTGCGATCTCATAGAACATTATTTTAAACCATTTAAATGATTGTTCTGCACACACAGTCGACGTGCGATCTCATAGAACATTATTTTAAACCATTTAAATGATTGTTCTGCACACGCAGTCGAGGTGCGATCTCATAGAACATTATTTTAAACCATTTAAATGATTGTTCTGCACACACAGTCGACGTGCGATCTCATAGAACATTATTTTAAACCATTTAAATGATTGTTCTGCACACACAGTCGACGTGCGATCTCATAGAACATTATTTTAAACCATTTAAATGATTGTTCTGCACACGCAGTCGACGTGCGATCTCATAGAACATTATTTTAAACCATTTAAATGCTTGTTCTGCACACGCAGTCGACGTGCGATCTCATAGAACATTATTTTAAACCATTTAAATGATTGTTCTGCACACACAGTCGACGTGCGATCTCATAGAACATTATTTTAAACCATTTAAATGATTGTTCTGCACACGCAGTCGACGTGTGCGATCTCATAGAACATTATTTTAAACCATTTAAATGATTGTTCTGCACACACAGTCGACGTGCGATCTCATAGAACATTATTTTAAACCATTTAAATGATTGTTCTGCACACGCAGTCGACGTGCGATCTCATAGAACATTATTTTAAACCATTTAAATGATTGTTCTGCACACACAGTCGACGTGCGATCTCATAGAACATTATTTTAAACCATTTAAATGATTGTTCTGCACACACAGTCGACGTGCGATCTCATAGAACATTATTTTAAACCATTTAAATGATTGTTCTGCACACGCAGTCGACGTGCGATCTCATAGAACATTATTTTAAACCATTTAAATGATTGTTCTGCACACGCAGTCGACGTGCGATCTCATAGAACATTATTGTAAACCATTTAAATGCTTGTTCTGCACACGCAGTCGACGTGCGATCTCATACAACATTATTTTAAACCATTTAAATGATTGTTCTGCACACGCAGTCGAGGTGCGATCTCATAGAACATTATTTTAAACCATTTAAATGATTGTTCTGCACACACAGTCGACGTGCGATCTCATAGAACATTATTTTAAACCATTTAAATGATTGTTCTGCACACACAGTCGACGTGCGATCTCATAGAACATTATTTTAAACCATTTAAATGATTGTTCTGCACACACAGTCGACGTGCGATCTCATAGAACATTATTTTAAACCATTTAAATGATTGTTCTGCACACGCAGTCGACGTGCGATCTCATAGAACATTATTTTAAACCATTTAAATGATTGTTCTGCACACGCAGTCGACGTGTGCGATCTCATAGAACATTATTTTAAACCATTTAAATGATTGTTCTGCACACACAGTCCACGTGCGATCTCATAGAACATTATTTTAAACCATTTAAATGCTTGTTCTGCACACGCAGTCCACGTGCGATCTCATAGAACATTATTTTAAACCATTTAAATGATTGTTCTGCACACGCAGTCGAGGTGCGATCTCATAGAACATTATTTTAAACCATTTAAATGCTTGTTCTGCACACGCAGTCCACGTGCGATCTCATAGAACATTATTTTAAACCATTTAAATGATTGTTCTGCACACGCAGTCGACGTGCGATCTCATAGAACATTATTTTAAACCATTTAAATGCTTGTTCTGCACACGCAGTCCACGTGCGATCTCATAGAACATTATTTTAAACCATTTAAATGATTGTTCTGCACACGCAGTCGAGGTGCGATCTCATAGAACATTATTTTAAACCATTTAAATGATTGTTCTGCACACACAGTCGACGTGCGATCTCATAGAACATTATTTTAAACCATTTAAATGATTGTTCTGCACACGCAGTCGACGTGTGCGATCTCATAGAACATTATTTTAAACCATTTAAATGATTGTTCTGCACACACAGTCGACGTGCGATCTCATAGAACATTATTTTAAACCATTTAAATGATTGTTCTGCACACACAGTCGACGTGCGATCTCATAGAACATTATTTTAAACCATTTAAATGCTTGTTCTGCACACGCAGTCGACGTGTGCGATCTCATAGAACATTATTTTAAACCATTTAAATGATTGTTCTGCACACGCAGTCGACGTGCGATCTCATAGAACATTATTTTAAACCATTTAAATGATTGTTCTGCACACACAGTCGACGTGCGATCTCATAGAACATTATTTTAAACCATTTAAATGATTGTTCTGCACACACAGTCGACGTGCGATCTCATAGAACATTATTTTAAACCATTTAAATGATTGTTCTGCACACGCAGTCGACGTGCGATCTCATAGAACATTATTTTAAACCATTTAAATGATTGTTCTGCACACACAGTCGACGTGCGATCTCATAGAACATTATTTTAAACCATTTAAATGATTGTTCTGCACACACAGTCGACGTGCGATCTCATAGAACATTATTTTAAACCATTTAAATGATTGTTCTGCACACACAGTCGACGTGCGATCTCATAGAACATTATTTTAAACCATTTAAATGATTGTTCTGCACACGCAGTCGAGGTGCGATCTCATAGAACATTATTTTAAACCATTTAAATGATTGTTCTGCACACACAGTCGACGTGCGATCTCATAGAACATTATTTTAAACCATTTAAATGATTGTTCTGCACACACAGTCGACGTGCGATCTCATAGAACATTATTTTAAACCATTTAAATGATTGTTCTGCACACGCAGTCGACGTGTGCGATCTCATAGAACATTATTTTAAACCATTTAAATGATTGTTCTGCACACACAGTCGACGTGCGATCTCATAGAACATTATTTTAAACCATTTAAATGATTGTTCTGCACACACAGTCGACGTGCGATCTCATAGAACATTATTTTAAACCATTTAAATGCTTGTTCTGCACACGCAGTCGACGTGTGCGATCTCATAGAACATTATTTTAAACCATTTAAATGATTGTTCTGCACACGCAGTCGACGTGCGATCTCATAGAACATTATTTTAAACCATTTAAATGATTGTTCTGCACACACAGTCGACGTGCGATCTCATAGAACATTATTTTAAACCATTTAAATGATTGTTCTGCACACACAGTCGACGTGCGATCTCATAGAACATTATTTTAAACCATTTAAATGATTGTTCTGCACACGCAGTCGACGTGTGCGATCTCATAGAACATTATTTTAAACCATTTAAATGATTGTTCTGCACACACAGTCGACGTGCGATCTCATAGAACATTATTTTAAACCATTTAAATGATTGTTCTGCACACGCAGTCGACGTGCGATCTCATAGAACATTTTTTTAAACCATTTAAATGATTGTTCTGCACACGCAGTCGACGTGCGATCTCATAGAACATTATTTTAAACCATTTAAATGATTGTTCTGCACACGCAGTCGACGTGCGATCTCATAGAACATTATTTTAAACCATTTAAATGCTTGTTCTGCACACGCAGTCGACGTGCGATCTCATAGAACATTATTTTAAACCATTTAAATGATTGTTCTGCACACACAGTCGACGTGCGATCTCATAGAACATTATTTTAAACCATTTAAATGATTGTTCTGCACACACAGTCGACGTGCGATCTCATAGAACATTATTTTAAACCATTTAAATGATTGTTCTGCACACGCAGTCGACGTGCGATCTCATAGAACATTATTTTAAACCATTTAAATGATTGTTCTGCACACGCAGTCGACGTGCGATCTCATAGAACATTATTTTAAACCATTTAAATGCTTGTTCTGCACACGCAGTCGACGTGTGCGATCTCATAGAACATTATTTTAAACCATTTAAATGATTGTTCTGCACACGCAGTCGACGTGCGATCTCATAGAACATTATTTTAAACCATTTAAATGCTTGTTCTGCACACACAGTCGACGTGCGATCTCATAGAACATTATTTTAAACCATTTAAATGATTGTTCTGCACACACAGTCGACGTGCGATCTCATAGAACATTATTTTAAACCATTTAAATGATTGTTCTGCACACACAGTCGACCTGCGATCTCATAGAACATTATTTTAAACCATTTAAATGCTTGTTCTGCACACACAGTGGACGTGCGATCTCATAGAACATTATTTTAAACCATTTAAATGATTGTTCTACTCACACAGTCTACTGCGATCTCATAGAACATTATTTTAAACCATTTAAATGCTTGTTCTGCACACACAGTCGACCTGCGATCTCATAGAACATTATTTTAAACCATTTAAATGCTTGTTCTACACACACAGTCTACGTGCGATCTCATAGAACATTATTTTAAACCATTTAAATGATTGTTCTACTCACACAGTCTACTGCGATCTCATAGAACATTATTTTAAACCATTTAAATGCTTGTTCTACACACACAGTCGACGTGCGATCTCATAGAACACTATTTTAAACCATTTAAATGATTGTTCTACACACACAGTCGACGTGCGATCTCATAGAACATTATTTTAAACCATTTAAATGCTTGTTCTACACACACAGTCGACGTGCGATCTCATAGAACATTATTTTAAACCATTTAAATGATTGTTCTGCACACACAGTCGACGTGCGATCTCATAGAACATTATTTTAAACCATTTAAATGATTGTTCTACACACACAGTCGACGTGCGATCTCATAGATCATTATTTTAAACCATTTAAATGATTGTTCTGCACACACAGTCTACGTGCGATCTCATAGAACATTATTTTAAACCATTTAAATGATTGTTCTACACACACAGTCGACGTGCGATCTCATAGAACATTATTTTAAACCATTTAAATGATTGTTCTACACACACAGTCGACGTGCGATCTCATAGATCATTATTTTAAACCATTTAAATGATTGTTCTGCACACACAGTCTACGTACGATCTCATAGAACATTATTTTAAACCATTTAAATGATTGTTCTACACACACAGTCTACGTGCGATCTCATAGAACATTATTTTAAACCATTTAAATGATTGTTCTACACACACAGTCGACTTGCGATCTCATAGATCATTATTTTAAACCATTTAAATGATTGTTCTACACACACAGTCGACGTGCGATCTCATAGAACATTATTTTAAACCATTTAAATGATTGTTCTACACACACAGTCGACGTGCGATCTCATACAACATTATTTTAAACCATTTAAATGATTGTTCTACACACACAGTCGACGTGCGATCTCATACAACATTATTTTAAACCATTTAAATGATTGTTCTACACACACAGTAGACGTGCGATCTCATAGAACATTATTTTAAACCATTTAAATGATTGTTATACACACACAGTAGACGTGCGATCTCATAGAACATTATTTTAAACCATTTAAATGCTTGTTCTACACACACAGTAGACGTGCGATCTCATAGAACATTATTTTAAACCATTTAAATGATTGTTCTGCACACACAGTCGACGTGCGATCTCATAGAACATTATTTTAAACCATTTAAATGCTTGTTCTACACACACAGTAGACGTGCGATCTCATAGAACATTATTTTAAACCATTTAAATGCTTGTTCTACACACACAGTAGACGTGCGATCTCATAGAACATTATTTTAAACCATTTAAATGCTTGTTCTACACACACAGTCGATGTGCGATCTCATAGAACATTATTTTAAACCATTTAAATGCTTGTTCTGCACACACAGTAGACGTGCGATCTCATAGAACATTATTTTAAACCATTTAAATACTTGTTCTACACACACAGTAGACATGCGATCTCATAGAACATTATTTTAAACCATTTAAATGCTTGTTCTGCACACACAGTCGACGTGCGATCTCATAGAACATTATTTTAAACCATTTAAATGATTGTTCTGCACACACAGTCTACGTGCGATCTCATAGAACATTATTTTAAACCATTTAAATGCTTGTTCTACACACACAGTAGACGTGCGATCTCATAGAACATTATTTTAAACCATTTAAATGCTTGTTCTACACACACAGTCGACGTGCGATCTCATAGAACATTATTTTAAACCATTTAAATGATTGTTCTGCACACACAGTCGACGTGCGATCTCATACAACATTATTTTAAACCATTTAAATGCTTGTTCTGCACACACAGTCGACTTGCGATCTCATACAACATTATTTTAAACCATTTAAATGATTGTTCTGCACACACAGTCGACGTGCGATCTCATAGAACATTATTTTAAACCATTTAAATGATTGTTCTGCACACACAGTCGACTTGCGATCTCATACAACATTATTTTAAACCATTTAAATGATTGTTCTGCACACACAGTCGACGTGCGATCTCATAGAACATTATTTTAAACCATTTAAATGATTGTTCTGCACACACAGTCGACGTGCGATCTCATAGAACATTATTTTAAACCATTTAAATGCTTGTTCTGCACACACAGTCGACGTGTGATCTGATGTGAAGTCTACAATGTGATATTTGCATGGTATAAAATGTATATATTTTTTCATGATCTCTTACTTTTTATGCACAGAATGTATTTGTTTTCTGCTTTACTTTATATTAAGTTAGTTATTATTATATTTTTCTGTATTGTTCTGTGGATGGATTCTCTTCTCCTCTGCAGCCATCTTTCACCACATTTACATTTGCATGTAAATACAATTATAAATATATAGTAAAGAACAACTATTTTTGTTTGAGAAGTTCACTTGCCTGTTGTATTATTGATGGTACATAAGCAGATGCAGAGATTCTCCTTCTTAAAAGAGGTTTAGTTGTGGACGTTAAACATAAAAGCGCATGAGCCATCTTCAGATTTGTTTGAGAAGAAACCATGCTGGTCTAATATATAAAGACAGAAATGTTCCCATATTATGAATATTTAAAGGGTTAGTTCAACCAAAGTAAAATGTAAATTGTCGTCCTTTACTCGCCCTCATGTCATTCCAAACATGTATGACTTTCTTCTGTGGAAACACTAGAGAAGATGTTTTGAGAAATGTCTCAGTGTCTCTGATTGGTTGCCAACATTTTTCAAAATATATTTATAGATGAAAGAAAGAAAGAAAAATCCAGGTTTAAGCTTCATGAGGGTGAATCAATGATGACAGAATGTATATTTTTAGGGGGACTATCTCTTTAAGGCTTTTAACACTTTTATCTTAGCGACTTCAAAATGTTTTGAAAACTAAATTAAATTATGCCATCTATATTATATCAATCTATAAGCATCAGAGTTTGCCTCGTGAAATATCTTTAAGAAAGTAAGAGTAAATCATTGTATTTGTAAAGAACTGTCTTATTACTAACTGATTTTGACGGACAGTCGGTGAGGTTTGTGACTCATTGAGAGTTTAAAAAGTCATACAGCATCAGATGGGCGCATAAATAATGACAACAAAACAATAACAGATTTTTGACCAAAGTACATCCTTTAAATACTTAGAATTAAATAAATTATAGTGTTTGCCTTTATTTACAAATACCTAGAAATTCTAAGTAAATGATAATGAAGGCAAAACTAAACATTTGTGAAGCAGAGAAGCTTTCAGTGCAGATGTATTAAAATCCCTTTCATGGGTTCTCTGGACGCTGTGTCAGTCGCTGACGCTATGGGAACTCCCTCATGTGTGATGATTGTCTGAAGCCTGTATAGAATCACACTCATTTATGAAGGCGCTTGAACCACCCCATGAGGCATAGGTCACGTACTCGCTGCCAACCTGCATGTGTCTCCTGTTTCCTCAGATGCCGTGGGCTCTCTTCGGTCAGAGTGTGCTCTAGTGAATGTGCTGCCGGGAGAGGGAGATCTTGTCATTTGATCTCTAGCGACCGGCCTTGCATGTCACGGCTCAGCCGAAGACCGGCTGACGCAGCTGGTGAATTGTTTGGCGGCGTGGCGACAATGTTTCTCGCTGGGTGTTGCGGACCATTCAGTGCGGTTATATTATGATGATATGATATTAATGATTCAACATTATGAAGTGATGTTAGTTCAATATCACGTTTTGCACCTTTAATGTTGAAAAACTGGTGAACAAAATAAAAAAAGATAATGCTATTGAATAAACATTACACTATTATTGACTCTACACCACAGATGCTGAATCAATATTGAAATGAACAAAAATAATCTTTGGTAATATTGTTTGATCAATGTTACAATGTGATCTTGATTCCAAATCACTTTTGTTGAAACTGAAAATACAAGTGAAATATAATGACAACATAAAACAATGATATACCGAGTTAATGTTGAAACAACATTAGTATTTCAACTACACTTCAATGGGGAGTCAACAAATTCCTGATTATTTCAAAATTTGGGTAAAAGCTTTTCAAATATAAATGACATCTCAGCAGTTGAGTCAATTTATTTTATTTAACAGTTTAACACAATGACAAAAAAGATATAAAAGATTATTCTTTAAAAAAGAAAGGGGGAGAAATATGACAAAAGCATTACAACCTGTAAAAATAAAATCATCTTCAGAAGTCTGATGTCATTATAACTACAGGCGGTCCAACGGTTCAGGTTTTATAAATCTATCTTTCATCAGACGACTGCCTCTTTTCTTGAAAAAGACGCAGGGTCAAACCGTGCTGCTGTTTTTAGGAGTGGCCACTCAGGGAGATGACCGCGGCTCACAGCGGTCCGATAACGCAAGCCCGCGTGTGAGCACTCAACAAACGGAAACGCCCAGCCAACCAACACAGGAGCTCTCGCTGAATCGCACCGTGACGACAAACACTCTTCCTAGAAACAGTAACAGACTGACTGTAAACCGTTCGGCTCCGAAGTTGAAAGCGAGGATGCAGTGTTCCACTTCCGTATTTATACCCGCGCTGCGGTGCGGCGCGTGGACCGCATGCCAACGTTATTGGCTCGTTTTTATACACTCGAAGTAGATTGGTCTCTGAAAATGATCCCCAATTTGTCGGTCAGTTCCGACGTACGTCAAACATGACCGACTGAAAGGGAACCATTAGTAACACACTACGCCATCATGGATTAAAATCCTGCAGAGCACGCAAGGTCCCCCTGCTCAAGCCAGCGCATATCCAGGCCCGTCTGAAGTTTGCCAATGACCATCTGGATGATCCAGAGGATTACCTGATTAAGCAGAAATCAGGGAGCAGGATAACAGAAATAATAAGGTAGATGCAGCATTGTTTGAAACGTTTTTTCTACAATTTTTCAACAGACTTGCTAAAATCATGAAAGCCCACCGGTGGAGTAAACCAAGCCCCCAGTGGATTAGAGCAAATCGGGTCACGTGTTTGAAAACTGATTGGGAAACACACACTAGTGTTCTGAAGAGACACACACCTGCATGATCTTGAGCTCATCATCTACAAATCACTGTTAGTTCAGTGTCACGGTCTCCACCCATGTGTGTCCACTTTCATCACAGTTTCAATGCTGATCCAACACACTTTAAACACTGACATTTCAATCTCAACATAAATGATGGTTTGGATCAAAACTCAACATTGTACCAATGTCACCATGCTATCTGGGTAGTTACATGGGCGAATTACTAGACATTGTGCGGTTATATTTACAGTTCTCCCTCACAGACACGCTCAGCACTTCAGGTGCGTTCATGCCATGCTGGAATTACTGTAATTACAAGATTAAAACATGTATAAATCATTCATGTCCTCATCCACATCTGTTTTCTGATCAGTTTTCCACACTTCTGCACAGCTCATATCTGATCTCTTCTCTGGACGCCACTGACTATCAGTCTCTATTTAACGCCGCGTACACCAATGATACAGTGACACACAGTCATGGAAAACTTGGAAATATTCTGAGAAAAAAATTGTGATTTCCAGGCCATGAAAGCAAATACATTAAAAAATATGTAACTATTCTAGTATAATGTGGAAATGTTTTCCTCAGTTATGCTCAGAATATATTTTATGATGATGATGATGCATTTTATTTATATTGCGCTTTTCTCAAACCCAAAGCGCTTCACAGAGAATAAAGTGGACAAAATACAATACAATAAAAAAATAAAAAATAAAATAACAATAGTGCAATGGTAAAATAGTACACTCAAAGCATCTTTAAAAAGATGGGTCTTAAAGACTTCTGAAAACAGTCCAGTGTTGGAGAATTTCTAATGCCAGGGAAGTTTCTTCCACAAACGTGGAGCTGAATCAGAAAAATCCCGTCCACCCATAGACTTCATTTTGAAAGTGGGCTGCTGAAGAGTGAAGGAGTCAGAAGAGCGGAGGGAGCGAGTTGGTGTGTAAGGAGTAACTAGATTACAAAGGTATGCCGGAGCTGTCCCATGAAGAGGAATTTTGTAGAAATCCATTTGAGTATGAAACCATTACGAGGATGTGAGGGAATTTAAATACATCGGAAAGGAAGTCGGTAAGTTGTGTTAATATATTTAAGTTTGGTTTCAATTAAAAATAATAATAATTATGAGAGCTGCCCTTTTTTCCACTTGAGCCCCTGCCCCCCAAAATGTCTGTGCACGTCCCGACACAAAGGTTGTGCTCTTGTGGAGATGGAGACACAAGGTCAGACTCAGAAAACTGTCAAATTCAACATTTGAGATTATTGCATTTATGCAAAGCTGTCGGCATCCCAACAAGTAAAAGTTTGGTTTTAGATTGGTTATGTTTAAGATAATTGTCATGCATCCACACCGTTATTTCTTCCAGACAGGCAGTAAGAGATGTAAGTGCAAGATTAGGATCAGGGTTTGTGCTGACATAGATCTGCGTATCATCAGCATAAAAATGAAACCCCAGACCATACTTTATAATAATGTCACAAGAGGCAACATATATACGCAAAACAATATGGGTCCAAGTACTGACCCCTGCGGGACACCCTGTTGAACTAATGTTGGCTCGGATTCGTTTTTCCCAGGCAAACAAATTGGAAACGATCAGTGAGAGAGTATTTAAACCATTCAAACACAACACCAGAGATGCCGAACCAAACACACAACCTATCCAGAAGGATGGTGTGACATATAGTGTCAAAAGCAGCACTAATGTCTAGCAGGACTCGAATGCTGCAAGCACCCCTGTCGGCAGAAGTAAGAAGGTCATTTGAGACCCGGACTAGAGTTGTGTTGCCTTGATCATCCGTGAATGTTTGCAGCTTTTGATCACACAGGTGAAAACACAGTATGAAGAATTGAGAATCAAGCTCATGTTTAAACTGGATCTTCTGTGTAAATTCAGTTATTATTATGTCTTGTGGTCTAACAAACATCATGTGACTTGAACTGTACATAAGGCCTATATTTAAAATTCCTCTTGTTTTTATGCAATAAACAAAGTATTAAAAAAACATTTAAATGCCTATTTAGTATTTAATACAATTTTATAACAAATCAAAGTGAATCATTCAGAATTTGGAAAAAAAAAGCCTTTGTCTCCAAAAGCCTATGAATCATAAATCGAATCAAACCAACACTACAGAATAATGACCCCCCTCCCCCCTCCCCTCCCCCCTTGGGAGTCGTTGAGCAAATAAGGTAAAAATAAATGCATATTATAAGACAATGAAAGTGTTTTTTGACCTTACATGCATGTAAACCTTTTGTTGGGGACTCCCAAAACAAAAATAGGAGCCTTTCAAATGCCATAATAGGGCACTTTAAATTATTTATATACAGGTCAAGATAAGGAGACTGAGAGAAGAAGAGAGAAGGTGATGGAGATGAGAGAAGGAGAGCAAGTATTGCACTGTGCCCATGAGATTAACATTATGTATTCCTATTTAACACAGATATATGTTCTTTGGTAATTACAGTGGAAACGATAAGCTCAATTTAACATATAATGTCATAGTAGTATTGTGTAAATACTATATAAATATATATAAATTTGTAGCTATACCCAGACAGCAAATAGTGTCGGCCCAGATCCGGGCCACATCTGGTACCATTCCACGTGTTGCTGTCTGGGTATGGTTGAATGTGTTATACTTCACCAGTATCAGCACTAGTATCTCTCCGCTTGTCTGTTTTTGAGCAACTTCCATGGACACAGACACTGGACACAGACACCGGACAGAGACACTGACACTGGACACAGACACTGGACACAGACACTGGACACAGACACTGACACTGGACACAGACACTGGACACAGACACTGGACACCGGACACCGGACACTGGACACCGGACACTGGACACCGGACACAGGACACAGACAACGGACAGAGACACAGACACTGGACACAGACACCGGACACTGGACACCGGACACAGGACACAGACGTCGGACACAGACACCGGACACAGACACCGGACACAGACACAGACACTGGACACAGACACTGGACACAGACACTGGACACAGACATGGGACACAGACACTGGACACAGACACCAGACACCGGACACTGGACACTGGACACTGGACACCGGACACTGGACACCGGACACGGACATCAGATACTGGACACAGACACTGGACACCGGAGACCGGACACTGGACACCGGACACGGACATCGGACACAGACACCGGACAGAGACACTGACACTGGACAATGACACTGGACACTGGACACCGGACACAGGACACTGGACACTGGACACTGGACACTGGACACTGGACACTGGACACTGGACACCGGACACAGACACCGGACAGAGACACTGACACTGGACACTGACACAGACACAGACACTAGACACAGACACAGACACAGACACAGACACTGGACACTGGACACAGACACTGGACACAGACACTGGACACAGACACTGGACACAGACACCGGACACTGGACACCGGACACGGACACCGGACAGAGACACTGACACTGGACACAGACACCGGACACTGGACACCGGACACAGGACACAGACACCGGACACAGACACCGGACACAGACACAGACACTGGACACAGACACTGGACACAGACACTGGACACAGACACTGGACACAGACACTGGACACAGATACAGACACTGGACACAAACACTTGACACAGACACTGGACACAGACACCAGACACCGGACACCGGACACCGGACACTGGACACAGACACTGGACACTGGACACCGGACACTGGACACAGACACTGGACACTGGACACTGGACACCGGACACTGGACACTGGACACCGTACACTGGACACCGGACACGGACACCGGACACAGACACCGGACAGAGACACTGACACTGGACACAGACACTGGACACAGACACTGGACACAGACACTGGACACAGACACTGGACACAGACACTGGACACAGACACTGGAAACAGACACAGACACTGGACACAGATCCGGGCCACATCTGGTACCATTCCACGTGTTGCTGTCTGGGTATGGTTGAATGTGTTATATTTCACCAGTATCAGCACTAGTATCTCTCCACTTGTCTGTTTTTGCGCAACTTGCATGGACACAGACACCGGACACAGACACCGGACACAGACACCGGATAGAGACACTGACACTGGACACCGGACACCGGACACTGGACACCGGACACCGGACACCGGACACTGGACACCGGACACCGGACACCGGACACAGGACACAGGACACGGACACCGGACACGGACACCGGACACGGACACCAGATACTGGACACAGACACTGGACACAGACACCGGATAGAGACACTGACACTGGAGACCGGATACCGGACACTGGACACCGGACACTGGACACTGACACTGGACACAGACACCGGATAGAGACACTGACACTGGACACCGGACACTGGACACCGGACACTGGACACTGGACACTGGACACTGGACACCGGACACTGGACACTGGACACTGGACACCGGACACGGACACCAGATACTGGACACAGGACACAGACACCGGACAGAGACACTGACACTGGACACTGACACTGGACACAGACACTGGACACAGACACAGACACTGGAAACAGACACTGGACACTGGACACAGACACTGGACACAGACACCGGACACCGGACACTGGACACCAGATACTGGACACAGACACTGGACACCGGACACTGGACACTGGACACCGGACACTGGACACCGGACACCGGACACCGGAAACTGGACACAGGACACAGACACCGGACACGGACATCGGACACAGACACCGGACAGAGACACTGACACTGGACACAGACACCGGACACAGACACAGACACAGACAGTGGACACTGGACACTGGACACAGACACTGGACACTGGACACTGGACACAGATACAGACACTGGACACAGACACCGGACACAGACACCGGACACTGGACACAGACACTGGACACAGACACCGGACACAGACACCGGACACAGACACCGGACACAGACACAGACAGTGGACACTGGACACAGACACTGGACACAGATACAGACACTGGACACAGACACTGGACACAGACACTGGACACAGACACCGGACACTGGACACAGACACTGGATACAGACACAGACACCAGACACAGACACTGGACACAGACACAGACACCGGACACAGACACTGGACACAGACACTGGACAGAGATACAGACACTGTACACAGACACTGGACACAGACACTGGGCACTGACACAGACACTGGACACTGACACAGACACTGGACACAGACACTGGACACAGACACTGGACACAGACACAGACACTGGACACAGACACTGGACACAGACACTGGACACAGACACTGGACACTGACAGACACTGGACACTGACACAGACACTGGACACAGACATGGACACAGATACAGACACTGGACACAGATACAGACACTGGACACAAACACTGGACACAGACACTGGACACAGACACAGACACTGGACACAGACACAGACACTGGACACAGACACAGGACACAGACATGGACACAGATACAGACACTGGACACAGACACTGGACACAGATACAGACACTGGACACAAACACTTGACACAGACACTTGACACAGACACTGGACACAGATACAGACACTGGACACAGACACTGGACACAGATACAGACACTGGACACAGACACTGGACACGACACTGGACACAAACACAGACATGGACACAGACACTGGACACCGGACACTGGACACTGGACACAGGACACCGGACACCGGACACCGGACACAGGACACAGGACACAGACACCGGACACAGACACCGGACACGGACACCAGATACTGGACACAGACACTGGACACAGACACCGGATAGAGACACTGACACTGGAGACCGGACACCGGACACTGGACACCGGACACTGGACACTGACACTGGACACAGACACCGGATAGAGACACTGACACTGGACACCGGACACCGGACACTGGACACCGGACACCGGACACTGGACACTGGACACCGGACACCGGACACCGGACACTGGACACTGGACACTGGACACCGGACACGGACACCAGATACTGGACACAGGACACAGACACCGGACAGAGACACTGACACTGGACACTGACACTGGACACAGACACTGGACACAGACACAGACACTGGAAACAGACACTGGACACTGGACACAGACACTGGACACAGACACCGGACACCGGACACTGGACACCAGATACTGGACACAGACACTGGACACCGGACACTGGACACCGGACACTGGACACCGGACACCGGACACGGACACCGGACACAGACACCGGACAGAGACACTGACACTGGACACAGACACCGGACACAGACACAGACAGTGGACACTGGACACTGGACACTGGACACAGACACTGGACACTGGACACTGGACACAGATACAGACACTGGACACAGACACCGGACACAGACACCGGACACAGACACCGGACACTGGACACAGACACCGGACACAGACACAGACACTGGACACAGACACAGACACAGACAACGGACACAGACACTGGACACAGACACCGGACACAGACACAGACAGTGGACACTGGACACAGACACTGGACACAGATACAGACACTGGACACAGACACCGGACACAGACACTGGACACAGACACCGGACACTGGACACAGACACTGGATACAGACACAGACACCAGACACAGACACTGGACACAGACACAGACACCGGACACAGACACTGGACACAGACACTGGACAGAGATACAGACACTGGACACAGACAAAGACACAGACACTGGACACAGACACAGACACTGGACACAGACACTGGACACAGACACTGGACACAGACACTGGACACAGACACTGTACACAGACACTGGACACAGACACTGGGCACTGACACAGACACTGGGCACTGACACAGACACTGGACACAGACACTGGACACAGACACAGACACTGGACACAGACAATGGACACTGACAGACACTGGACACTGACACAGACACTGGACACAGACATGGACACAGATACAGACACTGGACACAGACACTGGACACAGATACAGACACTGGACACAAACACTGGACACAGACACTGGACACAGACACAGACACTGGACACAGACACAGGACACAGACATGGACACAGATACAGACACTGGACACAGACACTGGACACAGATACAGACACTGGACACAAACACTTGACACAGACACTTGACACAGACACTGGACACAGACACTGGACACAGATACAGACACTGGACACAGACACTGGACACAGATACAGACACTGGACACAAACACTGGACACAGACACTGGACACAGACACTGGACACAGACACTGGACACAGACACTGGACACAGACACAGACACTGGACACAGACACAGGACACAGACATGGACACAGATACAGACACTGGACACAGACACTGGACACAGATACAGACACTGGACACAAACACTGGACACAGACACTGGACACAGATACATACACTGGACACAGACACTGGACACAGACACAGACACTGGACACAGATACTGGACACAGACACTGACACAGACACTGGACACAGAAATGGACACAGATACAGACACTGGACACAGACACAGGACACAGACATGGACACAGATACAGACACTGGACACAAACACTTTACACAGACACTGGACACAGACACTGGATACAGACACAGACACCAGACACAGACACTGGACACAGACACAGACACCGGACACAGACACTGGAAACAGACACTGGACAGAGATACAGACACTGGACACAGACAAAGACACAGACACTGGACACAGACACAGACACTGGACACAGACACTGGACACAGACACTGTACACAGACACTGTACACAGACACTGGACACAGACACTGGGCACTGACACAGACACTGGGCACTGACACAGACACTGGACACAGACACTGGACACAGACACAGACACTGGACACAGACAATGGACACTGACAGACACTGGACACTGACACAGACACTGGACACAGACATGGACACAGATACAGACACTGGACACAGACACTGGACACAGATACAGACACTGGACACAAACACTGGACACAGACACTGGACACAGACACAGACACTGGACACAGACACAGGACACAGACATGGACACAGATACAGACACTGGACACAGACACTGGACACAGATACAGACACTGGACACAAACACTTGACACAGACACTTGACACAGACACTGGACACAGACACTGGACACAGATACAGACACTGGACACAGACACTGGACACAGATACAGACACTGGACACAAACACTGGACACAGACACTGGACACAGACACTGGACACAGACACAGACACTGGACACAGACACAGGACACAGACATGGACACAGATACAGACACTGGACACAGACACTGGACACAGATACAGACACTGGACACAAACACTGGACACAGACACTGGACACAGATACATACACTGGACACAGACACTGGACACAGACACAGACACTGGACACAGATACTGGACACAGACACTGACACAGACACTGGACACAGAAATGGACACAGATACAGACACTGGACACAGACACAGGACACAGACATGGACACAGATACAGACACTGGACACAAACACTTTACACAGACACTGGACACAGACACAGACACTGGACACAGACACAGGACACAGACATGGACACAGATACAGACACTGGACACAGATACAGACACTGGACACAAACACTTCACACAGACACTGGACACAGACAATGGACACAGATACAGACACTGGACACAGACACTGGACACAGATACAGACACTGGACACAGACATGGACACAGATACAGACACTGGACACAGACACAGATACAGACACTGGACACAGACACTGGACACAGACACTGGACACAGACACTGGACACAGACACTGGACACAGACACTGGACACAGACACTGGACACAGATACAGACACTGGACACAAACACTGGACACAGACACTGGACACAGACACAGACACTGGACACAGACACAGGACACAGACATGGACACAGATACAGACACTGGTCACAGACACTGGACACAGATACAGACACTGGACACAAACACTGGACACAGACACAGACACAGACACTGGACACAGACATGGACACAGATACAGACACTGGACACAGACACTGGACACAGATACAGACACTGGACACAAACACTGGACACAGACACTGGACACAGACACAGACACAGACACAGACACTGGACACAGACACTGGACACAGACACAGACACTGGACACAGACACAGACACAGACACTGGACACACACTGGACACAGACACAGACACTGGACACAGACGCAGACACAGACACATACACTGGACACAGACATGGACACAGATACAGACACTGGACACAGACACTGGACACAGATACAGACACTGGACACAAACACTGGACACAAACACTGGACACAGACACTGGACACAGACACAGACACTGGACACAGACACAGGACACAGACATGGACACAGATACAGACACTGGACACAGAAACAGACACTGGACACAGACACAGGACACAGACATGGACACAGATACAGACACTGGACACAGATACAGACACTGGACACAAACACTTCACACAGACACTGGACACAGACAATGGACACAGATACAGACACTGGACACAGACACTGGACACAAATACAGACACTGGACACAGACACTGGACACAGACATGGACACAGATACAGACACTGGACACAGACACAGATACAGACACTGGACACAGACACTGGACACAGATACAGACACTGGACACAGACACTGGACACAGACATGGACACAGATACAGACACTGGACACAGACACAGATACAGACACTGGACACAGACACTGGACACAGACACTGGTCACAGACATAGACACAGATACAGACACTGGACACAGACACTGGACACAGATACAGACACTGGACACAAACACTGGACACAGACACTGGACACAGACACTGGACACAGACACAGACACTGGACACAGACACAGGACACAGACATGGACACAGATACAGACACTGGGCACAGACACTGGACACAGATACAGACACTGGACACAAACACTGGACACAGACACTGGACACAGATACATACACTGGACACAGACGCTGGACACAGATACAGACACTGGACACAGACACTGGACACAGACACTGGACACAGATACTGGACACAGACACTGACACAGACACTGGACACAGACATGGACACAGATACAGACACTGGACACAGACACTGGACACAGATACAGACACTGGACACAAACACTGGACACAGACACAGACACTATACACAGACACAGACACTGGACACAGACACAGGACACAGACACTGGACACAGACACAGACTCAGACACTGGACACAGACACTGGACACAGACACAGACACAGACACAGACACTGGACACAGACACAGACACTGGACACACACTGGACACAGACACAGACACAGACACTGGACACAGACACATACACTGGACACAGACATGGACACAGATACAGACACTGGACACAGACACTGGACACAGATACAGACACTGGACACAAACACTGGACACAAACACTGGACACAGACACTGGACACAGACACTGGACACAGACACAGACACTGGACACAGACACAGACACAGACACTGGACACAGACACAGGACACAGACATGGACACAGATACAGACACTGGACACAAACACTTTACACAGACACTGGACACAGACACAGACACTGGACACAGACACAGGACACAGACATGGACACAGATACAGACACTGGACACAGATACAGACACTGGACACAAACACTTCACACAGACACTGGACACAGACAATGGACACAGATACAGACACTGGACACAGACACTGGACACAGATACAGACACTGGACACAGACATGGACACAGATACAGACACTGGACACAGACACAGATACAGACACTGGACACAGACACTGGACACAGACACTGGACACAGATACAGACACTGGACACAAACACTGGACACAGACACTGGACACAGACACAGACACTGGACACAGACACAGGACACAGACATGGACACAGATACAGACACTGGTCACAGACACTGGACACAGATACAGACACTGGAAACAAACACTGGACACAGACACTGGACACAGATACATACACTGGACACAGACACTGGACAGAGATACAGACACTGGACACAGACACTGGACACAGACACAGATACTGGACACAGACACTGACACAGACACTGGACACAGACATGGACACAGATACAGACACTGGACACAGACACTGGACACAGATACAGACACTGGACACAAACACTGGACACAGACACTGGACACAGACACTGGACACAGACACTGGACACAGACACTGGACACAGATACAGACACTGGACACAAACACTGGACACAGACACTGGACACAGACACAGACACTATACACAGACACAGACACAGGACACAGACATGGACACAGATACAGACACTGGACACAGACACTGGACACAGATACAGACACTGGACACAAACACTGGACACAGACACTGGACACAGATACAGACACTGGACACAGACACTGGACACAGATACAGACACTGGACACAAACACAGACACGGACACAGACACAGACACAGAC
This sequence comes from Coreius guichenoti, assembly GCA_039654105.1. NCBI lineage: Eukaryota > Metazoa > Chordata > Actinopteri > Cypriniformes > Gobionidae > Coreius > Coreius guichenoti. The sequence goes on from CM077173.1 coordinate 40,323,964, forward strand.
ACTGGACACAGACACAGACACAGACACTGGACACGGACACAGACATAGACACTGGACACAGATACAGACACTGGACACAGACACAGACACTGGACACAGACACTGGACACAGACACAGACACAGACACTGGACACAGACACAGACACTGGACACAGACACAGACACAGACACTGGACACAGAGACATACACTGGACACAGACACTGGACACAGACACAGACACAGACACTGGACACAGACACAGACACTGGACACAGACACTGGACACAGACACAGACACTGGACACAGACACAGACACTGGACACAGACACAGACACAGACACAGACACAGACACAGACACTGGACACAGACACAGACACTGGACACAGACACAGACACAGACACTGGACACAGACACATACACTGGACACAGACACTTGACACAGACACAGACACAGACACTGGACACAGACACAGACACTGGACACAGACACAGACACAGACACTGGACACAGACACAGACACATACAGTGGACACAGACATGGACACAGATACAGACACTGGACACAGACACTGGACACAGATACAGACACTGGACACAAACACTGGACACAGACACTGGACACAGACACAGACACTGGACACAGACACAGGACACAGACATGGACACAGATACAGACACTGGACACAAACACTTTACACAGACACTGGACACAGACACAGGACACAGACATGGACACATATACAGACACTGGACACAGATACAGACACTGGACACAAACACTTCACACAGACACTGGACACAGACAATGGACACAGATACAGACACTGGACACAGACACTGGACACAGATACAGACACTGGACACAGACACTGGACACAGACATGGAAACAGATACAGACACTGGACACAGACACAGATACAGACACTGGACACAGACACAGACACTGGACACAGACACTGGACACAGACACTGGACACAGACACAGGACACAGACATGGACACAGATACAGACACTGGACACAAACACTTTACACAGACACTGGACACAGACACTGGATACAGACACAGACACCAGACACAGACACTGGACACAGACACAGACACCGGACACAGACACTGGAAACAGACACTGGACAGAGATACAGACACTGGACACAGACAAAGACACAGACACTGGACACAGACACAGACACTGGACACAGACACTGGACACAGACACTGTACACAGACACTGTACACAGACACTGGACACAGACACTGGGCACTGACACAGACACTGGGCACTGACACAGACACTGGACACAGACACTGGACACAGACACAGACACTGGACACAGACAATGGACACTGACAGACACTGGACACTGACACAGACACTGGACACAGACATGGACACAGATACAGACACTGGACACAGACACTGGACACAGATACAGACACTGGACACAAACACTGGACACAGACACTGGACACAGACACAGACACTGGACACAGACACAGACACTGGACACAGACACAGGACACAGACATGGACACAGATACAGACACTGGACACAGACACTGGACACAGATACAGACACTGGACACAAACACTTGACACAGACACTTGACACAGACACTGGACACAGACACTGGACACAGATACAGACACTGGACACAGACACTGGACACAGATACAGACACTGGACACAAACACTGGACACAGACACTGGACACAGACACTGGACACAGACACAGACACTGGACACAGACACAGGACACAGACATGGACACAGATACAGACACTGGACACAGACACTGGACACAGATACAGACACTGGACACAAACACTGGACACAGACACTGGACACAGATACATACACTGGACACAGACACTGGACACAGACACAGACACTGGACACAGATACTGGACACAGACACTGACACAGACACTGGACACAGAAATGGACACAGATACAGACACTGGACACAGACACAGGACACAGACATGGACACAGATACAGACACTGGACACAAACACTTTACACAGACACTGGACACAGACACAGACACTGGACACAGACACAGGACACAGACATGGACACAGATACAGACACTGGACACAGATACAGACACTGGACACAAACACTTCACACAGACACTGGACACAGACAATGGACACAGATACAGACACTGGACACAGACACTGGACACAGATACAGACACTGGACACAGACATGGACACAGATACAGACACTGGACACAGACACAGATACAGACACTGGACACAGACACTGGACACAGACACTGGACACAGACACTGGACACAGACACTGGACACAGACACTGGACACAGATACAGACACTGGACACAAACACTGGACACAGACACTGGACACAGACACAGACACTGGACACAGACACAGGACACAGACATGGACACAGATACAGACACTGGTCACAGACACTGGACACAGATACAGACACTGGACACAAACACTGGACACAGACACAGACACAGACACTGGACACAGACATGGACACAGATACAGACACTGGACACAGACACTGGACACAGATACAGACACTGGACACAAACACTGGACACAGACACTGGACACAGACACAGACACAGACACAGACACAGACACTGGACACAGACACTGGACACAGACACAGACACTGGACACAGACACAGACACAGACACTGGACACACACTGGACACAGACACAGACACTGGACACAGACGCAGACACAGACACATACACTGGACACAGACATGGACACAGATACAGACACTGGACACAGACACTGGACACAGATACAGACACTGGACACAAACACTGGACACAAACACTGGACACAGACACTGGACACAGACACAGACACTGGACACAGACACAGGACACAGACATGGACACAGATACAGACACTGGACACAGAAACAGACACTGGACACAGACACAGGACACAGACATGGACACAGATACAGACACTGGACACAGATACAGACACTGGACACAAACACTTCACACAGACACTGGACACAGACAATGGACACAGATACAGACACTGGACACAGACACTGGACACAAATACAGACACTGGACACAGACACTGGACACAGACATGGACACAGATACAGACACTGGACACAGACACAGATACAGACACTGGACACAGACACTGGACACAGACACTGGACACAGATACAGACACTGGACACAGACACTGGACACAGACATGGACACAGATACAGACACTGGACACAGACACAGATACAGACACTGGACACAGACACTGGTCACAGACATAGACACAGATACAGACACTGGACACAGACACTGGACACAGATACAGACACTGGACACAAACACTGGACACAGACACTGGACACAGACACTGGACACAGACACAGACACTGGACACAGACACAGGACACAGACATGGACACAGATACAGGACACAGACACTGGTCACAGACATAGACACAGATACAGACACTGGACACAGACACTGGACACAGATACAGACACTGGACACAAACACTGGACACAGACACTGGACACAGACACTGGACACAGACACAGACACTGGACACAAACACTGGACACAAACACTGGACACAGACACTGGACACAGACACAGACTCAGACACTGGACACAGACACTGGACACAGACACAGACACAGACACAGACACTGGACACAGACACAGACACTGGACACACACTGGACACAGACACAGACACAGACACTGGACACAGACACATACACTGGACACAGACATGGACACAGATACAGACACTGGACACAGACACTGGACACAGATACAGACACTGGACACAAACACTGGACACAAACACTGGACACAGACACTGGACACAGACACTGGACACAGACACAGACACTGGACACAGACACAGACACAGACACTGGACACAGACACAGGACACAGACATGGACACAGATACAGACACTGGACACAAACACTTTACACAGACACTGGACACAGACACAGACACTGGACACAGACACAGGACACAGACATGGACACAGATACAGACACTGGACACAGATACAGACACTGGACACAAACACTTCACACAGACACTGGACACAGACAATGGACACAGATACAGACACTGGACACAGACACTGGACACAGATACAGACACTGGACACAGACATGGACACAGATACAGACACTGGACACAGACACAGATACAGACACTGGACACAGACACTGGACACAGACACTGGACACAGATACAGACACTGGACACAAACACTGGACACAGACACTGGACACAGACACAGACACTGGACACAGACACAGGACACAGACATGGACACAGATACAGACACTGGTCACAGACACTGGACACAGATACAGACACTGGAAACAAACACTGGACACAGACACTGGACACAGATACATACACTGGACACAGACACTGGACAGAGATACAGACACTGGACACAGACACTGGACACAGACACAGATACTGGACACAGACACTGGACACAGACATGGACACAGATACAGACACTGGACACAGACACTGGACACAGATACAGACACTGGACACAAACACTGGACACAGACACTGGACACAGACACTGGACACAGACACTGGACACAGATACAGACACTGGACACAAACACTGGACACAGACACTGGACACAGACACAGACACTATACACAGACACAGACACAGGACACAGACATGGACACAGATACAGACACTGGACACAGACACTGGACACAGATACAGACACTGGACACAAACACTGGACACAGACACTGGACACAGATACAGACACTGGACACAGACACTGGACACAGATACAGACACTGGACACAAACACAGACACGGACACAGACACAGACACTGGACACAGACACAGACACAGACACTGGACACGGACACAGACATAGACACTGGACACAGATACAGACACTGGACACAGACACAGACACTGGACACAGACACTGGACACAGACACAGACACAGACACTGGACACAGACACAGACACTGGACACAGACACAGACACAGACACTGGACACAGAGACATACACTGGACACAGACACTGGACACAGACACAGACACAGACACTGGACACAGACACAGACACTGGACACAGACACTGGACACAGACACAGACACTGGACACAGACACAGACACAGACACAGACACAGACACAGACACTGGACACAGACACAGACACTGGACACAGACACAGACACAGACACTGGACACAGACACATACACTGGACACAGACACTTGACACAGACACAGACACAGACACAGACACTGGACACAGACACAGACACTGGACACAGACACAGACACAGACACTGGACACAGACACAGACACATACAGTGGACACAGACATGGACACAGATACAGACACTGGACACAGACACTGGACACAGATACAGACACTGGACACAAACACTGGACACAGACACTGGACACAGACACAGACACTGGACACAGACACAGGACACAGACATGGACACAGATACAGACACTGGACACAAACACTTTACACAGACACTGGACACAGACACAGGACACAGACATGGACACATATACAGACACTGGACACAGATACAGACACTGGACACAAACACTTCACACAGACACTGGACACAGACAATGGACACAGATACAGACACTGGACACAGACACTGGACACAGATACAGACACTGGACACAGACACTGGACACAGACATGGAAACAGATACAGACACTGGACACAGACACAGATACAGACACTGGACACAGACACAGACACTGGACACAGACACTGGACACAGACACTGGACACAGACACTGACACATACACTGGACACAGACATGGACACAGATACAGACACTGGACACAGACATTGGACACAGATACAGACACTGGACACAAACACTGGACACAGACACTGGACACAGACACAGACACTGGACACAGACACAGACACAGACACAGACACTGGACACAGACACAGGACACAGATACAGACACAGATACAGACACTGGACACAGACACTGGACACAGATACAGACACTGGACACAAACACTGGACACAGACACTGGACAGACACTGGACACAGATACATACACTGGACACAGACACTGGACACAGATACAGACACTGGACACAGACACTGGACACAGACACAGACACTGGACACAGATACTGGACACAGATACAGACACTGGACACAAACACTGGACACAGACACTGGACACAGACACTGGACACAGACACAGACACTGTACACAGACACAGACACAGGACACAGACATGGACACAGACACAGACACTGGACACAGACACTGGACACAGACACCGGACACAGACACCGGACACAGACACAGGACACTGGACACAGACACTGGACACTGGACACAGACACAGACACAGACACAGACACTGGACACAGACACCGGACACAGACACCGGACACAGACACCGGACACAGACACCGGACACAGACACCGGACACAGACACTGGACACCAGACACATACACTGGACACAGAAGGATTGCATTGGCATTTCATTGAAATGTAACATCTATGCAAAATAATCTGTTAGTTGTGTCTTTTTATCGTACAACTTTAACCCTATGATTATTCAGGTAGAGTAAGGATAGTCAAATCTAGTGTAAACCATAAAGTATACTCACCCGCCCGCAGGTTGAAGTTCTTCAGGAATGACATAGAAGACCCCCTTGTGATTGTTCTTTTTTGAGGCTCAGTTTGTAGTTATAAGTAAAGTCTCACGGAAGGCAATATTAACAATAAAACACTTATTTTATTGGTTACAATACAAAGCAGTTAATGTAAAATAAAACTTACAATCAGCTAAACTAAAACGTTCTGTAGTCAAACTCTAACCAGTAATATTGGAGATGCTGTGAAGCGTCCCTCGATTGGGTGTCAGGTGTCCTTCACGCTTAATGCAGCATCTGAGGGGTCTGTCATCCTCAGTCTTTTATACTTCTTTTTGGGGAATTCCAGTTCCATTTCATTCATCAATTCCTCTATGTATGATCCAATCTTCCTGTTGTAGGAGTATCAGTCTCTGTAATTCTTGCTTAATCATCCGGATGTCCTTCCGCTGTCGTCTACGCTGTTGTCTTCTTCTAGCGCTTCTCCCTTTCTTCACTGTAGCCTTTATTGTTAACTCAGCTTGTGGTCTTAACACCTTCTCTTCACCCCCGTGTGCCCTTTCGTTGACCTTGGTTTTTTGGTTACAAACATTAAGTTCATAAACTTATTTTTCACAACTTTTCCTACACAAATTTCACACCATAAACAAAGGAAGTCAAATACATTTGTTTTTACCCTACATCTATTTCACTAAGTATTTTAGGTATTTTTCCTCTCAAACAGCGTTCAAGCACTTTTATATTTAAGATATATTTATCATATTTATCTTTAAGCATAAATCACCCTAAAAGCAAGCTAACTAACATTTCTTCGAAACGGGTAAATAGCAACATCAATATCCAAAACAAATCCTTGAAACATTTCTTATTTAAGGCCATTCCTGTTTGGAAGATGTGATTGTGTTTTGTCAACAATAAGCATAAATATTCTGCATTTCCATTTTGTAGTGTGGATCATTCATTGCAACATTTAACATGATTCTGATTGGCCTTGATTGGCCTTTGATACTGAAAGTTGGTATAATGTGTGATGGAGTGGACATTTGATGTTGTATGCCATTTAGTTTTGAGCATCAGTGAATGTTTGCAGCTTTTGATCATCCAGGTGACAAAATGGTCATATATGCTTAGAAATGTAATCTGTGCAACCTCAAAATATATTTGGGAGCATTTGTGTAGAAAGTAATGTAAAAATGTCAACTACAGTGGACATCAAGACAAAGCAACATAAACATCCTCATATTTTAACCATAATTATGAACTTGTAAGGTCCATCCGTTAGCCCAAAAACGGAATCTAACGGCTTGGTTGAAGGATTCTGCGTGTAAGCCTTTTCAGCATTTCTGTTCAATTCACTTAATTTATTAACATCTAATTTTAAATCTGACTCCATGAATAAAGTGATCTGACTCCAATTTTATGTGACTTCGTTCAATTTGTTACATTCGTAATTTAACAGCTGATGATTCGTTGTGATTTAATTTGGATCGTTGATTTTTCTTAGTATCTCTTATTCTCAAATATTCGTTCATCAAGGGACCCGATATCGCACAGAAACAGACGCGTCGCGATTCGCGCGTTCACGAACACAAACTGGCCAGTTCTAATATTAGTCAGCGGATTACAGAGTGAATATTTTACCTTGATGTGGTCGCACCTGCTTACTCAACAAAAAGTGTAATTTGATTAATAGACACGAGAGCTGCAACGTGCTAATACAGTAATAGTCAGAAATCGGATTATCCCGCATGCTGCGCTCCATGCTTCAGTCATGGGGTCCTCGGTTTGATCTATTCTGGCACAAGATTTGCGGAAATAAAGGACTCCACATTGATCCATACTAGAATAATGATTTCAGAATAATACAAGATAAATCAAGATTAACATTTATTTTGGCCAGACAGAACTTACATAAAGATAATGAAACACGAATCCATGGTACACAACTTTCAGCATAAAAATATAAAATACAATTACAAAGTAACATGAAAATAGTTTCAAAGAGTCATTATATCTGGCACTGTACATACAGTGTGTGTGAGTGCATGTGAGTGCCTCTCGGACACTGACACAGCACCGCATGGGGGCTCTGGCTACAGAATGTTCCCAAATGGCAGCTCTGCCACCCTTCCTTAAATACCCAGACCAGAACAAAGGGTTGTAAATATTTGCAACACAAACACCTGGTTTCGGGGGAGAGGATCAGATATCTTCTGAGACTACTCAAAAGGAGAACAGAATCCTCATAAGTTTCAATCTTTCTCATCCTACCAGTGACAGCAGTGAAGTTGAGACCATTTTACCAATCACACTGAGACCTTTAAAAAGATACCACACATAAAAGGGGAAAAACAATAGATTAACAAGATACATCATCTGTGGTATATTTGCATTCTGTGACTTGAATCAGAGGAAGGGAGTCGGTGAGGGAGAGGGGGAGAAGTTTTGGACAGGCCGATGTCCTACACTCTTTCTGTGAGATCTTCTCTCCAGATTAGTGAGTTTTATTGTTCTATTGCAGGGGGTTGGATCTTCAGTTTTTGTTTTAGTAGTAAAACCGATTCTTACAGACGGCCCCTTGCCCCTTGGGACAAATTCAAATTAGTTCCCAAGGGGACATATTTGGACATTCCCTGTTTCCATATTTTGGATGTTGTTTCCGGACTGTTCGTGGTGCTGATCCTTGAGTTAACAGCACGAGTCAATGGGTGCAGGAATCAAGTAGTCACCTGAAATAACAACATTAAGACAGGCTGAACATGAAGATGAAAACACTGCAAAATGCACCTCTGTGACTGTGCCCTTTAGGTGTAGGCGTACTGTGCTGACTGGGTGCTGTAGCAATGGTGCATGATCCTGTTGGTCAGGTTTGCTTCCACCTGCACTTGATTGTGATGGTTCTCAGTCTGTAGAATGACTTGTTGTCCCAAGTCTGTTGTGTTAGTTAGCATGAGCAGAAAGTGTCAGTGGAAAGTGTCTTTACACTTTGAGGAAACATCTGTGTCCTCCCCAGGATGCTTAGCTATAGCTGACCCTTTGAGAAGTCCTCGGTCACCTTCAAGCAGAAGGTTTGGTTTGCCGGGCAGGTCAGATCTCCATGGGTGAAGGAATCGTTTCACTGATGATGCTCCATTGTGTGTGAGACACCTGAACAACTTCGGATTAACCATGCAATACTTGAACACTGATGAATTTGTGGTTATTGTGACATGGGATGGGTTGGATAAACACAAGAACATAAAAATAACAACACATGATAATCTCATGTCAGAAGTGTGAGTGGTAAATAAGGTCTCATTTCTCAGTGTCCTATATCTAGTGGGTAGGTCTCATTTGATCATCAGATTCTTCACTACCACTGTGACATGGAAGTGGAATTTAAACGTGGTCTGGATGAATTAAAGGAAGGGTAACAAAACATCAATATAACTAGTATCTTTACCAGCAGTATGCATAATTAAGATATATCACATAATTAAACATGGAAATACACAATTTAATAATCGCCATTATAAAATTGTCTATATTAGCTGTTTTAATTGCAAATCATTACTAAAAGCTAATGTTTCAATCAGATCACTTATAGAATGAGATTTACAGAAACAGAGGTTTAAAATCTCTAGTTTAGCTTTTGCACTCATCTTCTGTGCATTTGATGTACAGGCTAAGTCACACTCAATAATGCCGGTCTTACTGGAAATTGTTTAATTAATTGATAGAAATGCCTGCATTCCAGATCTAACTCTTTAGATATATTTTTATTGTCATTAGTCATATGTTGGAAACTAGGGGGCCCTCCCAGTTTGAAACAATGCTAAGGACTGGACATAATACACATTTTGTCCATCAATTCACTGATCAATTAATTGTCAATCAGTTGATGTGTGACTATAGCCATGCACATGTCTTATGCATCTTACAGTGTTTACATACAGGAAGTTGACATGGCTGTAAGCCGTAAAATGATTCAACATAACTGAAAAAGAATTATGAAAATAATTCCCCTTGTCCTATATGTATGAAGGTAAATAATGTTTGATAGATTTGCATTATGTGAATGATTTTGGCCTGGATAGTCCTATGATCTATGCCAGGTAGAGATGTTGTGTGGTTGTAGAATTAAGGGTGTGTGTTGTGTATGTTGTGTATAGGAGATGGGTGGTGTCTATCCTACCATAATCTGTGTTGTATAATTTAGTTCCAGTTTTAAACTGGGAAGCCATGTAGCTATGTGTGCTGTGAGGTATGAATGGCCTCTTGAAGTCTCTTCACTCCCATCTCCTACATGTTAAGTTGTGTGTGTGTGTCCTGGCTGATGCAGGCCAGCCCAGTCCCTGTGGAATCTGGGTCTGAAGAGTGGCAGCCATCAGCCTGAAAGGAAAACAAACACAGAGAGAGAAACACAGTCTAATATTGAACCTTTACACAAATTTAATTAAGATAGATGGTGCTATCTGATTTTTTCTTTAATGGTCTTAGCCAGACAGTTGTTTAGATGGCTTTAACCTGTTAAGGTTTTATGCCATTATGAGAAAATTTATTTTAGTTTACAAAGACATTGATCATCATCATGATCATGTTTCTGTAAAGAAAACGGTCAAATAAACTGATTTATAATGGTCAGATCTGACTGCTGGTGTGTAAGCACAGTCAACCATGTTGCACCTTACGCTGCTGTTCCAGTTGAGTTTACACAAACTGCTTTGTTGATAGCATTATCACACCCAGGTCCCCTGGGGGAATCTCTTTAAATAATGCTGTTTACTCAAGCCAGATCTGTGTTTAGAGCATCAGATCACCAGCTGTGGTGCTGTGCCGTTTGTTTAAGATTTGGTATTTACGGCACCATTCAAACACTTGACCATTTGGATCTCTGTGGTCTGTAAACCCTGTGGAGTTAATGCCTGAGGTTAACATAACACACAACTTTCATTACATTTCCAGTAAAATAACTTCTCCGATCAGATCCCATGTAATCTGACGCTCCCAGAGAGGAGTTTTCTAACGCTTGCGCTCCTTTGTTTTTGGTTTTATTACAATGGAAAACTTGCACCTCCCCGTTCTCACTGGGTTCCAGATCACTGAAATGTAAATTCTTAGGCCTTGAATGAATTCGGCCTACTCAAGTTACAGCAATCAGGTTAATCATTTTAACTGGGCATTGTAATTTTTCTCATTAGAGATTCTTGCACAAGTAGAAGGTATAGAAGTTCTTTCTCTTTAGTTTTTTCATTTCAGTTTTCTTTCTTAACAGTTCTTTCTCTAACCATCTATATTCTCCTTCCCATCATTTCAACACTAGTAGTGCTCTTACCTGCACATCCCACACATCCATCTTTCTCCCTTCTGATCCTTTTTCTACTTCTTCAACATTCTTTCCTCTTCTAAATAATGCTTAATAATAATGAGATTAAAAGCCATTTGTGGCCATTATGATATAATCTACATTATAATGTGATCATAACATAAATCATATTCTATACTATAAATATAGTATAAATTAAACATTTTATTTGTTGGTCTCAAGAGGGTCCCTGCTGAGTAATTTGTCCAGAATGACTTGTTATCATCTCATTGATCTTTTAGAGGACACAACTTTGATTGGCCCTGAAGCTCCAGATGTGCTGGCATGTGCATTGTGTGCACACCAACAAGATCAAACTGGAAACCAGTTATAAACTTAGTTGCTGTGGACATTCAATAAACTGCAAACACTGAGCGCACGGGTCAAATCATTACTCAATTTAAAGATTTTTGTGACTACAATATAGAATTGGGCACAATTTTCTTGTTCTGGGCTGAGATATTATCAGTTGCATTCTTTAGAGAATCTATTTGCATATGAAAAGAAAGGTTTGACAAACACGGGTCTGAGGGAGAGCCAACACTTTTGGTCTGCTAATTGTGTAAACACACACAAGTGTAGCGATTGGAAGGTCTGAAATAAGACCAAGGTAAAACGTTATATTTTATAAGACATTTATAATTGTTACATCAGCCCTGAACCGATTTTGTCCACCTTCACATTTTACACATAAAGGATTCCAGTGAGATGTTTTCATTGATATGTTTTAGCTCATCTAATCACAAGATTTCATTAACAAGTTTGCGTGACCATTTGCTCTTTTTCCATGTTGCAACGTTATTAAAGCAACGCAAATAAACAAATTTAACTGGACATTTTTTCCTCAGACTTTATGTTTTAATTTACAGGCCTCTTTTGAGTACCAAAATAAAATTTGGATGATGTTATTCCAGTTTAGGTTTCCTCTCTTGCTGCGTAGGCAAACAAGGAGAAAATTAAAGCAAGGGATATTATTTCTACTCTACACTGCTGCTTTCATGTCCCTGATAAGCAATGTGGTTGTCTAATTCTCAAGCCCTGTCGCGGTATTCAGTATATACTCCCAACATTTCTAAAAGGCAAATCAGAATGGACTTACCATAACAGCTGAAGAAAGAGATGGAAATCAAAGCTCTTGCTTGTTGCAATCCCAATATTTCGCTGAAAAGGCACTCGCAACCTGGAGATCACGGAGGGCCGGGTCACCACTTTGTAAGGTCCATCCATTAGCCCAAAAACGGAATCTAACGGCTTGGTTGAAGGATTCTGCGTGTAAGCCTTTTCAGCATTTCTGTTAAATTCGCTTAATTTATTAACATCTAATTTTAAATCTGACTCCATGAAATAAAGTGATCTGACTCCAATTTTATGTGACTTCGTTCAATTTGTTACGTTCGTAATTTAACAGCTGATGATTCGTTGTGATTTAATTTGGATCGTTGATTTTTCTTAGTATCTCTTATTCTCAAATATTCGTTCATCAAGGGACCCGATATCGCACAGAAACAGACGCGTCGCGAGTCGCGCGTTCACAGACACAAACTGGCCAGTTCTGATATTAATCAGAGGAATGCAGAGTGAATATTTTACCTTGATGTGGTCGCACCTGCTTACTCAACAAAAAGTGTAATTTGATTAATAGACACGAGAGCTGCAACGTGCTAATACAGTAATAGTCAGAAATTGGATTATCCCGCTTGCTGCGCTCCATGCTTCAGTCATGGGGTCCTCGGTTTGATCTATTCTGGCACAAGATTTGCGGAAATAGAGGACTCCACATTGATCCATACTAGAATAATGATTTCAGAACAATACAAGATAAATCAAGATTAACATTTATTTTGGCCAGACAGAACTTACATAAAGATAATGAAACACGAATCCATGGTACACAACTTTCAGCATAAAAATATAAAATACAATTACAAAGTAACATGAAAATAGTTTCAAAGAGTCATTATATCTGGCACTGTACATACAGTGTGTGTGAGTGCGTGTGAGTGCCTCTCGGACACTAACACAGCACCGCATGGGGGCTCTGGCTACAGAATGTTCCCAAATGGCAGCTCTGCCACCCTTCCTTAAATACCCAGACCAGAACAAAGGGTTGTAAATATTTTCAACACAAACACCTGGTTTCGGGGGAGAGGATCAGATATCTTCTGAGACTACTCAAAAGGAGAACAGAATCCTCATAAGTTTCAATCTTTCTCATCCTACCAGTGACAGCAGTGAAGTTGAGACCATTTTACCAATCACACTGAGACCTTTAAAAAGATACCACACATAAAAGGGGAAAAACAATAGATTAACAAGATACATCATCTGTGGTATATTTGCATTCTGTGACTTGAATCAGAGGAAGGGAGTCGGTGAGGGAGAGGGGGAGAAGGTTTGGGCAGGCCGATGTCCTACACTCTTTCTGTGAGATCTTCTCTCCAGATTAGTGAGTTTTATTGTTCTATTGCAGGGGGTTGGATCTTCAGTTTTTGTCTTAGCAGTAAAACCGATTCTTACACATACAACATTATTTTAAACCATTTAAATGATTGTTCTGCACACACAGTCGACGTGCGATCTCATACAACATTATTTTAAACCATGTAAATGATTGTTCTGCACACACAATCGACGTGCGATCTCATACAACATTATTTTAAACCATGTAAATGATTGTTCTGCACACACAGTCTACCTGCGATCTCATACAACATTATTTTAAACCATTTAAATGATTGTTCTACACACACAGTAGACGTGCGATCTCATAGAACATTATTTTAAACCATTTAAATGATTGTTCTGCACACACAGTCGACGTGCGATCTCATAGAACATTATTTTAAACCATTTAAATGATTGTTCTACACACACAATCGACGTGCGATCTCATAGAACATTATTTTAAACCATTTAAATGATTGTTCTACACACACAATCGACGTGCGATCTCATAGAACATTATTTTAAACCATTTAAATGCTTGTTCTGCACACACAATCGACGTGCGATCTCATAGAACATTATTTTAAACCATTTAAATGCTTGTTCTACACACACAATCGACGTGCGATCTCATACAACATTATTTTAAATCATTTAAATGATTGTTCTACACACACAGTCTACCTGCGATCTCATACAACATTATTTTAAACCATTTAAATGATTGTTCTACACACACAATCGACGTGCGATCTCATACAACATTATTTTAAACCATTTAAATGATTGTTCTACACACACAATCGACGTGCGATCTCATACAACATTATTTTAAACCATTTAAATGATTGTTCTACACACACAATCGACGTGCGATCTCATACAACATTATTTTAAACCATTTAAATGATTGTTCTGCACACACAATCGACGTGCGATCTCATAGAACATTATTTTAAACCATTTAAATGCTTGTTCTACACACACAATCGACGTGCGATCTCATACAACATTATTTTAAATCATTTAAATGATTGTTCTACACACACAGTCTACCTGCGATCTCATACAACATTATTTTAAACCATTTAAATGATTGTTCTACACACACAATCGACGTGCGATCTCATACAACATTATTTTAAACCATTTAAATGATTGTTCTACACACACAATCGACGTGCGATCTCATACAACATTATTTTAAATCATTTAAATGATTGTTCTACACACACAATCGACGTGCGATCTCATACAACATAATTTTAAATCATTTAAATGATTGTTCTACACACACAGTCTACCTGCGATCTCATACAACATTATTTTAAACCATTTAAATGATTGTTCTACACACACAGTAGACGTGCGATCTCATAGAACATTATTTTAAACCATTTAAATGCTTGTTCTGCACACACAGTCGACGTGCGATCTCATACAACATTATTTTAAACCATTTAAATGATTGTTCTGCACACACAGTCGACGTGCGATCTCATACAACATTATTTTAAATCATTTAAATGATTGTTCTGCACACACAGTCGACGTGCGATCTCATACAACATTATTTTAAATCATTTAAATGATTGTTCTGCACACACAGTCGACGTGCGATCTCATAGAACATTATTTTAAACCATTTAAATGCTTGTTCTGCACACACAGTCGACGTGCGATCTCATACAACATTATTTTAAACCATGTAAATGATTGTTCTGCACACACAGTCGACGTGCGATCTCATACAACATTATTTTAAATCATTTAAATGATTGTTCTGCACACACAGTCTACCTGCGATCTCATACAACATTATTTTAAACCATTTAAATGATTGTTCTACACACACAGTCGACGTGCGATCTCATAGAACATTATTTTAAATCATTTAAATGATTGTTCTACACACACAATCGACGTGCGATCTCATAGAACATTATTTTAAACCATTTAAATGCTTGTTCTGCACACACAGTGGACGTGCGATCTCATACAACATTATTTTAAACCATTTAAATGATAGTTCTACACACACAGTCGACGTGCGATCTCATACAACATTATTTTAAACCATGTAAATGATTGTTCTGCACACACAGTTGACGTGCGATCTCATACAACATTATTTTAAACCATTTAAATGATTGTTCTGCACACACAGTTGACGTGCGATCTCATACAACATTATTTTAAACCATTTAAATGATAGTTCTACACACACAGTCGACGTGCGATCTCATACAACATTATTTTAAACCATGTAAATGATTGTTCTGCACACACAGTTGACGTGCGATCTCATACAACATTATTTTAAACCATGTAAATGATTGTTCTGCACACACAGTTGACGTGCGATCTCATACAACATTATTTTAAACCATGTAAATGATTGTTCTGCACACACAGTTGACGTGCGATCTCATACAACATTATTTTAAACCATTTAAATGATAGTTCTACACACACAGTCGACGTGCGATCTCATAGAACATTATTTTAAACCATTTAAATGATTGTTCTGCACACACAGTCGACGTGCGATCTCATAGAACATTATTTTAAACCATTTAAATGCTTGTTCTGCACACACAGTGGACGTGCGATCTCATACAACATTATTTTAAACCATTTAAATGATAGTTCTACACACACAGTCGACGTGCGATCTCATACAACATTATTTTAAACCATGTAAATGATTGTTCTGCACACACAGTTGACGTGCGATCTCATACAACATTATTTTAAACCATTTAAATGATTGTTCTGCACACACAGTAGACGTGCGATCTCATAGAACATTATTTTAAACCATTTAAATGATAGTTCTACACACACAGTCGACGTGCGATCTCATACAACATTATTTTAAACCATGTAAATGATTGTTCTGCACACACAGTTGACGTGCGATCTCATACAACATTATTTTAAACCATTTAAATGATTGTTCTACACACACAGTCTACCTGCGATCTCATAGAACATTATTTTAAACCATTTAAATGCTTGTTCTACACACACAATCGACGTGCGATCTCATACAACATTATTTTAAATCATTTAAATGATTGTTCTACACACACAGTCTACCTGCGATCTCATACAACATTATTTTAAACCATTTAAATGATTGTTCTACACACACAATCGACGTGCGATCTCATACAACATTATTTTAAATCATTTAAATGATTGTTCTACACACACAGTCTACCTGCGATCTCATACAACATTATTTTAAACCATTTAAATGATTGTTCTACACACACAATCGACGTGCGATCTCATAGAACATTATTTTAAACCATTTAAATGATTGTTCTACACACACAATCGACGTGCGATCTCATACAACATAATTTTAAATCATTTAAATGATTGTTCTACACACACAGTCTACCTGCGATCTCATACAACATTATTTTAAACCATTTAAATGATTGTTCTACACACACAGTAGACGTGCGATCTCATAGAACATTATTTTAAACCATTTAAATGCTTGTTCTGCACACACAATCGACGTGCGATCTCATAGAACATTATTTTAAACCATTTAAATGATTGTTCTACACACACAATCGACGTGCGATCTCATACAACATAATTTTAAATCATTTAAATGATTGTTCTACACACACAGTAGACGTGCGATCTCATACAACATTATTTTAAACCATTTAAATGATTGTTCTACACACACAATCGACGTGCGATCTCATAGAACATTATTTTAAACCATTTAAATGATTGTTCTACACACACAATCGACGTGCGATCTCATACAACATTATTTTAAACCATTTAAATGATTGTTCTACACACACAGTCGACGTGCGATCTCATACAACATTATTTTAAACCATTTAAATGATTGTTCTACACACACAGTCGACGTGCGATCTCATACAACATTATTTTAAACCATTTAAATGATTGTTCTACACACACAATCGACGTGCGATCTCATAGAACATTATTTTAAACCATTTAAATGATTGTTCTACACACACAATCGACGTGCGATCTCATACAACATAATTTTAAATCATTTAAATGATTGTTCTACACACACAGTCTACCTGCGATCTCATACAACATTATTTTAAACCATTTAAATGATTGTTCTACACACACAGTAGACGTGCGATCTCATACAACATTATTTTAAACCATTTAAATGATAGTTCTACACACACAGTCGACGTGCGATCTCATACAACATTATTTTAAACCATGTAAATGATTGTTCTGCACACACAGTCGACGTGCGATCTCATACAACATTATTTTAAATCATTTAAATGATTGTTCTGCACACACAGTCTACCTGCGATCTCATACAACATTATTTTAAACCATTTAAATGATTGTTCTACACACACAGTCGACGTGCGATCTCATAGAACATTATTTTAAACCATGTAAATGATTGTTCTGCACACACAGTCGACGTGCGATCTCATAGAACATTATTTTAAACCATTTAAATGATTGTTCTGCACACACAGTCGACGTGCGATCTCATAGAACATTATTTTAAATCATTTAAATGATTGTTCTACACACACAATCGACGTGCGATCTCATAGAACATTATTTTAAACCATTTAAATGCTTGTTCTGCACACACAGTGGACGTGCGATCTCATACAACATTATTTTAAACCATTTAAATGATAGTTCTACACACACAGTCGACGTGCGATCTCATACAACATTATTTTAAACCATGTAAATGATTGTTCTGCACACACAGTTGACGTGCGATCTCATACAACATTATTTTAAACCATTTAAATGATTGTTCTGCACACACAGTAGACGTGCGATCTCATAGAACATTATTTTAAACCATTTAAATGATAGTTCTACACACACAGTCGACGTGCGATCTCATACAACATTATTTTAAACCATTTAAATGATTGTTCTACACACACAGTAGACGTGCGATCTCATACAACATTATTTTAAACCATGTAAATGATTGTTCTGCACACACAGTTGACGTGCGATCTCATACAACATTATTTTAAACCATTTAAATGATTGTTCTACACACACAGTAGACGTGCGATCTCATAGAACATTATTTTAAACCATTTAAATGATAGTTCTACACACACAGTCGACGTGCGATCTCATACAACATTATTTTAAACCATTTAAATGATTGTTCTACACACACAGTAGACGTGCGATCTCATACAACATTATTTTAAACCATGTAAATGATTGTTCTGCACACACAGTTGACGTGCGATCTCATACAACATTATTTTAAACCATTTAAATGATTTTTCTGCACACACAGTCTACCTGCGATCTCATACAACATTATTTTAAACCATTTAAATGATTGTTCTACACACACAGTCGACGTGCGATCTCATAGAACATTATTTTAAATCATTTAAATGATTGTTCTGCACACACAGTCGATGTTCGATCTCATTAGAACTATAACATTTGATCTGAACTATCCCTTTAAAGCTGCAGATTCACCTTATGTAGACCTTCATCTCTTTAAATGTTTCAGTGGAAACAGGCTAAAGTGAATGGAGATCAGTTTCATTCCTCAAATGTAACAGTGGATTACCTGATTAAGCAGAAATCAGGGAGCAGGAGTTTCGGCACAGGCCAGGTGATTATGCTGTCGACAGCAACTCAATGTATAATCAGTGTCAGCATTATCAGGAGGTGCTTCTCATCTTTATCTGCTTCACTCCTACTCAGGGCCGTGCACAGACCTTTTGAGGGGCATGTGCTGAAACTGAAAAAGGCCAACTGCATGTCTGTTCACATACCCCTAACACTTTATTATTAAACACACGTTAAATGCTTTATTTCCACTTTTTGAATATTTTCTACTTTTTTATTGAAAAGAAATGCCTTTCTGAATTTCTATGTGATAGGAAAAGGGGGTAGAGCGAGTTCGGCAAAAGGCGGATTCGAACCTCTGATCGATTTGCGTGCCTTGCCCAACCAGACCTTTAGTGAAAAAGGCGGCCTATTTGCACTTAATGTAAACGACAACATTACTGTAATAAAACCATGTTTTACTACGTTTATACATGTGAAGACGAGCAGAGAGTATAAAGAATACTAGATTCAAAAATTAGCTAACAGTTAGCTATAGCGAATACGTGCATATTAACAGCGTAAACATGAATTAACCATGCAACCATAATATGACTAAATGTTAATAAATTAAGTGTATCAGCAATCATAAATCAAAGAACAAATTTCTTAGAAATATATTTAGGTGACAAGGATCACTCAGTCGCTTTGTGTAAGTTCCAGTACGAAACAGCCCGGGGTGCACCTGTGCTTATTTATGATTTTCCGATGGTAAAACAAATTATATGTTGTTGTATTACTTATCAATATATTATTAACATTTTACAAAAGTCAAACTCAAATGCAGTTACGGGGTTTTTGACCAGCGAATGTGTGCAAATGTGCATTTTGTCCGTCATAAAACGGCGGCATCACATCACGTTTTCATCAACAGGTTACAAAGTTTGCTGCAGCTATATGGGCGCTCAGTTTTTCCTGTTGTAAAATACATTTGGCCAAAATCTCATTTTATAAAAGATGAAATGCTATTGTATGCACAGGGTATTTAAGTGTAGGCTATTGGCTATGACTAGATGGCAAATGCTAGCCCTCTCTCTCCGGTCCCACGTCTCAGACCTCAAATACATAAAATATGAGCCTTTATAGACATAATGTTTCTTGCGTAAAGAAAACCCTGTACTTATTCAAACAACAAGATCTTTATTTACCCTTGCAAGACTTCGTTCAGCTGAAAGCTGAGATTATTGCATTTATGCAAAGCTGTCGGCATCCCAACAAGTAAAAGTTTGGTTTTAGATTGGTTATGTTTAAGATAATTGTCATGCATCCACACCGTTATTTCTTCCAGACAGGCAGTAAGAGATGTAAGCGCAAGATTAGGATCAGGGTTTGTGCTGACATAGATCTGCGTATCATCAGCATAAAAATGAAACCCCAGACCATACTTTATAATAATGTCACAAGAGGCAACATATATACGCAAAACAATATGGGTCCAAGTACTGACCCCTGCGGGACACCCTGTTGAACTAATGTTGGCTCGGATTCGTTTTTCCCAGGCAAACAAATTGGAAACGATCAGTGAGAGAGTATTTAAACCATTCAAACACAACACCAGAGATGCCGAACCAAACACACAACCTATCCAGAAGGATGGTGTGACATATAGTGTCAAAAGCAGCACTAATGTCTAGCAGGACTCGAATGCTGCAAGCACCCCTGTCGGCAGAAGTAAGAAGGTCATTTGAGACCCGGACTAGAGTTGTGTTGCCTTGATCATCCGTGAATGTTTGCAGCTTTTGATCACACAGGTGAAAACACAGTATGAAGAATTGAGAATCAAGCTCATGTTTAAACTGGATCTTCTGTGTAAATTCAGTTATTATTATGTCTTGTGGTCTAACAAGCCTATAAATCATAAATCGAATCAAACCAACACTACAGAATAATGACCCCTCCCCTCCTCCTCCTCCTCCTCCTCCTCCTCCTCCTCCTCCTCCTCCTCCTCCTCCTCCTCCTCCTCCAGTCACGTGATCCTAGAACAGCACGAGCGGCGCTGCAAATTCTGTCCAGTAGGAGGCGCTGATGCACCAGAGCTGGTTTGACAAACATCAGGAAACCTCAGAACAACAACAACACAGGTGTAACCTCGTTTATATAATGTTTCAGATCTTCCTGCTCTCGCTGTTAAACATTAAAGTCTTCAGATGATGAGGCAGAATCTCTTTTACCACAGACTGGACTATTTTACTAAAGATTGAATCGTATCTCGTGACAAACAACAGTCCTAAAGGATCGCACAGGTGAGTCTCGATCTCAAAGCGAAAGTGTTTCACCGACTTCTGGATTCTGTTCCTGTAGGACAAGACCGTCTGAACTCCTGCAAGTGCTTTAATACTTACACCATTAACCTTATTTGGGGAATATCGACGGATTTCATATGAGTTAGTGTGATAATGATTAGGTTAAGTTATGACATAAATTATAAATTATACATGTTGTAAAAGTATAACAAACGACAAAGAAGTAGCCAGGAATTACTAAAACAAACCGTTTTGTGGACATTAATTTTGTAGAAATGAATAATGCTTTTTCTAAAAAGGTTTATATCCAGTTTTATGATGTTGTTTTGTGATAATGCGGAATCGAAAGTATTCTTTGGACAATCCTGTGTTTCCGGTTGGAGAAGGTTTTGGATCAGGGCCAGTGTTACGAGAGTTTAGTGGCATATATGAATATTCATGAGAACTCGTGACTGCGCACCTGATGATAAAGCGCGAGATAAGATGTAAGATAAACTAAACATTTCATATTTGACAGCTGTTTTAGGATAGAAATGTTAAACGACCGACAAAAATAATCCGAGATGCAAACTAATAAACTTTTGTGTAATTTCGCCATTTTGAATTGAAAATAGGCCTATAATTTACGTGATTCATGCAATGTAATAATTAATTAATGTTAGGGGATAATTATAAACATTAACGAAGCCGTTTTCATCATATTAGGCATTAGATTAATGAATGTGTACATATTGTGAATGAATTTAATAAACTTAGTTACTTAGCTTTCCTGGTAGCCTTCAGTAAATGAACTTGTCTATGAAACTGATTCATAAATCATATAAATATCAGTTGACCCAATGTTTACTTTCTTCACTGACAGACTCAGCTTTAGGAGGGAAGAGACAGAGCAAGAGAAGAGACTGAGAGAAAAAGAAAGAGTGATGGAGATGAGATTTCAGTGTCATGCTGACTTTTGTCTAAACTACAAATGTTTACATTTTCATAACAGTTTATAATGTTTTTAATAGTAGCCTTTACTTTTTGTGCAGTCATTCATTTCAGTTAAAGGCACAATATGTACGTTTTTTGGATTTAAAATATCAAAAACCACTTGAACAATGTTATATATTCTAGACTTGTGTACTTACATTATCCCAAATGTTTCCAACAGTGTTTAAATCCAGAGAAATCCTCTATTTTGACCAGTGTAACGGCCCGTGTCAATGCGTCGTATCCGCCTTACCCTCGATATTCGGTTTTACTGCCATAGAAACCATGGAAACACCAAAGACGCTTTAATATATGATGTGTTTTATTAGACAGGCGAGCAACTGTTTGGATGCATTCATGGATAGAAATGTTAATTAATAAAGATAAAGTGACCTGTATGAGTAGTAATTCAGAACTTGTGACTGTTTCATTAGAATTAAATAAAATGAATTTAAGTGATCAAAGACTGTAACAAAGTTCAAGTTCAGGGAAGAAGGAGGCGGGAACCATTAAACGTGACTTTAATCGTAATAAACAAAAACACCAAAACGAAAGGAATGGCAGCGGCGACTGTGGCATATAAACATAATACAAACAGCAACGTAAAATGTCCAGTTATTTTAAATGTAGATGCACGACAAGTGCGCTTGAATAGAGAGCAATGAAACATTAGCATATTGCATTATTGCGCGTGCAGACACCAGGGAAAACACTGCAGCTGATTCCTGTGGAAACTGGACATATCATGTCGAGAAGACGCTGTGCTCTACAATGAAGAATCAGTGGTTAAAGTTCATCTTTACAACGATACCACAGCAGTATAGCCCGATATAACCAGCTAACAGCAATATGTGTTTGCTCGCAACCCTCGACCCTCAACCCTTGACAAGCCGTAATACAGTAATGGTGATAGGCGTTCTGTTTCCACCAATCACTGCAGATTAGCATCACGCAAACGAGAGGTTTACAAAAATGAATCGTTGAGCGAATCGTTTGGGAGTCGTTGAGCAAATAAGGTAAAAATAAATGCATATTATAAGACAATGAAAGTGTTTTTTGACCTTACATGCATGTAAACCTTTTGTTGGGGACTCCCAAAACAAAAATAGGAACCTTTCAAATGCCATAATAGGGCACTTTAAATTATTTATATACAGGTCAAGATAAGGAGACTGAGAGAAGAAGAGAGAAGGTGATGGAGATGAGAGAGGGAGAGCAAGTATTGCACTGTGCCCATGAGATTAACATTATGTATTCCTATTTAACACAGATATATGTTCTTTGGTAATTACAGTGGAAACGATAAGCTCAATTTAACATATAATGTCATAGTAGTATTGTGTAAATACTGTATATATATATATATATATATATATATATATATAAATATATTTGTAGCTATACCCAGACAGCAAATAGTGTCAGCCCAGATCCGGGCCACATCTGGTACCATTCCACATGTTGCTGTCTGGGTATGGTTGAATGTGTTATATTTCACGAGTATCAGCACTAGTATTTCTCCGCTTGTCTGTTTTTGCGCAACTTGCATGGACACAGACACCGGACACTGGACACAGACACCGGACACAGACACCGGACACAGACACTGGACACAGACACTGGACACTGGACACAGATACAGACACTGGACACAGACACTGGACACAGACACCGGACACAGACACCGGACACAGACACCGGACACAGACACCGGACACAGACACTGGACACAGACACCGGACACAGACACTGGACACTGGACACAGACACTGGACACAGACACTGGACACTGGACACAGATACAGACACCGGACACAGACACTGGACACAGACACCGGACACAGACACCGGACACAGACACAGACACTGGACACAGATACAGACACCGGACACAGACACCGGACACAGACACCGGACACAGACACCGGACACAGACACCGGACACAGACACCGGACACAGACACCGGACACAGACACTGGACACCAGACACAGACACTGGACACAGAAGGATTGCATTGGCATTTCATTGAAATGTAACATCTATGCAAAATAATCAGTTAGTTGTGTCCGTGTCTGTGTCTGTGTCCAGTGTCTGTGTCCAGTGTCTGTATCTGTGTCCAGTGTCTGTGTCCAGTGTCTATGTCCAGTGTCTGTATCTGTGTCCAGTGTCTGTGTCCGGTGTCTGGACGTGTCTGTGTCTGTGTCCAGTGTCTGTGTCTAGTGTCTGTGTCCAGTGTCTGTGTCTAGTGTCTGTGTCCAGTGTCTGTGTCCAGTGTCTGTATCTGTGTCCAGTGTCTGTGTCCAGTGTCTGTGTCCAGTGTCTGTGTCCAGTGTCTGTGTCCAGTGTCTGTCTCCAGTGTCTGTATCTGTGTCCAGTGTCTGTGTCCAGTGTCTATGTCCTCTGTCTGTGTCCAGTGTCTGTATCTGTGTCCAGTGTCTGTGTCTGTGTCTGTGCCCGTGTCCGTGTCCAGTGTCTGTGTCCAGTGTCTGTGTCCAGTGTCTGTATCTGTGTCCAGTGTCTGTGTCCAGTGTCTGTGTCCAGTGTCTGTGTCCAGTGTCTGTGTCCAGTGTCTGTATCTGTGTCCAGTGTCTGTGTCCAGTGTCTGTGTCTGTGTCTGTGTCTGTGTCTGGTGTCTGGATGTGTCTGTGTCCAGTGTCTGTGTCCGGTGTCTGGACGTGTCTGTGTCCGGTGTCTGTGTCTGTGTCCGGTGTCTGTGTCCGGTGTCTGTGTCCGGTGTCTGTGTCCGGTGTCTGTGTCCGGTGTCTGTGTCCGGTGTCTGTGTCCGTTGTCTGTATCTGTGTCCTGTGTCCGGTGTCTGTGTCCAGTGTCTGTGTCTGTGTCCTGTGTCTGTATCTGTGTCCAGTGACACCAGACACAGACACCGGACACAGACACTGGACACAGACACGACACTGGACACGGACACTGGACACAGACACTGGACACAGACACAGACACAGACACAGACACAGACACAGGAAACAGACACAGACACCGGACACAGGCACCGGACACCGGACACTGGACACAGACACTGGACACGGACACAGACACTAGACACAGACACTGGACACAGACACAGACACTGGACACAGACACAGACACCACCGTACACAGACACCGGACACCGGACACGGACACGGACACGGACACGGACACGGACACAGACACAGACACAGACACAGACACGGACACAGACACAGACACAGACACAGACACGGACACGGACACAGACACAGACACAGACACAGACACATACACAGACACAGACACAGACACAGACACAGACACAGACACAGACACAGACACAGGACACAGGACACAGGACACCTGACACCTGACACCTGACACCAGACACCAGACACAGACACAGACACTGGAAACAGACACAGACACAGACACAGACACAGACACTGGAAACAGACACAGACACAGGACACAGGACACAGGCACCGGACACCGGACACCGGACACCGGACACCGGACACAGACACTGGACACGGACACAGACACTAGACACAGACACTGGACACAGACACAGACACCACCGTACACAGACACCGGACACGGACACGGACACAGACACAGACACAGACACAGACACAGACACAGACACAGACACAGACACGGACACAGGACACCGGACACGGACACCTGACACGGACACCTGACACAGACACTGGACACTGGACACGGACACCTGACACGGACACCTGACACCGGACACGGACACCTGACACAGACACGGACACCTGACACAGACACTGGACACTGGACACAGACACCAGACACCGGACACGGACACCGGACACCGGACACGGACACCGGACACCGGACACGGACACCGGACACCGGACACGGACACCGGACACGGACACCGGACACCGGACACGGACACTGGACACGGACACCTGACACAGACACCGGACACTGGACACTGGACACTGGACACGGACACCTGACACAGACACAGGACACCGGACACTGGACACGGACACCTGACACAGACACTGGACACTGGACACTGGACACAGACACTGGACACAGGACACAGACACTGGACACAGACACCGGACACAGACACCGGACACTGGACACAGACACTGGACACTGGACACAGACACTGGACACAGACACAGACACAGACACAGACACCGGACACAGACACCGGACACAGACACCGGACACAGACACCGGACACAGACACCGGACACAGACACCGGACACAGACACCGGACACAGACACTGGACACAGATACAGACACTGGACACAGATACAGACACTGGACACAGATACAGACACTGGACACAGACACAGACACTGGACACAGACACTGGACACTGGACACAGACACTGGACATCAGACACAGACACTGGACACAGACACTGGACACCAGACACAGACACTGGAAACAGAAGGATTGCATTGGCATTTCATTGAAATGTAACGTCTATGCAAAATAATCAGTTAGTTGTGTCTTTTTATCGTACAACTTTAACCCTATGATTATTGAGGTAAGGATAGTCAAATCTAGTGTAAACCATAAAGTATACTCACCCGCCCGCAGGTTGAAGTTCTTCAGGAATGACATAGAAGACCCCCTTGTGATTGTTCTTTTTTGAGGCTCAGTTTGTAGTTATAAGTAAAGTCTCACGGAAGGCAATATTAACAATAAAACACTTATTTATTGGTTACAATACAAAGCAGTTAATGTAAAATAAAACTTACAATCAGCTAAACTAAAACGTTCTGTAGTCAAACTCTAACCAGTAATATTGGAGATGCTGTGAAGCGTCCCTCGATTGGGTGTCAGGTGTCCTTCGCGCTTAATGCAGCATCTGAGGGGTCTGTCATCCTCAGTCTTTTATACTTCTTTTTGGGGAATTCCAGTTCCATTTCATTCATCAATTCCTCTATGTATGATCCAATCTTCCTGTTGTAGGAGTATCAGTCTCTGTAATTCTTGCTTAATCATCCGGATGTCCTTCCGCTGTCGTCTACGCTGTTGTCTTCTTCTAGCGCTTCTCCCTTTCTTCACTGTAGCCTTTATTGTTAACTCAGCTTGTGGTCTTAACACCTTCTCTTCACCCCCGTGTGCCCTTTCGTTGACCTTGGTTTTTTGGTTACAAACATTAAGTTCATAAACTTATTTTTCACAACTTTTCCTACACAAATTTCACACCATAAACAAAGGAAGTCAAATACATTTGTTTTTACCCTACATCTATTTCACTAAGTATTTTAGGTATTTTTCCTCTCAAACAGCATTCAAGCACTTTTATATTTAAGATATATTTATCATATTTATCTTTAAGCATAAATCACCCTAAAAGCAAGCTAACTAACATTTCTTCGAAACGGGTAAATAGCAACATCAATATCCAAAACAAATCCTTGAAACATTTCTTATTTAAGGCCATTCCTGTTTGGAAGATGTGATTGTGTTTTGTCAACAATAAGCATAAATATTCTGCATTTCCATTTTGTAGTGTGGATCATTCATTGCAACATTTAACATGATTCTGATTGGCCTTGATTGGCCTTTGATACTGAAAGTTGGTATAATGTGTGATGGAGTGGACATTTGATGTTGTATGCCATTTAGTTTTGAGCATCAGTGAATGTTTGCAGCTTTTGATCATCCAGGTGACAAAATGGTCATATATGCTTAGAAATTTAATCTGTGCAACCTCAAAATATATTTGGGAGCATTTGTGTAGAAAGTAATGTAAAAAACGTTTTTTTTTTTTAACATGTCAACTACAGTGGACATCACGACAAAGCAACATAAACATCCTCATATTTTAACCATAATTATGAACTAGAGTTTGTGAACTAGTGTTGAAAATGTTAAAAAGAACATCCACTGTTGCTGTTTCTCACTAAAACCAAAGTAAAATTGAATGACAGTTTATGGTCACTTTGAAGAAATCATTTTCTTATTGTTTAGCTGAACATTCGTCATTAGTTGTTATTTTTCCTCATCATTTATCCCTCTGAACTCTCATGATATTAATCTCACGGACTCATTGTCATGTCCAGGTCATGCTGAGCATCTGATGGTCTTCAGCGACACAAAGATCCCAGCGCTGAGCTGTTTTCAGTGGCAGTTTCTCTGCAGTAATGTCAGAGGAGCGAGGAAAGGACGCTCTCTCTAAGATGAGTCTCTCAGAGGAACAGAGGTAAGACTGCGACTGTTTTCACTCAATCATTTTAAACACTACTGGAGCTTCAGGTTTGTCCTGTAAAGAGCAAAGCCTGACCAACAAAGAGTGTTTCTCTCACCATTGCCGTGTTAAATGCTGTGCAAAACAATTGAGAACTTCCTATAAATGTTTTAGATTGTCACAGGTTAAAATGGCTTGAAACTGGTTTCATATTTAGTTTACAGGAACATTTAGCACAGTTAAATATGTTTAATGCACCATATATGTAAAGTCCTGTAGACACCCAGATTAAAGTGAATTGCATTACGGTTTAAAGGTGCACATTAGTGGATAGTAAATGTGAATAATGTGGAAACTTTAATCAGAAGTCAAATATACATGTCAAACAGGGCTTTATAGACAATATCACAGTTAATATCTAACTAACGTACAGAGCTTCTGCCATCACTGGAGATGTTTTGGGACTGTGAACAAATCACTTTAACATCACACTTGATGCACACTAGGAATTACTGAAAATGAACATTGAAAAACAAAAACCTAGAAAAGATGAACAATAAACACCGTCACTCTTAAATCAGTGGATATTTGTAAAAGAAATGCAAAACGTTTTCTTCTATTTCTCAGCCTCTCATTTACTGCACACCGTTCAGTTATATATAGATATAGATACTAGATGAGATTTCAGTTTTAGTATTTTACATACGTCAGTCTGTACGTTACTCATCTGGTTACTGCGGTCAACAGTGTTTGATACTCCACAGATTTCATTTGTTTTAATTTGATCAGTTATTCAGGTCTCGGATCAGGAATTAATTTGTGTTAAATTGGGCTTAATTAAACATGAAACCTGAAGTATCTCCTGTAGTGACGTGTTTTATCTTTCTGCTCTGTGTGTCATTAGTGTGAGATCAGGCTCACATGTGTCCAGCTCTGTGTGTGTGAAGAGTGACTGCTCAAAAGATGAAGGACCAACCTTCAGAGAGAGAAAACCATCAACTAACAAAAGGTATTTCATGTGTTCTTCTAATGTGTTTCTTATTGTTGGTCACACACTGTTAGAAAATATTTCAGCAAATATTTATCATGAAACTTTATCGATCAAATATCGTTCCAATTTACAATCAGCAAAAAGATTGAAATGATTTTATTTGAGGCACAGTATATGATTATATAGTTGGCACAGTATTTGTAATTGAAAGGGTTTAATGACAACATCTGGTTATGGTTACACTTTAAATAGTTACAAAATATATATATGCTGGGTGCAATGAATGGTATATGATTTATCATCTCATACATGTAAAACGTTACCAGAGAGAGAGAGAGAGAGAGAGAGAGAGAGAGGATTAAGTTCACTTTTATTATTACAACTAACTTATAATATGCATACTCCACCCTCAATCGAGAAGCTACCAAACCTAAAAACATAGACACAACGCTTATTGAACTTTGCCCCAACAGTCTGTTTTTCCTTGTCTTCCAAATAGCCAATTTTGCAGTGCCAGATAAAAAATTTATTAAAACCAACACATTTTTCTTTTGAAATGAATACTTTCAAAATACTAGGCCCAAAAATGAAAAGAAGAAACTTCCCCCAGGGACAACTTACTTAAAAAATCAAAAGGATTACCCAATCGTGAGCACTGAACAAAGAGATGAAAAATTGACTCTGTCTCAGAACAAAAGGGACAACCCACCCCAACACTAGGATTGAGGTGTACCACATGTCTTTTTGCAGCTATTGCCCCATGTACAATCCTCCACTGGAGGTCACCTGTCCGCTTGTCAATCGGACATTTGTACAGGGTACGCCAGCTGCCTTTAGGAGAAAAAACAGATCCAAAGAACTGTGTTTATCTTGGTGAAGAAACTCCATTCAAAAACTGCATGTTGGAGACTTTAACACATATCAAGTAAAGAGATTTCTTTCCAGCAGAATCAAAACTTTCCAGAACTGGTGTTTTCAGAGTAAACAACTTTCGTCTTCTACCCAGTCTTCCACAGCCGCGCTTACAATGATTGAGGGAAAAAGATGACCATACCCTTCTACCCATTCATTCAGGACATCTGGGTTTTTCAAAAAAACTTGATAATCTGTGCTCAAGTCCTTGAATATCTCTGCAATGCACTGTTGTAAAAACTGGATCGATTTCACACCACTTCTTTGTCTCAAGTCTTGCAAATTACTTCTCAGGATATGTCCCAGCTTATTGCACCCAGCCACTAACAGTCGTGCTCGCACATTTTCAGATGACAACAGTCTTGAAGATAAAAAGGAGTTAAAGAACAAAGGTTCCTCTAACAACCAATGACCAGCAGGTGTATTAGATGATCTTGATACGATAAAAACCTTCCAGGCCTCCACAGCACAGATCTATAAAAGGCAGGGAGATCCATCATTTCTTTCTCTTGCAACTGCATTAAAAACAAATGTTTGTCAAGACCCATTCCACCTGCCCTCCTTAAAAGAGCTGTTGCAGTGTCCATCCAGGCAGAGTCTTTATTATACAAGAGTCTTTGTGCTGTTTGCAGCCGAAAAGTCATTATCCTGGACTTGATATCCACCCCTATCCAGCCCTGCGCGCCTTCTTGTACTGGAAGATACAAAGCGGCTGATCGAATCCAGTGTTGTCCTGACCAGAGAAAAGTCACCAACCTCCTTTGAATGCTTTGAATTAGTCCTGTAGGTGGCTGCAGTACACACAGTTTATGCCTGTAGAAGCCACTAAATTATTAGCGACCAAAACTCTTCCCCTGTAGGACTACTGGGGTAGCAACCAGCGAGACAATCGGGTACACACTCTTTCCTCTAAACCCTCCCAATTTAATTTCTCCCAAAATAAATACCTAAAATCTTTAACCCCTCTCTTTTCCATGTAAGACCTCCTGGCAACTGTGGAAGATTTTCAACAGAAAATTGCCCTGCCCAAAAAGCCTCACTTTTGTCCCAGTTCACTTTCGCCGATGAAGCCTTTTCATACACATTGAGTGCATTAACCAGGGCCTTAATGTCTTTTTCATGATTAACAAACACCGTCACATCATCAGCATAAGCACTTCCAGTAATACTTGAACTCTGAGATAAACCAGGAACAATAAAACCAGACAAAGTTTTACGTAAATTAAAAAGAAGAGGCTCAATAGCAATGCTATATAGTTGCCCTGATAAAGGACAACCTTGTCTGATACCCCTTGAAACTGGGATTGGCCGGCTTAGCCCACCTCCCACCTTAACAATGCAAGCAGCACCAGAATACAGCAATTTGACCAAGTTTAAAAAATTTTCACCAATAGCAAAAGCTTTTAATACATTAAAAAGATAACCATGATCAACTCGGTCAAAGGCTTTCTCTTGATCTAAATAAATTAAACCAACTTTCATTTCAAAACCTTTACAAATATCTAAAATATCCCGAATTAAAAACTAATTGTCCGTTATTGTTCTCTCTGGGGTACAAAAAGTTTAATCTTTTTGTACAATTAAGTTGAGATATTTTTTAAGTCTATTAGCAAGACACTTAGACATAATTTTGTAATCAGTGGTTAGTAATGCGACAGGTCTCCAATTTTTTAAAAGAGATAAATCTCCCTTTTTTGGTAATAAAGATAGCACAGCACGTTGACAAGATACAGAAAACCTCATATAAATCTTCTCCAATACAGTTCCAAAAACGCTTGTAAAATTCAGGCGGCAATCCATCAATACCGGGAGATCGTCCAATACCAAGCTGACCAACTGCAGTAGTGAGTTCTTGAAGAGATAGTTCAGTGTCCAAGGCAGTCTTAGAATCTGAGTCTATTTGAGGCAAGTCTTGAATTAGCTGTTCGGCACAGTCAGTATCACATTGTTCAGCAGTATAAAGACTGGAATAAAAAGTCACTGCATGATGCCTCATCTCCGCAATATTACTGGTCACCCTCCCATCAGGAAGGCGAAGACATGACATCTGTTTCTGTTGTGCCACTTTGTGCTCC
This sequence comes from Coreius guichenoti, assembly GCA_039654105.1. Classification (NCBI taxonomy): domain Eukaryota; kingdom Metazoa; phylum Chordata; class Actinopteri; order Cypriniformes; family Gobionidae; genus Coreius; species Coreius guichenoti. Next base: position 40,357,426 of record CM077173.1, read on the forward strand.
AAATTTTAAAAAATAAGCACTAGGAGCATCCACGTCATTAACAGAGACAAACCGAGACCTTACAAGAGCTCCCTTCACCCTTTCATTCAAATACAACCCCAGTTCTCTTTTTTTCTTGCAGGTTGTTAAACAGATTAGGATCATATCTATTAATTAGATCCACCTCCATCTTTGATATGTCCTTTTCAATTGACTTAATAATTTCTCTTAATTTAATAGTGGAATTAGCAGTATGTTGCAAACAAAACAATTTAATGTTTGTTTTCCCTATTTCCCACCACTGGAATTGGAATTGAGGGCGCATCAAACACAAATGAATCTTCCAGATGATTTGTTCAAACATAATTCCACACAAACTCAACTCAACAAATCAACAGTTTATGGCCTTAATTGAAGTGGACGCCGGTCAGTCTGCACCAAGCTGACAAAACCCCCAGCTAAGTACTTTATGGCCTGCAAACTTTGACAAAAACCAAGATAATGGCCGGAGTTGTTCAGCTCCCAAGACAAAGAAACAAACCAGATCTGTTTTCTCAACGAACTTTAAATGAACTCTGAAGTGACACGATTAGAATCCACAGGAAAAACCCACAGAAATTGTTTGTTGCATATAAACTGCATCAAATCGTTCAAAGGATTGTTCGTCGGACTTGCAGTCAAACAGCCTTCGACTGCATAATTCTATATCATGTCTATAACCAATACACGTCACCATTATGCATATACACTCACCTAAAGGATTATTAGGAACACCATACTAATACTGTGTTTGACCCCCTTTCGCCTTCAGAACTGCCTTAATTCTACGTGGCATTGATTCAACAATTCTTTAGAAATGTTGGCCCATATTGATAGGATAGCATTTTGCAGTTGATGGAGATTTGTGGGATGCACATCCAGGGCACAAAGCTCCCGTTCCACCACATCCCAAAGATGCTCTATTGGGTTGAGTAGAGCAAATTCTGACTCTACCATCTGAATGTCTCAACAGAAATCGAGACTCATCAGACCAGGCAACATTTTTCCAGTCTTCAACTGTCCAATTTTGGTGAGCTTGTGCAAATTGTAGCCTCTTTTTCCTATTTGTAGTGGAGATGAGTGGTACCCGGTGGGGTCTTCTGCTGTTGTAGCCCATCCGCCTCAAGGTTGTGCGTGTTGTGGCTTCACAAATGCTTTGCTGCATACCTCGGTTGTAACGAGTGGTTATTTCAGTCAAAGTTGCTCTTCTATCAGCTTGAATCAGTCGGCCCATTCTCCTCTGACCTCTAGCATCAACAAGGCATTTTCGCCCACAGGACTGCCGCATACTGGATGTTTTTCCCTTTTCACACCATTCTTTGTAAACTCTAGAAATGGTTGTGCATGAAAATCCCAGTAACTGAGGAGATTGTGAAATACTCAGACCGGCCCGTCTGGCACCAACAACCATGCCACGCTCAAAATTGCTTAAATCACCTTTCTTTCCCATTCTGACATTCAGTTTGGAGTTCAGGAGATTGTCTTGACCAGGACCACACCCCTAAATGCATTGAAGCAACTGGCATGTGATTGGTTGATTAGATAATTGCATTAATGAGAAATTGAACAGGTGTTCCTAATAATCCTTTAGGTGAGTGTATATACCTCACAATTCCTGTAATTATGTAACTATTGAACGTGTGGTCGAAAGTGTACCTTGCTTGGTATCTTTTTGTTTGTTTGTTTATATTTCAAAGATGACTCCCAATTTGTCAGTCCATCCAGGAGGATGGGCAAACAAATTTGAGTTTTATCTCAGAACACGAACAAAGAAATCAGTACAGTTGAGTTCAAGAAGTTCAAGCAGTTTGAGAAGTCCAAGGATAGACGATCAGACGATCGTGGCAGACCAAGATCTGAGAAAAAAGGGTTAAATTCATTCAAGCCATCTAGAACTCTCCTCTCATTTTCCTTTCTTTTACTTAAGTTTATGTTCTTTCCGTGAGTCTCGTGTTCTAAGTTAAGTTTCGCCGCAAAGTTTCTCTCGACGAATCTCCAGTGAGCGCGCTTCAACTTCAAACATCCGCGAGACTTTCCATCCATCCAGCCGCCAACACGCCACGTGATTGGCCTCCCAAGACGTCCATCAAAGACAGGCAAGACCGTCAGCAAATCAAAAAAACAGGAAAACCCCTGCAGCCAGGACCAAGGAAAAGGAAATCCCCATTCAAAGACAATACGAGACACAAACGCAAGTAACCTCCAGATTCTAACTGAACTGGTGCATTGATATCAAATTTAATAACCCCGCCTAAGAAACGATAGGAGGGTTAAATTAATGATTGACGGTTCATTCAGGTCATGTTACTATAAATGCATATATTGCTAGAAACTTGGGATTTCATCATTTCACTCTCTTAAAACTCATTCTTTCCTCACTTCTGCAACGCGTGTGAATGTGTGTGTGCGTGTGTTTGTGTTAGATATTAGTTTTACGTGTTAGAGTAATCAATAAAGTTTCGTTTTGTACAAACCCGATTCCAAAAAAGTTGGGACACTGTACAAATTGTGAATAAAAACAGAATGCAATGATGTGGAAGTTTCAAATTTCAATATTTTATTCAGAATACAACATAGATGACATATCAAATGTTTAAACTGAGAAAATGTATCATTTTAAGGGAAAAATAAGTTGATTTTAAATTTCATGGCATCAACACATCTCAAAAAAGTTGGGACAAGGCCATGTTTACCACTGTGTGGCATCCCCTCTTCTTTTTATAACAGTCTGCAAACGTCTGGGGACTGAGGAGACAAGTTGCTCAAGTTTAGGAATAGGAATGTTGTCCCATTCTTGTCTAATACAGGCTTCTAGTTGCTCAACTGTCTTAGGTCTTCTTTGTCGCATCTTCCTCTTTATGATGCGCCAAATGTTTTCTATGGGTGAAAGATCTGGACTGCAGGCTGGCCATTTCAGTACCCGGATCCTTCTTCTACGCAGCCATGATGTTGTAATTGATGCAGTATGTGGTCTGGCATTGTCATGTTGGAAAATGCAAGGTCTTCCCTGAAAGAGACGACGTATGAATGGGAGCATATGTTGTTCTAGAACTTGGATATACCTTTCAGCATTGATGGTGCCTTTCCAGATGTGTAAGCTGCCCATGCCACACACACTCATGCAACCCCATACCATCAGAGATGCAGGCTTCTGAACTGATCGCTGATAACAACTTGGGTTGTCCTTGTCCTCTTTAGTCCGGATGGCATGGCGTCCCAGTTTTCCAAAAAGAACTTCAAATTTTGATTCGTCTGACCACAGAACAGTTTTCCACTTTGCCACAGTCCATTTTAAATGAGCCTTGGCCCAGAGAAAACGCCTGCGCTTCTGGATCATGTTTAGATATGGCTTCTTTTTTGACCTATAGAGTTTTAGCCGGCAACGGCGAATGGCACGGTGGATTGTGTTCACCGACAATGTTTTCTGGAAGTATTCCTGAACCCATGTTGTGATTTCCATTACAGTAGCATTCCTGTATGTGATGCAGTGCCGTCTAAGGCCCCGAAGATCACGGGCATCCAGTATGGTTTTCAGGCCTTGACTCTTACGCACAGAGATTGTTCCAGATTCTCTGAATCTTTGGATGATATTATGCACTGTAGATGATGATAACTTCAAACTCTTTGCAATTTTTCTCTGAGAAACTCCTTTCTGATATTGCTCCACTATTTTTCGCCGCAGCATTGGGGGAATTGGTGATCCTCTGCCCATCTTGACTTCTGAGAGACACTGCCACTCTGAGAGGCTCTTTTTATACCCAATCATGTTGCCAATTGACCTAATAAGTTGCAAATTGGTCCTCCAGCTGTTCCTTATATGTACATTTAACTTTTCCGGCCTCTTATTGCTACCTGTCCCAACTTTTTTGGAATGTGTAGCTCTCATGAAATCCATTTCCATTTCCATCCATTTCAAAATGTCTCACTTTCAACATTTGATATGTTATCTATATTCTATTGTGAATAAAATATAAGTTTATGAGATTTGTAAATTATTGCGTTCCTTTTTTATTCACAATTTGTACAGTGTCCCAACTTTTTTGGAATCGGGTTTGTATTTAAAGATAAGTGTTCTCGTGTTACTGTGTGCTTACAAATTTAATGTCTTAAACTGCTGATCTATGTTACCTGGCTGTTAAATAGTGTTTCACTATTGTGTGGATATTAATATCCGCTGCAGAGTTGATAGTTACGGCCTGTTCAAATGAACGATGGACGAGTCATTTGCTCGGTCGTAAAATAGACTCTTTCAAAATTCCCTATGAATTAATTAATTCATTCATTCATTTGAGCTAAATAGCCCTGTTTCCCTGATACAGAGTCCCTACACCACTGTTGCCAAAAAGTCTCAAAATGTTTACAAAAATTAAGATCTTGAAGCAATTTAGTGTTAAAATGCCAATAAGAAGACTCTTTTATACACTTGGACATACTTATAGTAAGAGAAATCAAATCTGTGAACCCTACTGGAATGATACAACAATCAATACTCCGACTACTAAGATGATTGGACATATAGATCCTATCCAATCGAGCAGCACTGACTCTGTTATCTGTCATTTTAATCCAAGTATATTGTCTCACTTGTGGATGTTTAATCCGCCACATATCTAAAAGATCTATTTCTCTAAATATTTTTAATAATTGAGATGAAGACTGAAGATGAGGTTCTTCATTTGTGCAAAGAACTCCATCAATATCAGCCTTTACTACTACTAGTCTTCCCTTTACAGGTTCCTCTGTTTTTAAAACATTAACTCTTATATCTGGAGCTGACAGCTCCTGACAGCAAAATGGACATATTTTCATGACCTTCTAACATTTACAGATGGAGAATATTCCTGTAAAATGTAAGTTATTCATTGAGATAAACACCACATCTCAAACGCATTAAACAGCGCATGTAGGCTATCTGTCGGAGCGTCTGACGGGGCTAGCCGCTTTAAACTATACGTGTTAACTATCTTACCAGTTATTTTGAAGCCAGTGATATAAAGCATGTCATGGAAATATTTGCATGACCTTCTAACAATTACAGATGGAGAATATACCTGTGAAATGTAAGTTATGCACTGAGGAAAACAAAGCATCAAATGCATTAAACAGCACTTATCCACTATCTGACCGGGGAAGCCACTTTAAACTATTTCTTTCCCATTATTTTAAGCCATTAATATAAAGGATGTCTCAGTTAGAACAGATTGAACTGAATATGCACGTCCTTCGCTATTTTTCATATGCGCTCGTAATGTCAAACTGCTGTATATCGATATGAACGGTATTGCCTCATCCGATATCGTTTAACTTTATCTGACAGCCTGCGATTCAGTAAGTGTCATTTAATCATTGAAATGTTAAAGGTTGGTTTTTCTTTTCTTAGTTTGTTCTTAAACCAATATAAAACATTAGCTTATGTTGTTATGTTAGTGTTGTTATTAATTTCCACACTGCTCAAGTGTTTGAAATGAATTTCGTTTCATGAAGAGATCTGTTGAATTGAACAGAACCCATTTTAAGTTCATGGTGAGGTGGATTGTAGGGATGATAAATGCATGTTGATGTCATCGCAGTACCGTCGCAAGGGCTGTGCCAAGTGTGTGACCGCACAGGGCCTCGGGCAAAGTGAAGCTGACTCGATGATGTACAGACAATAGTTAAAGTTCATGATTTCTCCTCTGAAATACTATAGTTAAAAGACATAGCTAAAAATGAGACTGTGTATCGTGATGCTGTATTATTCTGCTTGTTAAAAATGTATTATGGAGTAACTTACAATATTGCTCTGTGCGTGAGACTGTGTGTGTGACAGTGATTCATGCGCATGTCATCAGCGCGGCATTGCACGTCAGGCTCGTAGAGAGAGCTTTATTCAGCCCAATCATAATTCTGATTTTGGCCTGCTCTATCTCTACACGTTTTAAACGTTTTTAAGTCTGGAAACTGCAAAAAGCAACAAAGTCAGACATCCATTTAGCGCATGTTCAGGAAAACTACTGACAAACAGCGCTGGTTGTTCTCTAAATACTGCCTGTTTGTTTTACTGACTGAGAAATCACTTCAGATGATTCAGTGAGATAGAGAGCAGTCCAAACTAATTCAAGTGGATTCAGGCCGTTTTGATCAGTTATTCAGGTCTCGGATCAGGAATTAATTTGTGTTAAACTGGGCTTAATTAAACATGAAACCTGAAGTATCTCCTGTAGTGACGTGTTTTATCTTTCTGCTCTGTGTGTCATTAGTGTGAGATCAGGCTCACATGTGTCCAGCTCTGTGTGTGTGAAGAGTGACCGCTCAAAAGATGCAGGACCAACCTTCAGAGAGAGAAAACCATCAACTAACAAAAGGTATTTCGTGTGTTTCTTATTGTTGGTCACACACTGTTAGAAAATATTTCAGCAAATATTTATCATGAAACTTTATCGATCAAATATCGTTCCAATTTACAATCAGCAAAAAGATTGAAATGATTTTATTTGAATTATAATTATATTTTTTGTAATACCCATTTAATTTTGGTGCACTGTCATAACTGCTGCACAACATATTAAAATACCTGTCGTCAATGCAGAATTCACTATATATTTATACTTAAATAGATTCTATACTTTTACAGCATAAACTTAAAGAGCTAATGTTTTCTTTTTCTCCTTGTTAAAAAAGTTTGAAAATATTTCTCTAATATTTTGCCTGAAAATGCATTATTTTATTTTATTGGCTAACAGGCGTCAATGTGAGACATTAGACTCAGACGTTCAGACTCACAGGAAACACGAGAGAGATCTCCTCGGGATCTTCCAGGTAGGACAACACATTTCATACATGTTTATATTTATAACAAACTGAACAACATTTCTTAATTTTAAGAACCAATTAAATAACAATCAAAATGTTAGAAAACATGTTATTTTTGTACTTTTTGCAGCCAATTCCCATGTTTGGTTTTTAACTGGTTTCTTTTACAAATATTTTTAATTACTGAGTAAATAGTTTTGCCCAAATATGGATGTGGATCTGGTTAAATTGTGTTCTGTCTCTTATTTTTCTTGCTTTGTTTGTAGGATCTTGAGAAAAAAATTATCACATTTCTGAAGAATGAACTGGAAAAGTTTAAGAAAATATTACAAAAAGAGAACACCGAATCCTTTGTGAAGGACTTTAATGAGAATAGATGCGGTATCAAAGCAGCAGCTCTTGATCTCACACTACATTACCTGAGAGAGATGAAGAGAGATGAAGCTGCTGATGCTCTAGAAGGTAAGAGACTCATGGACATCTGTCAGATTGACACTTATAAATGTAGGAGAAAACATTAAGACTAAAACGGTATGTTTTCTGTTCCTGTGTTTAGATGAGCTGTTCTTCATTCCTCAGCTAAAGTGTGGCCTAAAGAAGAAGTATCAATGTGTGTTTGAAGGAATTGCGAAGCAAGGCGACTCCACACTTCTGAATAACATCTACACAGATCTCTATATCACTCAGGGTGGCAGTGAACAGGTCAATACTGAACATGAGGTAAGACAGATTGAAGCTGCTCACAGGCGTCATGAATCTCAAGAGATACAGGTGGAATGCACACATTTGTTTGAAGCACCTGAACAAGACGAGGAGATCCGAACTGTTCTGACAAAAGGAGTCGCTGGCATCGGAAAATCAGTCTCTGTGCAAAAGTTTGTTCTGGACTGGGCTGAAGGAAAAGAGAATCAAGATATCAGCTTCATATTTCCTCTTCCATTCAGAGAGATGAACTTAAAGGAGAAAGAAAAACTAAGTTTGATGGACCTTATAACTCAATTTTTCCCTGAGACAAAAGGACTGAACCTTACAAGAAGGAATCAATTCAAAGTCCTGTTCATCCTGGATGGATTGGACGAATGTCGCCTTCCTCTGAAGTTTGATTTTAATGAGACGTGGCGTGATGTATCGTCACCAGCCTCTCTGGATGTTCTCCTGACGAACCTCATGAAGGGAAATCTGCTTCCTTCTGCTCTCATCTGGATCACCACCAGACCAGCCGCTGCCAGTAAGATTCCTCCTGACTGTATCGACCGGCTGACAGAGATACGAGGATTCAGTGACACACAAAAGCAAGAGTACTTCAAAAAAAGATTCACGGATGAGAATCAGGCCAACACAATCATTGATCATGTTAAAAAATCAAAGAGTCTCTTTATCATGTGCCACATCCCAGTCTTCTGCTGGATTTCAGCCACTGTTCTCCAGAACATTCTGGAGGAGAAGAGAAATAATGATGTGAAAAACACTCAGGCTGATGAGATCTCTAAAACACAGCAGGAATCAAATACTGAAGACACTCCCAAGACTCTGACGCAAATGTACACACACTTTCTCCGCTTTCAGATCCAGCAGAGCCACCGAAAGTATGATGGAGAATATGCACCAGATGTTTCCTGGGATAAAGACGCCATCCTTTCACTGGGGAAACTGGCATTTCATCAGCTGGAAAGAAGCAACCTGATCTTCTATGACACAGACCTGGAAGCCTGTGGTATTGACGTCTATAAGGCATCAGTGTACTCAGGCATGTGTACCCAGATCTTTAAGGAGGAAACAGGGATCACTCTTGGTACCATGTACTGCTTTGTTCACTTGAGCGTTCAGGAGTTTATTGCAGCCCTTTATGCACATCTGTTTCTAGACATCAACAAGACAAGTGTGTTTGATCATGAGTCTACAGAACAGGAAAACACAAATGAAACCATGATTGATTTACTCAAGACCGCAGTGGACAAGGCGCTCGAGAGTGACAATGGACACCTGGACCTTTTCCTTCGCTTCCTCCTCGGTCTGTCGCTCCAGTCCAATCAACGACTCTTACGAGGACTGATAACACAGCAAGACGGCAATGACCAGAGCAACAAGGAAATAGTTCAGTACATCAAGCAGAAATTAGAAGATAATCTGCCTGCAGAGAGATCCATCAATCTGTTCTACTGTCTGAATGAACTGAACGACCAAACTCTGGTGAAAGAGATTCAGACCCACCTTAGCAAAGGAAGTCTCTCATCTGACCTTTCACCTGCCCAGTGGTCTGCTGTGGCCTTTGTGTTGTTGACATCAGAGAAAGAGCTGGAGGAGTTTGAGCTTCAGAAATTCAAGAAATCAGACGAGTGTCTCATTAGATTATCGGCAGTCATCAAAACCTCCAGAAGAGCTCTGTAAGTCAATTAATGTTTCGTCATGTTTTGGTCTCATCCAGGGTATAACAGACTATTTAAAATACATATATTATGAGTTGTCATTCTATATCTCCAGATAAAACAACATTTTAAATGCTAAACTTCATAATAGGGTTTAAACAGTTGAGTTTTACCGTTTTCGAATCCATTCAGCCGATCTCCGGTTCTGGCGGTAGCACTTTTAGCATAGCTTAGCATAGATCATTGAATCTGATTAGACCGTTAGCATCTCACTCAAAAAAATGACCAAAGACTTTCGATATTTTTCCTATTTAAAACTTGACTCTTCTGTAGTTACATCGTGTACTAAGACCGACGGTAAATGAAAAGTTGCGATTTTCTAGACCGATAGGGCTAGGAACTATACTCTCATTCCTGCGTAATAATCAAGGAGCTCTGCTGCAGTACCATGGGTGCAGCGGCGCAATGATATTGAATGATGATATTATGATGATAAAAAAAGTGGAGTGTTCCTTTAAACATAATGCAATGCAATACATATATGATTCACAGATAAACGTTTATCAAAAACCTGTTGAATCATATTTGATGTATACATTTAACATGGTTTTTCTAAAACAGGCTTTAGTCCAGTAATTGTTCATCTTAAACGTGAACCTCGACCTGAAGGCGGGACATTTTAAGAATTAAACTGAAAGGCCTTTTACTTGCTAAAAAAGTAAACTATCAATCAGACGATAGAAGGCACAGAGCTGTTTTTCAGCATTTTCTGTAAAGTGTTGATCATATTGATTATCATTTAGAGGTCTTAGACATTCATACAGTATATAACATACGATACAATAGGTTTTATAGGTTTGAGTTAGCAGAGGATGAAGCACAACAGTGTTGTTGTCATATAACACATTGGTTTATAGTTATTTTCACTAACCTCCACTATGTAGTTCTCTTCAACTTCTGCTATAAAGCACATATGCTCTTCCATAACTTCAATGCTGAAATCATTAAACCCCCAGAATCTCCACCTCAAGACAAATGTATCATCGTCATCTGAGCTATAAATCTGAGCAAAAATATTTGTATTCAAGCATGCGTCATTTGATCTAGCAAATTTGTCACTGACAAAAACTAGCATTTCCTATATATTATTTTTGATTCAGTGTAGCTCACCCTTCGATTAATTGCAATCAAAAGCATCTGTTTTTAATATTTTTATATTGTAATAATTTTACAGTTACTCTCCAAATTAATGTAGAAACAACTTAAAGACAGTATATTTTAAATATTTGTTGTAATTTCATCTTTTTATGAATGAAGGCCAGTATCACTGACACTAACACTGATGTCTCTATGAAAATGATTTTTTTAAATGATTTATTAGGCTTTATATATTTATATAAATAATTTTTAATTTAATTGAACTTAAAACAATCTTCACATAAATCCATTATTATAAATGTCATATTTACCTGTGGCCTTCCTGTCTAACAGGTAGGAAATATACAGAAATTGAATATCAAACACTTTACAGTCTTAACTGCATAAATAATAAATTAAACATAGATGAATCATTATTAAAGCTACAATTTTCTCTGTTCCCTTTGTTCTTTGATTAACATTAATGACAGACAGCATTAGCCGCTGCCGAACATGACGCAGATCTGACGCGCATCTCAGATCATTTGAGCGCTTATGAGAATTCTTGAGAAAACTAGTGTTAATTTCATCAGCTATTTTTTAATTTAGTCTCATCTCAGTCCTGTGTCAAATGTGCTTTTTAGTTTTTATCATAGTCAGTCAACCTTGTCCTTTTTTTGTTTAGTCACATTTTAGTCGACTAAATGTCTGAGCATTTTAGTCTAGTTTTCGTCAATGAAAATGTAGTCACATTTTCGTCATACTGATAATCCTGATTATTTTGCGCAAAATTTTAAATCACAATGATTGTTGTCATTTGAGAAATGTATTTATTGTTGCACTTTCACCTATAAGCACAAATCTAGAGAATGTCGACCCATTCGCGTGGTTTATTTTACCTCGTCTAGTTTAATGATTTATTATAGGATATTTATCATATAGGCCTAATGGAAAAATAAGAAACTTCTCAAGAAAATCTCAAATGGAGATTGCTGAAATGCAGCTTACTTGTTTATTGGTGTTTTCAGATCATCCGCGCGAGAAAGAGAGCTCACGGGCACATGAATCAGGGTTGCCAGATTTCAAAGTTTAAGAAAACTCTGGATAGAATATGTGTTCTTTTAACAGAAAAGCTCTGATTGGGGGATTTAAATTATTGAAATCTGGCAACCACAAGCATGAACGCTCGAACGCTCCTTTTTTTTCCCCCGACAAAAAAACAAAGTGATTTTGGTCAAGTTTTTATTCTCTAAACTACATTTTAGCCTCATCTTTTTTCATCAACGATATTGCATGTTGATATAGTCATAGTTATCGTTTAAGGACGTTTGTGTCATCTCGTCTTTGTCTCATCTTAGTCATAGAAAAAAAGGTCGTCAACGAACATTTTTCGTCATATTTTCGTTAACAAAATTAACACTAGACAAAACAGACATTTTAGCATAATTCTGTGTGTTATTGTTTTTTCAAGCGTGAAAGAGAACTCAATACTGGCGCGCGTCTTTCTGTGTGTCGTGTGTGTGTCAGGACATTTACAGACAGCACGTTCTCTTTTGTCTTGTCGCGCTTGAATGGTTTAAAAGCATTTGCATGAATGAGAGCGTGATCATAAAATGTAACACTAGCCAAAGGATGACAGAAAAAAAACGGATGTTGCGTTAATTGTGTTACTATTTATGTAAAAATATATATAAAATAATGTAAAATATTCAATTCAATTCACATTTATTTGTATAGTGCTTTTCACAATGCGTATCGTTTCAAAGCAGCTGTACAGAAAATGCATGCGCCTACATTACAATTTAGAGTGATTTGTTATCAGAGGAGACTGTGTCCAAGTTATGGATTTCAGAATAGTACATATACACAGTTAGCTAACAATGTATTAATAAACAATATAATAATTTAAGGCAGAAATATATTTAATATTTGTATATAAAAAAATGTTACACCTAATTATGTGGTGTCATTTATATGTCTTGTAGGCTAAATGATTGTAACTTAACAGACAAAAGCTGTTCAGCTCTGGCTACAGTTCTTGGATCGGATACCAATCTGAAAGAGCTGAACATGAACAATAATAATCTGCAGGATTCAGGAGTGAAGCTGCTCTGCTCTGGACTGAAGAATATAATGTGTAAATTGGAGATACTGAGGTAAATTGTGATACAACAGAAGATATTTTTAGATGTTCTTTACTTTTCAATATATTTCAATCATGACAACTCTCAGAATAGGTTTTAGCATGTTTTTGAATTTGGCATTGTAATTTTGGCAATGTAATTGTATTTGGTCTTGGCAGACTAGATCTACTACACTGCTGCTGCTGTTGATTATTGCTGCTGCTGAAGAGCAAGTATGGACTTGCTACTGCTAATAGATACACAGACACACTGCTGTGAGCATGTAAGATACAGTGCATCTGGAAAGTATTCACAGCGCTTTACTTTTTTTCACATTTTGTTAAGTTACAGCCTTATTCCAAAATTGATTAAATTCATTATTTTCCTCAAAATTCTACAAACAATACCCCATAATGACAGCGTGAAAGAAGTATGTTTGAAATCTTTGTAAATTTATTAAAAATAAAAAACATGTACATATAGTGAGGAGAACAAGTATTTGATACACTGCCGATTTTGCAGGTTTGCCCACTTACATGTAGAGGTCTGTAATTTTTATGATAGGTACTCTCCAACTGTGAGAGATGGAATCTAAAACAAAAATCCAGAAAATCACATTGTATGATTTTTAAATAACCCCCACTGTAAGTATACACAGCCTTTGCTCAATACTTTGTTGAAGCACCTTTGACACCAATTACAGCCTCAAGTCTTTTGAGTATGATGCTACAAGCTTGGCACACCTATTTTTGGGCAGTTTCTAAAGCTCCATCAGGTTGGATGGGGAGCGTTGGTGCGCAGCCATTTTCAGATCTTTCCAGAGATGTTCAATCGGGTTCAAGTCTGGCTGGGCCACTCAAGGACATTCACAGAGTTGTCCCATAGCCACTCCTTTGTTATCTTGGCTGTGTGCTTAGGGTCATTGTCCTGTTGGAAGATGAACCTTCAACCCAGTCTGAGGTCCAGAGCGCTCTGGAGCAAGTTTTCATCAAGGATGTCTCTGTACATTGCTGCATTCATCTTTCCCTCGATCCTGACTAGTCTCCCAGTTCCTGCCGCTGAAAAACATCCCCACAGCATGATGCTGCCACCACCATGCTTCTCTGTAGGGATGGTATTGGCCAGGTGATGAGCGGTGCCTGGTTTCCTCCAGACATGACGCTTGCCATTCAGGCCAAGACTTCAATCTTTGTTTCATCAGACCAGAGAATTTTGTTTCTCATGGTCTGAGAGTCCTTCAGGTGCCTTTTGGCAAACTCCAGGCGGGCTGTCATGTGCCTTTTACTGAGGAGTGGCTTCCGTCTGGCCACACTAACATACAGGCCTGATTGGTGGAGTGCTGCAGAGATGGTTGTTCTTCTGGAAGTTTCTCCTCTCTCCACAGAGGAATGCTGGAGCTCTGTCAGAGTGACCATCAGGTTCTTGGTCACCTCCCTGACTAAGGCCCTTCTCCCCAATCACTCAGTTTGGCGGGGCGGCCAGCTCTAGGAAGAGTCCTGGAGGTTCCAAACTTCCACTGGAGGCCACTGTGCTCATCGGGACCTTCAAAGCTGCAGAATTTTTTCTGTACCCTTCCCAAGATCTGTGCCTCGGTACAATCCTGTCTCGGAGGTCTACAGACAATTCCTTGGATTGCTTGGTTTGTGCTCTGACATGCACTGTTAACTGTGGGACCTTATATAGACAGGTGTGTGCCTTTCCAAATCATGTCCAATCAACTGAATTTACCACAGGTGGACTCCAGTCAAGTTGTAGAAACATCTCAAGGATGATCAGTCGAAACAGGAGCACCTGAGCTCAATTTTGAGTGTCATGGCAAAGGCTGTGCTTATGTATATGTATTTTTATTTTTATTTTTTTTATACATTTGCAAAGATTTCAAACAAACTTCTTTCACGTTGTCATTATGGGGTATTGTTTGTAGAATTTTGAGGAAAATAATGAATTTAATCCATTTTGGAATAAGGCTGTAACATATAACAAAATGTGGATAAAATGAAGCGCTGTGAATACTTTCCGGATGCACTGTATGCTGCTGCTGGTGCTGCTGAACAAATAGACATTCATAAATCCTGTAATCCTAGCAGATTTAGGCAGGTTTAGCAGAGGGAGGTGGAGGGTTTCAGAGGAACTCTTATAGTGTGCTGCAGGGCTAGCCTACTGCTACCAATAAACCAAACTATTTAAATGTTGAGCAAGCAATCTCATTGGCTGCAGGATCGGCAGAGGCTGAAGTGAGAACAGACTAAAAACAGGTAAACAAATGACAGTAGATTATTCTGACAGAGTTACAGTTATACTGGACTGATGGCACTTTTCACTAAATCTTAATTTATTAAGCAAAATGTGTAATTAGAGGTTGTGAACTACAATTTAAAAAAAGCTGTGATTCATGTACAAAAATTCATGTAAAAAAACATTCTTGCAATGAAAATGTGAAATCAGTCCATTTAAATGTTATCTTTTCTATTGTTTCTTGACTTGGATTGTAACTAGTGTCCTCAAATGCTCCTGTCTTAGTTTGTTCATATCATTAAGTTTCCATGATTTTGCTGGTGTATTAGTGACTGTATGGTGTTTATTAATGATGTATTTAACACATGAACTTAACATGGATTTGAGTCATTTTCTCTTTCTGTCTTCAGTCTGAGTGGATGCAGTATTACAGAGAAACAGTGTCTTATGATTTGGATGAATCGCACAGCTCTAGTTTCGGCACTAGTTTTGAGCCAGAATTCAGATCAGTCTGTTAGAGCTGGTGAACCTCCCACAGAAAGGAGGGCGCGATCTGGTAGTTATCACTAATCTTAAGATTGTGTGTGACAGGATTCATGTATTTTATTGTTTTTGAGGGATCTGTGTATCTTTGATTCTTTCAGCTTTGCAGATGGTCTTGACTAAACACTTCCTGTAGTTGTTTGAGTGTTTTACTGTGGAGGAATTATGGCCAGTTTGTCCCACTCCTCCTTGCAAAGCTGCTTCAGCTCAGTGCAGTTTGTAGGTTTTCCAGCATGAACTGTACGTTTCAGGTCCTTCCACAGCTTTTCAGTGGGACCTTTGTGTGGACTTTTATTTTGTGGCCATTATTAAAGTTCTCTGCCTTTTTGTTTTACTCCATATTAAGTTGTCATTTTTCACTTTAATGATTTATATTGTTCTGGTGATGTTCAGAATAACTGATTAATCAGCCGAATGTAACATTTTCCTCTCTGTTGTAGACTCTCTAACTGCAGTGTAACAGAAGAAGGTTATAAAGCTCTGGCTTCAGCTCTGAGATCAAACCCTTCACACCTGATAGAGCTGGATCTCACAGGAAATGATCCTGGACCATCAGGAATGAAGGAGCTCAATGATTTACTACAGGATCCAAACGCTCAACTGAAGACACTGAGGTGAGACGGGATCAAATAATTAACTAAATAAATGATAGAAATATTATTTCAATAAAACAATAAGCTGTACGATCTGTTGTTGCATCAAAGTTGACAGTGATTTCAAGACAAAGATCATATCAAATGGTTTTCCTCAGCACCATTACAGCAGGTTTAGTTGAGATCTGAACTGAATCCTGCTTCATCTTCCCTTCTGCAGGTTTTTGAGTCCTGCTGCAGATGAAGCCTGTCAGTATGTGAGTAGAGTTGTGGGTATAAACCCGTTACTCCTGAGAGAGCTGAATCTGAGTGAATGTAAACTAGGAGACACAGGAGCGAATCAGCTCGCTGCTCTACTGCAGGATAAACACTGTCAACTCAACACACTGACGTGAGGATTGCTCATTTATAATCTTACTTTACTCTTAATACTAATGTTACTGGAGCTGATATAATATTTCCTGACGTGAGCCTGAGTTCACATTATATTTGTGCAACATTTTTCACTTTAGTATCTTGTGATCTGGTGAAATGATGATGATCTCACTGTTTTATTTGCTTATGAAGATGATGTGACTTTACAGAATAAAGACTTATTTTCTTTTCTTCTTTCTTATTTTCTGCTCTCTCATCATTACTGTACAGTTACAGTGTGATTACAGTTCACTGTTTAGTTTATTTTAAGGCAACTGGACTCAAGTCACATCATTTATAGCTCTGCACTTTCTGGTGTTCCCTTTCAAAAGCTATACTCAATGCTGCGCTTGATTTTAAGCGCTATGGGAACACTTTCTGGTGTGACCAGCTGTGAATATGTGTGCAACACGTCAATGAAATGGACCTGGATCTTTTATAGCCACCGCTCCCCGGTGCCTCTTCGGTTCGTGCGGAGGACAACGAATCTCTTGAGTCCGGTTTGGATTATGAGTTGCCTACCTCCGAGCGTTCCTCACATGATGATAAAGCGGTTGAGGACTTACTCGAGGTGGTTACTCGTGTGGTGGCCAGATTACAGCCAGACTGGCCACGCGAACAAGAGACCCCCAAACTCTCTAAACTGGAGGACAGATTTCTGTCTGGTGGCCAGGGGGAGGGACCACAACATCAGTCTCTCCCCTTCTTTGAGGACCTCCATGACGAGTTAACTCATTCATGGGGGAAGCCTTATACTTCTTGTGTCTTTGTGCCTTCGACGTCGACATATTCGATCCCTCTCCTGGTTCATCATCATTAAAGGGTTATTTCACCCAAAAATGAAAATTAATTACTCGCCCTCATGTCGTTCCAAACCCATAAGACTTTTGTTCATCTTCGGAATACAAATGAAGATCCTTTTGATGAAATCTGACCCCTCCATAGACAGCAACGTCATTGCAACTTCAAAAAGTTTATAAAGAGATCGGAAAACTAATCCATATGAATTGAGTGGTTTAGTCCAAATGTTCTGAAGAGACTTTATCGCTTTTAATGATGAACAGATTTAGTTAAGGCTTTTACTCGCATATAAACATTGATCAGCGAACATAAACAGAAGCTCAACCGTGCTGCGTAACCAATGAGGTTCATTCTCGTGTGTTACGTGTAACTGCAGCACGTTTGTTCTCACGCGTCACTCAAGTCCGGCTGAGCTTCTGTTTATGTTCGCTGATCAATGTTTATATGCGAGTAAAAGCCTTAACTAAATCTGTTCATCATAAAGCACGCTGATCAATGTTTATACAGTTGCAAGAAAAAGTTTGTGAACCGCTTGCAGAATCTGTGAAAATGTGAACAAAACAAAATAAGAGAGATTATACAAAATGCATGTTATTTTTTATTTAGTACTGTCCTGAATAAGATATTTTACATAAAAAATGTTTACATATAGTCCACAAGACAAAAAAATAGCTGAATTTATTAAAATGATCCTGTTCAAAAGTTTATGAACCATTGATTCTCAATACTGTGTGTCGTTCCCTGATGATCCACGACTGTTTTTTTGGTTTTGTGATGGTTGTTCTTGAGTCCCTTGTTTGTCCTGATCAGTTAAACTGACCAACGTTCTTCAGAAAAATCCTTCATCTCCTGCAAAATCTTCAGTTTTCCAGCATCTTCAGGGATACATCAAATAGTTAAAAATGAAAGAGAAGAAATAGTATCTTCCAGCAAACAGAACTAGTGGACTGGGTTTCAAAACAGACGATTGGAAACTAAAATCCTGCTGTAGCTCTTTATTAAGATGATCATCACAGATCTGAGTCATTTTCTCTTTCTGTCTTCAGTCTGAGAGGATGCAGTATTACAGAGAAACAGTGTCTTATGATTTCATCTCTCCTAATGTAGGTTAAGAGGCTGTGGTATGGCAGATGAAGGTTGTTCTGCTGTGACTTCAGCTCTGAAATCAAACCCATCACACCTGAGAGAGCTGGACCTGAGCAGGAATAAACTAGGAGACTCTGGAGTGAGAAACCTCAGTGATCTACTGATGAACCCACAATTACAGCTGGAGAAACTACAGTTAGTATCATTATACTGTACAGTTACAGTGTGATTACAGTTCACTGTTTAGTTCAAGTTACATCATTTATACTGTAGCATTGCATCTTCTGGCCTTTGCCATTGGTCACAATTAAAATTAAGTTTTGAACTAGTAAATAATTGCATTTCAAGTATTTGAAACAATGAACTGATTGTGAATCCACTTTTGATGAATGGATACGCTGTTTTTATTTTTTTCATTTAATCTGAATATCAACATTTGTGAGGTTTAGTCAGCCGAGATGGTTTTGAGGTTAATTTATCTAATTTTGTGTCTCTGGAAAACATTTATCAGTGACATTGTATTATGTTGAATACCAAATTTTTTGTGTCTATTTGTTAATGAGGGATTTGTGGCAAGGCAAGTTTATTTATATAGCACATTTCATACACAATGGCAACTCAAAGTGCTTTACACAGAAATGGAATTCAAATATACATAAGAAAAAAAAAAAATTATATATATATTTGAAATGGGCCGTTATTACGGCAGCAATTATATACAGTGGGGAGAACAAGTATTTGATACACTGCCGATTTTGCAGGTTTGCCCACTTACAAAGCATGTAGAGGTCTGTAATTTTTATCATAGGTACTCTTCAACTGTGAGAGACGGAATCTAAAACAAAAATCCAGAAAATCACATTGTATGATTTTTAAGTAATTAATTTGCATTTTATTGCATGACATACATATTTGATACATCAGAAAAGCAGAACTTAGTATTTGGTACAGAAACCTTTGTTTGCAATTACAGAGATCATACGTTTCCTGTAGTTCTTGACCAGGTTTGCACACACTGCAGCAGGGATTTTGGCCTACTCCTCCATACAGACCTTCTCCAGATCCTTCAGGTTTCGGGGCTGTCGCTGGGCAATACGGACTTTCAGCTCCCTCCAAAGATTTTCTATTGGGTTCAGGTCTGGAGACTGGCTAGGCCACTCCAGGACCTTGAGATGCTTCTTACGGAGCCACTCCTTAGTTGCCCTGGCTGTGTGTTTCGGGTCGTTGTCATGCTGGAAGACCCAGTCACGACCCATCTTCAATGCTCTTACTGAGGGAAGGAGGTTGTTGGCCAAGATCTCGCGATACATGGCCCCATCCATCCTCCCCTCAATACGGTGCAGTCGTCCTGTCCCCTTTGCAGAAAAGCATCCCCAAAGAATGATGTTTCCACCTCCATGCTTCACGGTTGGGATGGTGTTCTTGGGGTTGTACTCATCCTTCTTCTTCCTCCAAACACGGTGAGTGGAGTTTAGACCATTTTTGTCTCATCAGACCACATGACCATTCCTCCTCTGGATCATCCAGCAAAATCGGCAGTGTATCAAATACTTGTTCTCCCCACTGATATATGTAACCTGAATCACCCCTATCTGGAGTGGAAGAAAATGGAGAGTCAGGTTGGCAATTTTACTATTTATATTTGTCAGGAAACTGTGTGTTTGAACAGTACCCTTGCAGACAAATATTCCTGGCCTAACTCCAGGGCTAACTCCCGTGTTTCTTGGGAATATCCTGGACAAGATCGCTCTCCCTTCTCTCAACCTCTTCCACCCAGACAGCCTTAACAAAATAAAAAAATTAAAATTAAAAAAAGGATCGTTAAAATGGTTATAAGAAGAATTAAAAGAAATAAAAACATGATACAGGTATAAAAGAATTAAAAGAGTAAAAAGTTGTGGACTCATTCATGTTTTTATATTTGTGGAGTAAAAGTTTAACTTTCAGATGAATCTCTTTTACTGGGATTCTGCTTTGTCTCTCATCGGTTATTCAATTATTCAACTCAATTGTCAAAATGTCATTTTAAATAGAATAGTTGATTTAGTATTTTACATTAATGACACTTTAAAATATATATAAATATTATTAAGAGTTATATCAGAAGTCATTTATCATTCTGTAAGAGTTTATCGGGCTGATGCATCATATCCTGCACATGCTAAACTTCTCTTTAAATATGTTACAATTTAACAGTAAATCCACATTGTTCTGAAGGGGGGCATCTTCCCCATCTTACCCTACATGTTGATCTGCAGAAATATCATGAGATTTGCATCTGCTGCAGAACTAGTGTGACACGATTACAGCTGAATATGGAAACTATAGACTAAATGACAGACTATATGCTGTAGCTCTTCAATAAGATGATCATCACAGATCTGAGTCATTTTCTCTTTCTGTCTTCAGTCTGTATAGATGCAGTATTACAGAGAAACAGTGTCTCATCCTGACTTCAGCTCTGAAATCAAACCCATCACACCTGAGAGAGCTGGACCTGAGCAGGAATACACTAGGAGACTCTGGAGTGAGAAACCTCAGTGATCTACTGATGAACCCACAATTACAGCTGGAGAAACTACAGTTAGTATCATTATACTGTACAGTTACAGTGTGATTACAGTTCACTGTTTAGTTTATTTTAAGGCAAGTGGACTCCAGTCACATCATTTGTGACCCGTTCTGGCGAAATGAGTCGGAAGTCGCAACGTTCCATCTTAAGATACG
>CM077173.1:40380403-40577903 GCA_039654105.1 Coreius guichenoti
TCTGTCTCTCTCTCTCTCTCTCTGTCTCTCTCTCTCTCTGTGTCTCTCTCTCTCTCTCTCTCTCTGTCTCTCTGTCTCTCTCTCTCTCTGTCTCTCTCTCTCTCTGTCTCTCTCTCTCTCTCTCTGTCTCTCTCTCTCTCTCTGTGTCTCTCTCTCTCTCTCTCTGTCTCTCTCTCTCTCTGTCTCTCTCTCTCTCTCTGTGTCTCTCTCTCTCTCTCTCTTTCTCTCTCTCTCTCTCTCTCTCTCTGTCTCTCTGTCTCTCTCTCTCTTTCTCGCTCACACACACACACACACACACACACACACACCTCTGTAGCATCTCTGAAAACCACCTTTAAAATGATTTGAGCTTCAGCCTGGTCAAATGTCTTTGTCAAATTAAGCTGTAGAGAAACAGTGTCTTATGATTTCATCTCTCCTAATGTAGGTTAAGAGGCTGTGATATGGCAGATGAAGGTTGTTCTGCTGTGACTTCAGCTCTGAAATCAAACCCATCACACCTGAGAGAGCTGGACCTGAGCTGGAATACACTAGGAGACTCTGGAGTGAGAAACCTCAGTGATCTACTGATGAACCCACAATTACAGCTGGAGAAACTACAGTTAGTATCATTATACTTGTACAGTTACAGTGTGATTACAGTTCACTGTTTAGTTTTATTTTAAGGCAAGTGGACTCCAGTCACATCATTTGTGACCCGTTCTGGCGAAATGAGTCGGATAGTCGCAACGTTCCATCTTAAGATACGGGCCGATAATGTGGAAAAAACAATGAAAAATTTAATTTTCTTTTTTTTTACCTAATTTCAAAGAACAGACATTCAAAATAATCTCCCAAAGTTTCGTAGTCCAGATAATTGAGTAAAGGTATTTAAATGACTATTAAAGTTGACAAAGTTTTACTAAATTCGCTGGAAATGAACATTGCTTTTCTCAACTCCTCTCGTCATTTCTGAGCATTTCCCTATATTCCAGGTATCCCTGAAACGTCACTATCTCTGCTCTCCGAATATGGTGTTAAACGTTATATAGAACCAATCAAAAAGCTTAGAAATGTACACAAACAGTGACATAAACGCTGATCATTTGTCAATGGGAAGCCCTGTTTCGACTGACCGGCACGCGATTGGTCCATCCATCCTCCTGTCAGACTAGCAGCGCTCTGTATAAAGAAGCTAGCAGGGGGGTATTCCAGAAAGCAAGGTTAACTTACCGTCACATATACCCTGAACTCCTGGTTGATTAACCCAAACCTTGCTTACTCGATGGTATGCTGGTTCCAAAAACGCGTCCGTGAGTAAGTTCAGACAACTCAGAGTATGTTAACCGTGACAGACAAGACATTCTCAACAGAGCGACGAATCAACGATTCACCTTGGAAACAGACGCTAAGAAAAAGTGTGCCTATGCAATCATATCAAAGATATGTATCTCTCTCTCTGTCTCTCTCTCTCTCTCTCTCTCTCTCTCTCTCTCTCGCTCACACACACACACACACACACACACACACACGCACACACACACACACACACCTCTGTAGCACCTCTGAAAACCACCTTTAAATGATTTGAGCTTCAGCCTGGTCAAAATGTCTTTGTCAAATTAAGCTGTAAAATAAATAGTTTATCCCTTTAAATCAAACGATATGGTTATCAAACCATAATTCAAATGGGCATCTGAAGAAAGATTCAGAAATACTATTAATTAACGGCTTTGAAACATCTTTTGCTTCCAACTTGGATTGTAACTAGTGTCCTCAAATGCTCCTGTCTTAGTTTGTTCATATCATTAAGTTTCCATGATTTTGCTGGTGTATTAGTGACTGTATGGTGTTTATTAATGATGTATTTAACTCACACATGAACTTAACATGGATTTGAGTCATTTTCTCTTTCTGTCTTCAGTCTGAGTGGATGCAGTATTACAGAGAAACAGTGTCTCATCCTGACTTCAGCTCTGAAATCAAACCCATCACACCTGAGAGAGCTGGACCTGAGCTGGAATAAACTAGGAGACTCTGGAGTGAGAAACCTCAGTGATCTACTGATGAACCCACAATTACAGCTGGAGAAACTACAGTTAGTATCATCATTACTGTACAGTTACAGTGTGATTACAGTTCACTGTTTAGTTCAAGTTACATCATTTATACTGTAGCATTGCATCTTCTGGCCTTTGCCATTGGCCACAATTAAAATTAAGTTTTGAACTAGTAAATAATTGCATTTCAAGTATTTGAAACAATGAACTGATTGTGAATCCACTTTTGATGAATGGATACGCTGTTTTTATTTTTTTTATTTAATCTGAATATCAACATTTGTGAGGTTTAGTCAGCCGAGATGGTTTTGAGGTTAATTTATCTAATTTTGTGTCTCTGGAAAACATTTATCAGTGACATTGTATTATGTTGAATACCAAATTTTTTGTGTCTGTTTGTTAATGAGGGATTTGTGGCAAGGCAAGTTTATTTATATAGCACATTTCATACACAATGGCAACTCAAAGTGCTTTACACAGAAATGGAATTCAAATATACATAAGAAAAAAAAAAAAATTATATATACAGTGGGGAGAACAAGTATTTGATACACTGCCGATTTTGCAGGTTTGCTCACTTACAAAGCATGTAGAGGTCTGTAATTTTTATCATAGGTACTCTTCAACTGTGAGTGACGGAATCTAAAACAAAAATCCAGAAAATCACATTTTATGATTTTTAAGTAATTAATTTGCATTTTATTGCATGACATACGTATTTGATACATCAGAAAAGCAGAACTTTTGCAATTACAGAGATCATACGTTTCCTGTAGTTCTTGACCAGGTTTGCACACACTGCAGCAGGGATTTTGGCCCACTCCTCCATACAGACCTTCTCCAGATCCTTCAGGTTTCGGGGCTGTCGCTGGGCAATACGGACTTTCAGCTCCCTCCAAAGATTTTCTATTGGGTTCAGGTCTGGAGACTGGCTAGGCCACTCCAGGACCTTGAGATGCTTCTTACGGAGCCACTCCTTAGTTGCCCTGGCTGTGTGTTTCGGGTCGTTGTCATGCTGGAAGACCCAGCCACGACCCATCTTCAATGCTCTTACTGAGGGAAGGAGGTTGTTGGCCAAGATCTCGCGATACATGGCCCCATCCATCCTCCCCTCAATACGGTGCAGTCGTCCTGTCCCCTTTGCAGAAAAGCATCCCCAAAGAATGATGTTTCCACCTCCATGCTTCACGGTTGGGATGGTGTTCTTGGGGTTGTACTCATCCTTCTTCTTCCTCCAAACACGGTGAGTGGAGTTTAGACCATTTTTGTCTCATCAGACCACATGACCATTCCTCCTCTGGATCATCCAGATGGTCATTGGCAAACTTCAGATGGGCCTGGACATGCGCTGGCTTGAGCAGGGGGACCTTGCGTGCGCTGCAGGATTTTAATCCATGACAGCGTAGTGTGTTACTAATGGTTTTCTTTGAGACTGTGGTCCCAGCTCTCTTCAGGTCATTGACCAGGTCCTGCCGTGTAGTTCTGGGCTGATCCCTCACCTTCCTCATGATCATTGATGCTCCACGAGGTGAGATCTTGCATGGTGCCCCAGACCGAGGGAGATTGACCGTCATCTTGAACTTCTTCCATTTTCTAATAATTGCGCCAACAGTTGTTGCCTTCTCACCAAGCTGCTTGCCTATTGTCCTGTAGCCCATCCCAGCCTTGTGCAGGTCTACAATTTTATCCCTGATGTCCTTACACAGCTCTCTGGTCTTGGCCATTGTGGAGAGGTTGGAGTCTGTTTGTTTGAGTGTGTGGACCGGTGTCTTTTATACAGGTAACGAGTTCAAACAGGTGCAGTTAATACAGGTAATGAGTGGAGAACAGGAGGGCTTCTTAAAGAAAAACTAACAGGTCTGTGAGAGCCGGAATTCTTACTGGTTAGTAAGTGATCAAATACTTATGTCATGCAGTAAAATTCAAATTAATTATTTAAAAATCATACAATTTTGTTTTAGATTCCGTCTCTCACAGTTGAAGAGTACCTATGATAAAAATTACAGACCTCTACATGCTTTGTAAGTGGGCAAACCTGCAAAATCGGCAGTGTATCAAATACTTGTTCTCCTCACTGATATATGTAACCTGAATCACCCCTATCTGGAGTGGAAGAAAATGGAGAGTCAGGTTGGCAATTTTACTATTTATATTTGTCAGGAAACTGTGTGTTTGAACAGTACCCTTGCAGACAAATCTTCCTGGCCTAACTCCAGGGCTAACTCCCGTGTTTCTTGGGAATATCCTGGACAAGATCGCTCTCCCTTCTCTCAACCTCTTCCACCCAGACAGCCTTAACAAAATAAAAAAAATAAAATTAAAAAAAGGATCATTAAAATGGTTATAAGAAGAATTAAAAGAAATAAAAACATGATACAGGTATAAAAGAATTAAAAGAGTAAAAAGTTGTGGACTCATTCATGTTTTTATATTTGTGGAGTAAAAGTTTAACTTTCAGATGAATCTCTTTTACTGGGATTCTGCTTTGTCTCTCATCGGTTATTCAATTATTCAACTCAATTGTCAAAATGTCATTTTAAATAGAATAGCTGATTTAGTATTTTACATTAATGACACTTTAAAATATATATAAATATTATTAAGAGTTATATCAGAAGTCATTTATCATTCTGTAAGAGTTTATCGGGCTGATGCATCATATCCTGCACATGCTAAACTTCTCTTTAAATATGTTACAATTTAACAGTAAATCCACATTGTTCTGAAGGGGGGCATCTTCCCCATCTTACCCTACATGTTGATCTGCAGAAATATCATGAGATTTGCATCTGCTGCAGAACTAGTGTGACACGATTACAGCTGAATATGGAAACTATAGACTAAATGACAGACTATATGCTGTAGCTCTTCAATAAGATGATCATCACAGATCTGAGTCATTTTCTCTTTCTGTCTTCAGTCTGTATAGATGCAGTATTACAGAGAAACAGTGTCTCATCCTGACTTCAGCTCTGAAATCAAACCCATCACACCTGAGAGAGCTGGACCTGAGCAGGAATACACTAGGAGACTCTGGAGTGAAGCCCTTATGTGACGTACTGAAGGATTCACACTGTAAACTGGAGAGATTGAGGTCAATCACATTCACAGACCAGAAAGAAAATGCTTAAAATCACTTTAACAGTTTAAACTAAAACACTTTATTTGTTCACATTATATTTGTGTAAAATTCTTCATCTTAATGGTTTGTGAGATAATCTCTCTCTTCCTCTGTTTGTGTCTTTCTAGTCTACAGCACTGTGGCATTACAGATGTTTCTTCTTTAACTCAGTCTTTGACTAACTCAAAAGCACTGCAGTTTTTAAAAGAGTTTGATCTGAGACACAATAAGATCAGAGACTCAAAGCAGCGGCTCAGAGGCGAGCTACGAGACTCAAACTGTGACCTGAGGTGAGGAAACATCACTGTGATATTAAAGAGAGCTTCATTTACCTCTGATATGTGAACAAACCTTTCAAATATTCGTGAAAGGAAATGATCATTAAGTTGATTAAAATATTTAACACAAAGGAGGAAAGAGAACAAAAGCACACGGTCACAGCTTTGCACACAACACCTGCTTTATTAACTGTGTCAGTAATAGAGAATCATTTCAGGTTGAAAATAGACTTGGTCAGATTGTAGGAAAACGCTGCTAAAATCAGTTCAGCTTCAGCTCACAGCCGTCCAGCCTCACATGAGAAATGTCTCGAGTGTGTTTTCACTGTGACAAGCAACACGTCACACTACTTTACACTCACTTTACTGTCAGTGATTTACTAAGAGCCCTACAAACTTGTGTAAACTAGAGGGCAAACGGCTTTAACTAGTGGAAGTTTAACTGACAGGTTTGAACTGAAAATAACATTTGTGTTTGCTCCCTGTGGTTTATTCCATACGCCGTACACTCATTAGCATGTGTTTCTCCTTTACAGAGACTCAATAGGAGTCGCAGGTCCTTCTGCAGTCACACCAACACACACACACAAACATATGAACACCATTCATGTTTTAAATGTAGAGTATTTAAAGCACAAATATTGTTTGAGAAATATCTCTGCAGGATAATGTAAAGTCAGTAATTAATCTGATTACAGGAATTTAATGTCACTTCTTTTTACTCAAAAAACAATAATTGAATATTAGTAATTTGCACTTTGTTCCACTGAACACTGATTGTTTTCTCTTCTGGTTTCTCCTTACAGTGTAGATGAATATCAATCACCAAACGTCCCTGATAGATCGTTTAGATCATGGTTTAAATCTTTGAAACGGTCATGAGAGGATCAGAAACCATCAGGTGATCCACAGAAGAGCCTCACTGCTGTGTCTATGAGGAGAAATAAATGTGTGATTTAATGTGTAAATGTGTTTCATACAGGAAGAGACTCAGCCTTTACAGTTAAATAAAGCAGTGTGTGTGTTAGCATGCGTATCAGAAACATGTGATATTGAGGATTAACGTTGGTTTAGTGTTCAGCCAAATGATGGTTTTGTTTTATGTAAAGGAGGAACAGAGGAAGAGCTCAGATGAGTCTGACAGCAGAAATCTTCAGGCTCTTCAGTATCAGGCCTACAAATATAATAATGTTTGATTGAACTCATCCGTAATGATTAAAATGCTTCTAATCATAAATGTGATTATGTATCATATGATATAAAGTCTACAATGTGCATGGTAAAAAAATTCTACATTTTTACATGATCTCTTACATTTTATGCACAGAATATATTTGTTTTCTGTTTTATTGTATATTAAGTTAGCTCTGTGTCTGTTGCTAATGCTCAGATATACAGTATATTGTCTTTGTTCTGTTACAATGGATGCCCCTATTTTGACTTCATTAAATCCAAACTCCCCTCCTGAAATCATTGGCATAGCCACTGCGTGATATTTGTTGTCTTTAGCAGAGACACTCATTTTATTTATTAATGTGTCTAGGATCATTAAGGTTTTTAACTCCTCGCTCAAGTCATGGTCTTCGCCTTTTTCATGCCCTATGGCATGTATTATAGGTTTACCATTCGGCCCCCTGTTTTCTGTAGGATTATATCTCCGGTCTTGAGGGGGGTCATTCTGCGTTGTATTAGTTTGTCTGATTCTCTCTGGAATCCCTGCCCTGCCTGCTTTTAGAGGGCTGCGGCGACCCCACCCCCGTGGCTGAGATGTTTATTGGCTGCATTGACTAATACATCTGCTTCTTCCTCCCTCTTTAAACGCCCTTGTTTCAGGATAATTAAATTTGGTCCCTTACCAAAATGTATCCTGAGTGGTCCCTCATCCTCTGACGAGGATTCATCACTTGGGCTTTCAGGGTTATCAGGTGGTGGAGCACTTGGTTGAAGAGTTTATTCGTCCCCCTCTATTTGGGGTACGAACTCAGGAGCTATTAAGCTCCTCTCTGATTGTTCCCACGGGTCATTTTCACCTTGGGTATCCCAACTCCTTGTCGGAATATCTTTTATTTCACCTCCAGCTTCGTTAAAGACCCTTACTTTGGGAAAACCATCTCTGCCTCCTCTATTCGAATAGATGAAGTCTGGGACCTCTGTTCAACACTGAAGCGGTCCTTATGACCTCTTTCCAGGGTATAAAATTGGACCCACATTTACACTGTGTGGATTCAATCCACTCTAGTTTTCCCCCCATATCGTTGGGTACTAGATTAACGGCTACCATCTGACTCATCATCTTGAGTCTTTGTTTCACTTTTATCTCTTTAAAAACCGTTTTTTATTTTTGACTAACTCGCCCTCTTCTGAGAGTCTCTGAGTTCTCGTCCTTTTCTCTACAGGTCTTCTCATGAGCCTGTGCGCGCTTTAATACAGTTCCCCTGAACTGTTTTACTATGGCTGTGGTATGTGGGCTTTACTACTTCTCATACTATTATCCCTGATTTTTTTTCCCCATTTAAATCGAGCCCCACGTTGGGCACCATGTTATATTTATCCTCCCCTAAAATAACTAAGTACCCCAACACACATCTCTATAACTCATTTAAATCAAAAGATCTGTCCTTACCTGCAAGTTGAGAGTGCTGTCTGTTGGTTAGAGATTTCAGGGGAGTCTGTGCCAAGTTCAGTCAAGGTCCGGATACACTTGGAGCTTGATGCGTTTTAATATTCAAGTTCAGATAATAGACATGAAGAAAAATTACTCTGAGACTTGTTTAGAGAGGTAGACGAATCACCTCATTCAAGGCTTCGTTTTAATAACAAAGTTTCAGAATAAAAAAATCAACATAAAAACTAAAAGTCTTCACCACGAGGTTCGGTCTTGAACAGTCATAAACTTCTCAATTTATATCAAGCACGAGTTACATCCAGCACAGCATCGATACCTTATTTAGTCATAGAAGCTCAACTAAACTACTGTCATTACACAAAAAATTCCATTTGCAAAACATGAAACATATATTTTTGCCTCTGCCACCGATGGCTTCCAGTGTCCCTCCAACCCCTTAATGGAGTGGAGTTATCACCCACCGTCTGCCTCTGATGGCTTTCAGCAATACACCAGCCTGCATCCAAGGACCTGGTGTTCCACACTCACGCCTGAGTATGTACGTAAACTCACCGTCTCACGTCCCAATTCTCTCAACTCTCCCAACCAGACAGCACTAACCAAAAATAAAATTAATTCGTAACCAAAAATAAAAACAAGGTTAAATTAAAAGTTATAAAAAGTCTGGATTTGAAATTGGCTATTGTCGGAGCACATCTGATCTGTTCTGGAAGCTGGTTCAGCTGTGGCTGGCATAATAGCTAAAGGCAAACTCTCTTTGCTTTGAGTGAACCCTTGGTATTTCTAACTGACTTGATCCTGATGATCTGAGTGATCGGTTGGGTTTATATTTAATCAGCATATCTGCAATGTATTGAGATCTTAGACCATTGAGTGATTTATAAACAAGTAACAGTACTTAAAAATCAATTCTGAATGTAAGTGGAAGCCAGTGTAAAGACCTGAGGACTGCTGTGATATGGTCATATTCTCTGGTTCTGCTCTGCGTTCTGTCTAATGGTCTTTTTGGGAAGGCCAGTGAGGAGTCCATTACAATAATCCATCCTGCTGGTGATGAAAGCATGAACGAGTTTCTCTAAGTCTTGTCTGGAGACAAAGCATCTAATTTGTGCAATATTTTTTAGATGATAGTATGATGATTTAGTTATTGCTTTTACTTGACTATTGAAACTAAGGTCCGACTCTAAAGTCACACCAAGATTCCTGACTTGATTTTTTGTTTTCAGACCTCTGACTTCAAGGTATGTGTTCACCTTGAGAATTTCATCTTTGTTTTCAAATGCAACGAGTTCAGTTTTGTCTTGGCACATCCAGTTGTTAACTTCATCATTTGCATTTGCACAGAGAGTCAATGGGGCTGTAGTCATTAGGTGATAGGGCTGAGTAGATCTGTGTGTCGTCTGCATAGCTGTGGTAAGCAATTTGGTTCTCTCTCATTATTTGGCTCAGTGGGAGCATGTACAGGTTGAATAGGAGTGGTGCAAGAATTGAGCCTTGTGGGACTCCGCATGTCATGGATGTCCACTCAGACTTATGGTCACCAATACTCCATTCTAAGTATGACCTGAACCATTTGAGGACTATCCCAGAAAGCCCGACCCAGTTTTCCAGCCTGTCAAGAAGTATGTGTGGTCATCAGTGTCAAATGCAGCACTGAGGTCGAGTAGCACCAGCACTGATAATCTGCCTGTATCTGTATTGAGGCGAATATCATTTATTATCTTTATGAGCGCTGTCTCTGTGCTGTGATGCGGTTGGAAACCAGATTGAAAATTGTCCAAATATTCATTTGAGATTAAGAATTTATTCAGCTGATTGAAAACAACTTTTTCAGTGATCTTGCCTATGAAGGGGAGATTTGAGATTGGTCTATGGTTGCTTAAAATGCTCTTATCCAGTTTGTTCTTTTTCAGGAGGGGCTTAACAACTGCAGTTTTAAGGGACTTTGGAAAAGTCCCAAATCAAAATCACCTTTATTTATATAGCGCTTTTCACAATGGCAATTGTTTCAAAGCAGCTTCACAGTGGTAACAGGAAAATAATGCAACGGAATTTGATTCGGCTGTACAGCCGCTCTGGAGAAAACGGTGATGTCATCAGCTCATTTCAATTATCATATAGTGTCAATGCGGGCGGATCAGTAATATAGTTGAAATTTAGGTGTCCCCAACTGAGCAAGCCAAAAGCCAAAGGCGACGGTGGCAAGGAACCAAAACTCCTTCAGGGCCAGAATGGAGAAAAAAACCTTGGGAGAAACCAGGCTCAGTCGGGGTGCCAGTTCTCCTCTGGCCGACGAACAAATAGTGTATGATTATGATTCTGGCAACATTACAGGTCAGAAGTCATATTAGATAAACAGATATTCGTAGGATTATTCGAAAGATTGGAGTTGTCACGCCGGGGACGGGTTTAATTAGGATGTCGTGTCGATGCGGCATTTACAGGGGGGAGTTTAATTGACACTATTGTCTCTACAGACACTTCAGGGATATGGTCGTCATGTCCAGGCTAAGGTCCACCATCTGGTCTGGATACGGCCCGGATCCGGCCGACTGCAGTAAGCCTCGGGATAAACAGAGAGACTAACATTAGCGTAGATGCCATTCTTCTTATGATGTAACGAGTACATCAGGTGTTATTGGAAGTGTTCCCGGTTCCGGCTGACCTAGTTAATGCAGCCTAAAACAATCATTTAACTGATTTGAATAATAGAAATTAAAAATGTTTTATGTGTATGCCATAGTAAAGAGATGTGTTTTTAGTCTAGATTTAAACTGACAGAGTGTGTCTGCCTCCCGAACAATGCTAGGTAGACTGTTCCAGAGTTTAGGTGCTAAATAGGAAAAGGACCGACCGCCTGCAGTTGATTTTGATATTCTAGGTATTATCAACTGGCCAGAATTTTGAGACCGCAATAAACGTGATGGAGTATAATGCGTTAAGAGCTCGCTCAAGTACTGGGGCGCTAAACCATTTAGTGCTTTGTAAGTAATCAGCAAGATTTTAAAATGTATACGATGTTTAATAGGGAGCCAATGCAGTGTTGCCAGAGCCGGGCTAATATGGTCATACTTCCTGGTTCTAGTAAGAACTCTAGCTGCTGCGTTTTGGACCAGCTGCAGTTTATTTATTAAGCGAGCAGGGCAACCACCCAGTAGAGCATTACAATAATCTAGCCTTGAGGTCGTGAACGCATGAACTAACTGTTCAGCATTTTGCATTGAAAGCATGTGCCGTAATTTAGATATATTTTTAAGATGGTAGAATGCAGTTTTACAGATGCTAGAAACGTGGCTTTCAAATGAGAGATTGGTATCAAAGAGCACACCCAGGTTCCTAACTGACAACGAGGACTTGACAGAGCAGCCATCGAGTGTTAGACAGTATTCTAGGTTACTACTTGTGGAGTTTTTTTGTCCAATGATTAAAAATTCTGTTTTTTCTGAATTAAGTTGCAGGAAATTACTAGTCATCCAATTTTTTATATCAGCTATGCATTCTGTTAATCTTGTGAATTGGTAAGTTTCATCAGGGCGTGAAGAAATATAGAGCTGAGTATCGTCAGCATAACAATGAAAATTAACGCCATGCTTCCTAATAATATCTCCCAGTGGTAGCATGTACAGGGTGAAAAGCAACGGTCCTAGCACTGAGCCCTGCGGTACTCCATACTGAACTTGTGTTCGGTGTGACATCTCTTCATTTACTGCTACAAACTGATAACGGTCAGATAAGTATGATTTAAACCATGCCAATGAAGTTCCACTAATGCCAACATAATTTTCGAGTCTATTCAAAAGAATATTGTGGTCGATAGTATCGAATGCAGCGCTAAGATCGAGTAACACTAATAGAGATATACAACCACGATCGGATGATAAGAGTAAATCATTTGTTACTCTGATGAGAGCAGTCTCAGTACTATGATACGGTCTAAATCCTGACTGGAAATCCTCACAGATACCATTTCTTTCTAAAAAGGAGCATAATTGTGAGGACACTGCCTTTTCTAGTATTTTTGACAGAAAGGGTAGATTTGAGATTGGCCTGTAATTGACTAATTTTGTAGGATCAAGTTGCGGTTTTTTAATAAGTGGTTTAATAATAGCCAACTTAAAAGTTTTCGGTACATATCCTAATGTCAAGGATGAATTAATGATATTAAGGAGAGGCTCTATGACCTCTGGAAGCATCTCTTTTAGTAGTTTAGTCGGTATGGGGTCGAGCATACATGTTGTTGATTTTGATGATTTAACGAGTTTAGCCAATTCTTCTTCTCTTATAGCAGTGAATGAATGTAATTTTTCCTCAGTGACACTACAATGCACTGTCTGATGTGATACTGTAGTAGACGGCTGCATGGTTATAATTTTTTTCCTAATATTATCAATCTTACAGGTAAAGAAGTTCATAAAGTCATTACTGCTGTGCTGTTTACAAACATCAGAAGGTGAAGCTTTATCTTTGGTTAATTTAGCCACTGTATCGAATAAATACCTAGGGTTGTGTTTGTTTTCTTCTAAGAGAGTCGAGAAATAAGCAGATCTAGCAGTTTTTAGGGCCTTTCTGTATGCAATCATGCTCTCTTTCCACGAAATGCGAAAACTTCTAGTTTTGTTTTCTTCCAGCTGCGCTCCATTTTTCTGGCTGCTGTTTTAAGGGCCCGGGTGTGCTCGTTGTACCACGGCGTTGGACTATTTTCTTTAATCTTCTTTAAGCGCCGGGGAGCAACTGTGTCTAAAGTGCTGGAAAAGAGAGAGTCAATAGTTTCTGTTGCAACATCGAGTTCCTCTAGGCTATCTGGGATGCTGAGGAGATGAAACTGATGAGGAAGATTATTTACAAAGAAATCTTTAGTCGCAGCAGTGATAGTCCTGCCATATTTAAAGCGAGGGGACGGCTTTGCAGCCTTTGCTAAATTAAGTGTACATGATACTAGGTAATGATCTGAGATGTCATCGCTCTGCTGCAGAATTTCAATGGTATCAACATTTATTCCATGTGACAGTATTAGGTCTAACGTATGATTACGGCGATGAGTGGGTCCTGACACGTGTTGCCTTACTCCAATAGAGTTTAGAATGTCTCTAAATGCCAATCCCAGTGCGTCTTTTTCATTGTCTACATGGATATTAAAATCACCAACAATTAGGACTTTATCTGCAGCCAGTACTAACTCTGATAGAAAATCAGCAAATTCTCTGGTAAAGTCTGTATGGTGCCCTGGTGGCCTATATACAGTAGCCAGCACAAATGTCAAACGGGATTTATCGATTTCACTACATAACGTTACATAAAGCACCAAAACTTCAAAGGAATTATATTTGAAACTAGATTTGTGAGTAATACCGAAGATATTATTATAAATTACAGCAACACCTCCCCCTTTACCTTTCAGACGCGGCTCGTGTTTATAACAATAATCTTGGGGGGTGGACTCATTTAAAGTAATGTAATCGTCAGGTTTTAGCCAGGTTTCTGTCAAACACAGCACATCTAGGTTATGATCTGTAATCATATCATTAACAATAAGCGCTTTTGAGGAAAGGGATCGAATATTCAGCAACCCGAGCTTTATCATTTGATCATCTGTATTATATCTGTTGTTTATTTGTTGGACATCAATTAAATTTTTACCGTTGAATGGTTTTAATGGTTTTTTGTATTTACTAATTCGTGGAACAGACACAGTCTCTATGTGATAATATCTAGGTGAAAGAGTCTCTATGTGCTGGGATTTATCTGACTTCTGTGATGTGAGACAGCTAGCAGGCGGTCGGGTAAGCCAGTCCGTCTGCTTCCTGACCTGGGCCCCAGTTAGTCAAGGTTTAACTCTAAGACTATGTGCCAGATTACTAGAGAGAAGAGCGGCACCATCCCAGGAAGGATGAATACCATCTTTTTTCAACAGGTCAGGTCTGCCCCAAAAGCTTCTCCAATTGTCTATGAACCCTATGTTATTTTGCGGACACCACTTAGACAACCAGCCATTGAGTGATGATAGTCTGCTAAGTATCTCATCACTCCTTTTAACGGGGAGGGGACCAGAGCAAAAAACGTCATCTGCCATCGTACTTGCGAGTTTACACACCTCTTTAATGTTAATTTTGGTGATCTCCGACTGGCGAAGTCGAACATCATTTGTGCCGACGTGAATAATAATCTTAGAGAATTTACGATTAGCATTAGCCGGCACTTTTAAATTTGCTTTGATGTCAGGCGCTCTGGCTCCCGGTAAACATGTGACTATAGTGGCTGGTGTGTTCCCAGAAAGAAGTGAGGAGTTTACCACTTCTAGGAGATCTGCTGCTAAGCAGTTAAACACACTTTTGAAAAAAGAAGTGGGGAGTGTGTCAAGGGAGCAAGTTGATGTTTTAAGGAGCTGTAGCATTTCTTCTAAATTTACCATCAATTACCTCGAAAACAGACATAGTGATTAATTTCTGAAATTGTGGACTGTCTGTCTGACCTCAGCACAACATGAGGATATACTGATCGCCTGTCTGATATTATTGATCTTCTCAGAAAAAAGGAGGCAAACTCATTGCATTTGCTTTCGGAGAGCAATTCACTGAGAATGTGACTTGGGGGGTTGTTAGTCTCTCTACAGTAGCGAAAAGAGTGCGCGTGTTGTTTATGTTTCTGTTTATAATATTTGAGAAGAAGGTCTGTCTAGCTGTGGCTAGTTCCACATTGAAAGGCTGTCTTTATAGATGTTATAATAAACTACTAGTTTTGATTTCGCCACATGCGCTCAGCTTTTCTGCATTTTCTTTTCACACTTTGAACTACTGTTGTGTTTCTCCAAGAAGCTTTAGGTCTGCCATTATTTTTCCTAACTTTCACTGGAGCAATGTCATCGATGACATTCTTGACTTTGGAGTTAAAGGAATAAGGAGAAAACCAACAGAGTCTGCAGATATGCTTGGTGTCAGGGATATAGCCTTCATAAACAGCACATTAGTGTTCTCATTTAAGCATCTCTTTTTGACAGAGACAGATTTAGCTTCAATGGCAGGAGAGATCAATATATCAAAGAAAATATACAAATGATCAGACAGTGCTACATCCTTAATAACGATTGATGAAATGTTTAGACCCTTGCTGATAAGTAAATCTAGAGTGTGTCCACGATTATGTGTGGGTCCAAAAGTGTTAAGAACAGTCATGAGATCTTTTGTTGTACTGGATTCAGCATTGTCAATGTGAATGTTAAAATCCTCAGCAATAGTAAAACAGTCAAACTCAGAAGAGATTGTTGATAACAGCTCTGTAAAGTCCTCAGCAAAGGCTGGAGAGTATTTCGGAGGCCTGT
Organism: Coreius guichenoti; assembly: GCA_039654105.1. NCBI lineage: Eukaryota > Metazoa > Chordata > Actinopteri > Cypriniformes > Gobionidae > Coreius > Coreius guichenoti. The sequence goes on from CM077173.1 coordinate 40,395,783, forward strand.
AAATAATGATAAGTAGAATCTGTGGAGCCCCTTTTAACACAGTACCCAGATATTCGAAAGACAGTGTAACAAGGTTTGTTGATATGGGAAGAAGGAGACGAGAACCGGAGAATGTTTAACAAACTTTAATAAATAAACTCCACGCCTGGTCCTCTCTCGTCCTTCACTGTCATCGTTCCTCCTTTTATGCTCCCGTCACTCCTCCGTGAGAGATCGGAGACTGGTGTGACACGCAGCTGGCGCTCATCATCCAATTACTCACCGGCCTCGCGTCGCTCTCTCACAGCTCTCGCTCGCCCTGCTCGTCACAGACAGGTAATCACCAAATGACACTTTTACATTGATAGACATCTTTAAATAGAGCAGCCACACCTCCACCTCTCCTAACCGCTTTGCAGACACTCATAAAAGTAAAGTTAGGAGGGGCTGTTTCATTAAGGACTGTTGCACTGCAGCTGTCTTCTAGCCATGTTTCATTTAGAATCCAGGTTGTTTGTGGTTAAGTCGTTGACTAGAAATGATTTATTTTTAAGTGAGCGGATGTTTAAAAGTGCTAACTTAACGGTCTTACTTTTTGTCACCACAGTAATATTAGTTTGACGTGTAATAGGCAGCAGATTAGATGGGTTTGCCATACGGCTTGAGAAGGCCTTAGACTTTCTATCACATAATAAAACAGAAATAGAGAAAGCTACAGGCACACTGGGTTCCCGCTTGTTCTGTAAACATTTGATAAAGTTACTGTTATCATAGTGGGGACTCGAGACACATCACTGAGAGCTGGTATCAGTTGTTTTTGGTTCACATACAGCAGATGGAGGATGAGGATGAGGATGAGGATGAGGATGAGGATGAGGATGAGGATGAGGATGAGGATGAGGGCGAGCTGGGCCCACAGGCTTTGGAGGTTGCTTGATATCTGGGGGCTCGCAGCGATAGAGTGTGCTAAATGCTTGTTCTGCACACACAGTCGACGTGCGATCTCATAGATCATTATTTTAAACCATTTAAATGATTGTTCTGCACACACAGTGGACGTGCGATCTCATAGAACATTATTTTAAACCATTTAAATGATTGTTCTGCACACACAGTGGACGTGCGATGTCATAGAACATTATTTTAAACCATTTAAATGATTGTTCTACACACACAGTCGACGTGCGATCTCATAGAACATTATTTTAAACAATTTAAATGCTTGTTCTACACACGCAGTCGACTTGCGATCTCATAAAACATTATTTTAAACAATTTAAATGCTTGTTCTGCACACACAGTGGACGTGCGATCTCATAGATCATTATTTTAAACCATTTAAATGATTGTTCTGCACACGCAGTCTACGTGCGATCTCATAAAACATTATTTTAAACAATTTAAATGCTTATTCTACACACGCAGTCGACTTGCGATCTCATAGAACATTATTTTAAACCATTTAAATCAAATCAAATCAAATCACCTTTATTTATATAGCGCTTTTTACAATGGCAATTGTTTCAAAGCAGCTTCACAGTGGTAACAGGAAAATAATGCAACGGAATTTGATTCGGCTGTACAGCCGCTCTGGAGAAAACGGTGATGTCATCCAGCTCATTTCAATTATCATATAGTGTCAATGCGGGCGGATCAGTAATATAATTGAAATTTAGGTGTCCCCAACTCAGCAAGCCAAAAGCCAAAGGCGACGGTGGCAAGGAACCAAAACTCCTTCAGGGCCAGAATGGAGAAAAAAAACCTTGGGAGAAACCAGGCTCAGTCGGGGTGCCAGTTCTCCTCTGGCCGACGAACAAATAGTGTATGATTATGATTCTGGCAACATTACAGGTCAGAAGTCATATTAGATAAATAGATATTCGTAGGATTATTCGAAAGATTGGAGTTGTCACGCCGGGGACGGGTTTAATTAGGATGTCGTGTCGATGCGGCATTTACAGGGGGGAGTTTAATTGACACTATTGTCTCTACAGACACTTCAGGGATATGGTCATCATGTCCAGGCTAAGGTCCACCATCTGGTCTGGATACGGCCCGGATCCGGCCGACTGCAGTAAACCTCGGGATAAACAGAGAGACTAACATTAGCGTAGATGCCATTCTTCTTATGATGTAACGAGTACATCAGGTGTTATGGGAAGTGTTCCCGGTTCCGGCTGACCTAGTTAATGCAGCCTAAAACAATCATTTAACTGATTTGAATAACAGAAATTAAAAATGTTTTATGTGTATGCCATAGTAAAGAGATGTGTTTTTAGTCTAGATTTAAACTGACAGAGTGTGTCTGCTTCCCGAACAATACTAGGAAGACTGTTCCAGAGTTTAGGTGCTAAATAGGAAAAGGACCGACCGCCTGCAGTTGATTTTGATATTCTAGGTATTATCAACTGGCCAGAATTTTGAGACCGCAATAAACGTGATGGAGTATAATGCGTTAAGAGCTCGCTCAAGTACTGGGGCGCTAAACCATTTAGTGCTTTGTAAGTAATCAGCAAGATTTTAAAATGTATACGATGTTTAATAGGGAGCCAATGCAGTGTTGAAAGAACCGGGCTAATATGGTCATACTTCCTGGTTCTAGTAAGAACTCTAGCTGCTGCGTTTTGGACCAGCTGCAGTTTATTTATTAAGCGGGCAGGGCAACCACCCAGTAGAGCATTACAATAATCTAGCCTTGAGGTCATGAACGCATGAACTAACTGTTCAGCATTTTGCATTGAAAGCATGTGCCGTAATTTAGATATATTTTTAAGATGGTAGAATGCAGTTCTGATTGTGATTGTTCTGCACACGCAGTCGACTTGCGATCTCATAAAACATTATTTTAAACAATTTAAATGCTTGTTCTGCACACACAGTGGACGTGCGATCTCATAGAACATTATTTTAAACCATTTAAATGCATGTTCTACACACACAGTGGACGTGCGATCTCATAGATCATTATTTTAAACCATTTAAATGCTTGTTCTACACACACAGTCGACGTGCGATCTCATAGATCATTATTTTAAACCATTTAAATGCTTGTTCTACACACACAGTCGACGTGCGATCTCATAGATCATTATTTTAAACCATTTAAATGATTGTTCTACACACACAGTCGACGTGAGATCTCATAGATCATTATTTTAAACCGTTTAAATGATTGTTCTACACACACAGTCGAAGTGCGATCTCATAAAACATTATTTTAAACCATTTAAATGATTGTTCTGCACACACAGTCGAAGAGCGATCTCATAGAACATTATTTTAAACCATTTAAATGATTGTTCTGCACACACAGTCGAAGTGCGATCTCATAAAACATTATTTTAAACCATTTAAATGATTGTTCTGCACACACAGTCGAAGAGCGATCTCATAGAACATTATTTTAAACCATTTAAATGCTTGTTCTGCACACACAGTCGAAGTGCGATCTCATAAAACATTATTTTAAACCATTTAAATGATTGTTCTGCACACACAGTCGAAGAGCGATCTCATAGATCATTATTTTAAACCATTTAAATGCTTGTTCTGCACACACAGTCGAAGTGCGATCTCATAAAACATTATTTTAAACCATTTAAATGATTGTTCTGCACACACAGTCGAAGAGCGATCTCATAGAACATTATTTTAAACCATTTAAATGATTGTTCTGCACACACAGTCGACGTGCGATCTCATAGATCATTATTTTAAACCATTTAAATGCTTGTTCTGCACACACAGTCGAAGTGCGATCTCATAAAACATTATTTTAAACCATTTAAATGATTGTTCTGCACACACAGTCGAAGAGCGATCTCATAGAACATTATTTTAAACCATTTAAATGATTGTTCTGCACACACAGTCGACGTGCGATCTCATAGAACATTATTTTAAACCATTTAAATGATTGTTCTACACACACAGTAGACGTGCGATCTCATAGAACATTATTTTAAACCATTTAAATGCTTGTTCTACACACACAGTAGAAGTGCGATCTCATATAACATTATTTTAAACCATATAAATGCTTGTTCTACACACACAGTCGACGTGCGATCTCATAGAACATTATTTTAAACCATTTAAATGCTTGTTCTGCACACACAGTCGACGTGCGATCTCATAGAACATTATTTTAAACCATTTAAATGCTTGTTCTACACACACAGTAGAAGTGCGATCTCATATAACATTATTTTAAACCATTTAAATGCTTGTTCTACACACACAGTCGACGTGCGATCTCAGAGAACATTATTTTAAACCATTTAAATGCTTGTTCTACACACACAGTAGAAGTGCGATCTCATATAACATTATTTTAAACCATTTAAATGCTTGTTCTACACACACAGTCGACGTGCGATCTCATAGAACATTATTTTAAACCATTTAAATGCTTGTTCTACACACACAGTAGAAGTGCGATCTCATATAACATTATTTTAAACCATTTAAATGCTTGTTCTACACACACAGTCGACGTGCGATCTCAGAGAACATTATTTTAAACCATATAAATGCTTGTTCTGCACACACAGTCGACGTGCGATCTCATAGAACATTATTTTAAACCATTTAAATGCTTGTTCTGCACACACAGTCGACGTGCGATCTCATAGAACATTATTTTAAACCATTTAAATGATTGTTCTACACACACAGTCGACGTGCGATCTCATAGAACATTATTTTAAACCATTTAAATGATTGTTCTACACACACAGTCGACGTGCGATCTCATAGAACATTATTTTAAACCATATAAATGCTTGTTCTACATACACAGTCGACGTGCGATCTCATAGAACATTATTTTAAACCATTTAAATGCTTGTTCTACACACACAGTCGACGTGCGATCTCATAGAACATTATTTTAAACCATTTAAATGATTGTTCTACACACACAGTAGACGTGCGATCTCATAGAACATTATTTTAAACCATTTAAATGACTGTTCTACACACACAGTCTACGTGCGATCTCATAGAACATTATTTTAAAAAATTTAAATGCTTGTTCTACACACACAGTAGAAGTGCGATCTCATATAACATTATTTTAAACCATTGAAATGCTTGTTCTGCACACACAGTCGACGTGCGATCTCATAGAACATTATTTTAAACCATTTAAATGCTTGTTCTGCACACACAGTCGACGTGCGATCTCATAGAACATTATTTTAAACCATTTAAATGATTGTTCTACACACACAGTCGACGTGCGATCTCATAGAACATTATTTTAAACCATTTAAATGATTGTTCTACACACACAGTTAACGTGCGATCTCATAGAACATTATTTTAAACCATATAAATGCTTGTTCTACATACACAGTCGACGTGCGATCTCATAGAACATTATTTTAAACCATTTAAATGCTTGTTCTACACACACAGTAGACGTGCGATCTCATAGAACATTATTTTAAACCATTTAAATGACTGTTCTACACACACAGTCTACGTGCGATCTCATATAACATTATTTTAAACCATTGAAATGCTTGTTCTACACACACAGTCGACGTGCGATCTCATAGAACATTATTTTAAACCATTTAAATGATTGTTCTACACACACAGTCGACGTGCGATCTCATAGAACATTATTTTAAACCATTTAAATGATTGTTCTACACACACAGTAGACGTGCGATCTCATACAACATTATTTTAAACCATTTAAATGATTGTTCTACACACACAGTAGACGTGCGATCTCATACAACATTATTTTAAACCATTTAAATGATTGTTCTACACACACAGTAGACGTGCGATCTCATACAACATTATTTTAAACCATTTAAATGATTGTTCTACACACACAGTAGACGTGCGATCTCATACAACATTATTTTAAACCATTTAAATGATTGTTCTACACACACAGTAGACGTGCGATCTCATAGAACATTATTTTAAACCATTTAAATGATTGTTCTACACACACAGTAGACGTGCGATCTCATAGAACATTATTTTAAACCATTTAAATGATTGTTCTACACACACAGTCGACGTGCGATCTCATAGAACATTATTTTAAACCATTTAAATGATTGTTCTACACACACAGTCGACGTGCGATCTCATAGAACATTATTTTAAACCATTTAAATGATTGTTCTACACACACAGTAGACGTGCGATCTCATAGAACATTATTTTAAACCATTTAAATGATTGTTCTACACACACAGTCGACGTGCGATCTCATACAACATTATTTTAAACCATTTAAATGATTGTTCTACACACACAGTAGACGTGCGATCTCATAGAACATTATTTTAAACCATTTAAATGATTGTTCTACACACACAGTCGACGTGCGATCTCATAGAACATTATTTTAAACCATTTAAATGATTGTTCTACACACACAGTCTACGTGCGATCTCATAGAACATTATTTTAAACCATTTAAATGATTGTTCTGCACACACAGTCGACGTGCGATCTCATACAACATTATTTTAAACCATTTAAAAGCTTGTTCTACACACAGTCTACGTGCGATCTCATAGAACATTATTTTAAACCATTTAAATGATTGTTCTACACACACAGTCGACGTGCAATCTCATAGAACATTATTTTAAACCATTTAAATGATTGTTCTACACACACAGTCGACGTGCGATCTCATACAACATTATTTTAAACCATTTAAATGATTGTTCTGCACACACAGACGACGTGCGATCTCATAGATCATTATTTTAAACCATTTAAATGATTGTTCTACACACACAGTAGACGTGCGATCTCATAGAACATTATTTTAAACCATTTAAATGATTGTTCTACACACACAGTCGAGGTTCGATCTCATACAACATTATTTTAAACCATTATTTTAAATGATTGTTCTACACACACAGTAGACGTGCGATCTCATAGAACATTATTTTAAACCATTTAAATGATTGTTCTACACACACAGTCGACGTGCGATCTCATAGAACATTATTTTAAACCATTTAAATGATTGTTCTACACACACAGAAGTGCGATCTCATAGAACATTATTTTAAACCATATAAATGCTTGTTCTGCACACACAGTCGACGTGCGATCTCATACAACATTATTTTAAACCATTTAAATGATTGTTCTGCACACACAGTCGACGTGCGATCTCATAGAACATTATTTTAAACCATTTAAATGATTGTTCTACACACACAGTCGACGTGCGATCTCATAGAACATTATTTTAAACCATTTAAATGCTTGTTCTACACACACAGAAGTGCGATCTCATAGAACATTATTTTAAACCATATAAATGCTTGTTCTGCACACACAGTCGACGTGCGATCTCATACAACATTATTTTAAACCATTTAAATGATTGTTCTACACACACAGTCGACGTGCGATCTCATAGAACATTATTTTAAACCATTTAAATGATTGTTCTACACACACAGTAGACGTGCGATCTCATAGAACATTATTTTAAACCATTTAAATGCTTGTTCTACACACACAGTCGACGTGCGATCTCATAGAACATTATTTTAAACCATTTAAATGATTGTTCTACACACACAGTCGACGTGCGATCTCATATAACATTATTTTAAACCATTGAAATGATTGTTCTACACACACAGTCGACCTGCGATCTCATAGAACATTATTTTAAACCATTTAAATGCTTGTTCTACACACACAGTCGACGTGCGATCTCATAGAACATTATTTTAAACCATTTAAATGATTGTTCTACACACACAGTAGACGTGCGATCTCATAGAACATTATTTTAAACCATTTAAATGACTGTTCTACACACACAGTCTACGTGCGATCTCATAGAACATTATTTTAAAAAATTTAAATGCTTGTTCTACACACACAGTAGAAGTGCGATCTCATATAACATTATTTTAAACCATTGAAATGCTTGTTCTGCACACACAGTCGACGTGCGATCTCATAGAACATTATTTTAAACCATTTAAATGATTGTTCTACACACACAGTCGACGTGCGATCTCATAGAACATTATTTTAAACCATTTAAATGATTGTTCTACACACACAGTCGACGTGCGATCTCATAGAACATTATTTTAAACCATTTAAATGATTGTTCTACACACACAGTCGACGTGCGATCTCATAGAACATTATTTTAAACCATATAAATGCTTGTTCTACATACACAGTCGACGTGCGATCTCATAGAACATTATTTTAAACCATTTAAATGCTTGTTCTACACACACAGTAGACGTGCGATCTCATAGAACATTATTTTAAACCATTTAAATGACTGTTCTACACACACAGTCTACGTGCGATCTCATAGAACATTATTTTAAAAAATTTAAATGCTTGTTCTACACACACAGTAGAAGTGCGATCTCATATAACATTATTTTAAACCATTGAAATGCTTGTTCTACACACACAGTCGACGTGCGATCTCATAGAACATTATTTTAAACCATTTAAATGATTGTTCTACACACACAGTCGACGTGCGATCTCATAGAACATTATTTTAAACCATTTAAATGATTGTTCTACACACACAGTAGTACGTGCGATCTCATAGAACATTATTTTAAACCATTTAAATGATTGTTCTACACACACAGTAGACGTGCGATCTCATAGAACATTATTTTAAACCATTTAAATGATTGTTCTACACACACAGTAGACGTGCGATCTCATAGAACATTATTTTAAACCATTTAAATGATTGTTCTACACACACAGTCGACGTGCGATCTCATAGAACATTATTTTAAACCATTTAAATGATTGTTCTACACACACAGTAGACGTGCGATCTCATACAACATTATTTTAAACCATTTAAATGATTGTTCTACACACACAGTAGACGTGCGATCTCATACAACATTATTTTAAACCATTTAAATGATTGTTCTACACACACAGTAGACGTGCGATCTCATACAACATTATTTTAAACCATTTAAATGATTGTTCTACACACACAGTAGACGTGCGATCTCATACAACATTATTTTAAACCATTTAAATGATTGTTCTACACACACAGTAGACGTGCGATCTCATACAACATTATTTTAAACCATTTAAAAGCTTGTTCTACACACACAGTAGACGTGCGATCTCATAGAACATTATTTTAAACCATTTAAATGATTGTTCTACACACACAGTAGACGTGCGATCTCATAGAACATTATTTTAAACCATTTAAATGATTGTTCTACACACACAGTCGACGTGCGATCTCATACAACATTATTTTAAACCATTTAAATGATTGTTCTACACACACAGTAGACGTGCGATCTCATAGAACATTATTTTAAACCATTTAAATGATTGTTCTACACACACAGTCTACGTGCGATCTCATAGAACATTATTTTAAACCATTTAAATGATTGTTCTACACACACAGTCGACGTGCGATCTCATAGAACATTATTTTAAACCATTTAAATGATTGTTCTACACACACAGTCTACGTGCGATCTCATAGAACATTATTTTAAACCATTTAAATGATTGTTCTGCACACACAGTCGACGTGCGATCTCATACAACATTATTTTAAACCATTTAAAAGCTTGTTCTACACACAGTCTACGTGCGATCTCATAGAACATTATTTTAAACCATTTAAATGATTGTTCTACACACACAGTCGACGTGCGATCTCATAGAACATTATTTTAAACCATTTAAATGATTGTTCTACACACACAGTCGACGTGCGATCTCATACAACATTATTTTAAACCATTTAAATGATTGTTCTGCACACACAGACGACGTGCGATCTCATAGAACATTATTTTAAACCATTTAAATGATTGTTCTACACACACAGTCGAGGTTCGATCTCATACAACATTATTTTAAACCATTATTTTAAATGATTGTTCTACACACACAGTCGACGTGCGATCTCATAGAACATTATTTTAAACCATTTAAATGATTGTTCTACACACACAGTCGACGTGCGATCTCATACAACATTATTTTAAACCATTTAAATGATTGTTCTGCACACACAGACGACGTGCGATCTCATAGAACATTATTTTAAACCATTTAAATGATTGTTCTACACACACAGTCGACGTGCGATCTCATAGAACATTATTTTAAACCATTTAAATGATTGTTCTACACACACAGTCGACGTGCGATCTCATAGAACATTATTTTAAACCATTTAAATGATTGTTCTACACACACAGAAGTGCGATCTCATAGAACATTATTTTAAACCATATAAATGCTTGTTCTGCACACACAGTCGACGTGCGATCTCATACAACATTATTTTAAACCATTTAAATGATTGTTCTGCACACACAGTCGACGTGCGATCTCATAGAACATTATTTTAAACCATTTAAATGATTGTTCTACACACACAGTCGACGTGCGATCTCATAGAACATTATTTTAAACCATTTAAATGCTTGTTCTACACACACAGAAGTGCGATCTCATACAACATTATTTTAAACCATTTAAATGATTGTTCTACACACACAGTCGACGTGCGATCTCATAGAACATTATTTTAAACCATTTAAATGATTGTTCTACACACACAGTAGACGTGCGATCTCATAGAACATTATTTTAAACCATTTAAATGCTTGTTCTACACACACAGTCGACGTGCGATCTCATAGAACATTATTTTAAACCATTTAAATGATTGTTCTACACACACAGTAGACGTGCGATCTCATAGAACATTATTTTAAACCATTTAAATGATTGTTCTACACACACAGTCGACGTGCGATCTCATACAACATTATTTTAAACCATTTAAATGATTGTTCTACACACACAGTAGACGTGCGATCTCATAGAACATTATTTTAAACCATTTAAATGATTGTTCTACACACACAGTCGACGTGCGATCTCATAGAACATTATTTTAAACCATTTAAATGATTGTTCTACACACACAGTCTACGTGCGATCTCATAGAACATTATTTTAAACCATTTAAATGATTGTTCTGCACACACAGTCGACGTGCGATCTCATACAACATTATTTTAAACCATTTAAAAGCTTGTTCTACACACAGTCTACGTGCGATCTCATAGAACATTATTTTAAACCATTTAAATGATTGTTCTACACACACAGTCGACGTGCGATCTCATAGAACATTATTTTAAACCATTTAAATGATTGTTCTACACACACAGTCGACGTGCGATCTCATACAACATTATTTTAAACCATTTAAATGATTGTTCTGCACACACAGACGACGTGCGATCTCATAGATCATTATTTTAAACCATTTAAATGATTGTTCTACACACACAGTAGACGTGCGATCTCATAGAACATTATTTTAAACCATTTAAATGATTGTTCTACACACACAGTCGAGGTTCGATCTCATACAACATTATTTTAAACCATTATTTTAAATGATTGTTCTACACACACAGTAGACGTGCGATCTCATAGAACATTATTTTAAACCATTTAAATGATTGTTCTACACACACAGTCGACGTGCGATCTCATAGAACATTATTTTAAACCATTTAAATGATTGTTCTACACACACAGAAGTGCGATCTCATAGAACATTATTTTAAACCATATAAATGCTTGTTCTGCACACACAGTCGACGTGCGATCTCATACAACATTATTTTAAACCATTTAAATGATTGTTCTGCACACACAGTCGACGTGCGATCTCATAGAACATTATTTTAAACCATTTAAATGATTGTTCTACACACACAGTCGACGTGCGATCTCATAGAACATTATTTTAAACCATTTAAATGCTTGTTCTACACACACAGAAGTGCGATCTCATACAACATTATTTTAAACCATTTAAATGATTGTTCTACACACACAGTCGACGTGCGATCTCATAGAACATTATTTTAAACCATTTAAATGATTGTTCTACACACACAGTAGACGTGCGATCTCATAGAACATTATTTTAAACCATTTAAATGCTTGTTCTACACACACAGTCGACGTGCGATCTCATAGAACATTATTTTAAACCATTTAAATGATTGTTCTACACACACAGTCGACGTGCGATCTCATATAACATTATTTTAAACCATTGAAATGATTGTTCTACACACACAGTCGACCTGCGATCTCATAGAACATTATTTTAAACCATTTAAATGCTTGTTCTACACACACAGTCGACGTGCGATCTCATAGAACATTATTTTAAACCATTTAAATGATTGTTCTACACACACAGTCGACGTGCGATCTCATAGAACATTATTTTAAACCATTTAAATGATTGTTCTACACACACAGTAGACGTGCGATCTCATACAACATTATTTTAAACCATTTAAATGCTTGTTCTACACACACAGTCGACGTGCGATCTCATAGAACATTATTTTAAACCATTTAAATGCTTGTTCTACACACACAGTCGACGTGCGATCTCATAGAACATTATTTTAAACCATATAAATGCTTTTTATGCACACGCAGTGGACGTGCGATCTCATAGAACATTATTTTAAACCATTTAAATGCTTGTTCTACACACAGTCGACGTGCGATCTCATAGAACATTATTTTAAACCATATAAATGCTTTTTATGCACACGCAGTCGACGTGCGATCTCATAGAACATTATTTTAAACCATTTAAATGCTTGTTCTACACACACAGTCGACGTGCGATCTCATAGAACATTATTTTAAACCATATAAATGCTTTTTATGCACACGCAGTCGACGTGCGATCTCATAGAACATTATTTTAAACCATTTAAATGCTTGTTCTACACACACAGTCGACGTGCGATCTCATAGAACATTATTTTAAACCATTTAAATGATTGTTCTACACACACAGTCTACGTGCAATCTCATAGAACATTATTTTAAACCATTTAAAAGCTTGTTCTACACACAGTCGACGTGCGATCTCATAGAACATTATTTTAAACCATATAAATGCTTTTTATGCACACGCAGTCGACGTGCGATCTCATAGAACATTATTTTAAACCATTTAAATGCTTGTTCTACACACACAGTCGACGTGCGATCTCATAGAACATTATTTTAAACCATTTAAATGATTGTTCTACACACACAGTCTACGTGCAATCTCATAGAACATTATTTTAAACCATTTAAAAGCTTGTTCTACACACAGTCGACGTGCGATCTCATAGAACATTATTTTAAACCATATAAATGCTTGTTCTGCACACACAGTCCACGTGCGATCTCATAGAACATTATTTTAAACCATTTAAATGATTGTTCTACACACACAGTCGACGTGCGATCTCATAGAACATTATTTTAAACCATTTAAATGATTGTTCTACACACACAGTCGACGTGCGATCTCATAGAACATTATTTTAAACCATTTAAATGATTGTTCTACACACACAGTCGACGTGCGATCTCATAGATCATTATTTTAAACCATTTAAATGATTGTTCTACACACACAGTAGACGTGCGATCTCATAGAACATTATTTTAAACCATTTAAATGCTTGTTCTACACACACAGTAGAAGTGCGATCTCATATAACATTATTTTAAACCATTTAAATGATTGTTCTACACACACAGTAGTACGTGCGATCTCATAGAACATTATTTTAAACCATTTAAATGATTGTTCTACACACACAGTCGACGTGCGATCTCATAGAACATTATTTTAAACCATTTAAATGATTGTTCTACACACACAGTAGACGTGCGATCTCATACAACATTATTTTAAACCATTTAAATGATTGTTCTACACACACAGTAGACGTGCGATCTCATAGAACATTATTTTAAACCATTTAAATGATTGTTCTACACACACAGTAGACGTGCGATCTCATAGAACATTATTTTAAACCATTTTAAATGATTGTTCTACACACACAGTCGACGTGCGATCTCATAGAACATTATTTTAAACCATTTAAATGATTGTTCTACACACACAGTCGACGTGCGATCTCATAGAACATTATTTTAAACCATTTAAATGATTGTTCTACACACACAGTCGACGTGCGATCTCATACAACATTATTTTAAACCATTTAAATGATTGTTCTGCACACACAGACGACGTGCGATCTCATAGATCATTATTTTAAACCATTTAAATGATTGTTCTACACACACAGTAGACGTGCGATCTCATAGAACATTATTTTAAACCATTTAAATGATTGTTCTACACACACAGTCGAGGTTCGATCTCATACAACATTATTTTAAACCATTATTTTAAATGATTGTTCTACACACACAGTAGACGTGCGATCTCATAGAACATTATTTTAAACCATTTAAATGATTGTTCTACACACACAGTAGACGTGCGATCTCATAGAACATTATTTTAAAATATTTAAATGATTGTTCTACACACACAGTCGACGTGCGATCTCATAGAACATTATTTTAAACCATTTAAATGATTGTTCTACACACACAGTAGACGTGCGATCTCATACAACATTATTTTAAACCATTTAAATGATTGTTCTACACACACAGTAGACGTGCGATCTCATACAACATTATTTTAAACCATTTAAATGATTGTTCTACACACACAGTAGACGTGCGATCTCATACAACATTATTTTAAACCATTTAAATGATTGTTCTACACACACAGTAGACGTGCGATCTCATACAACATTATTTTAAACCATTTAAATGATTGTTCTACACACACAGTAGACGTGCGATCTCATACAACATTATTTTAAACCATTTAAAAGCTTGTTCTACACACACAGTAGACGTGCGATCTCATAGAACATTATTTTAAACCATTTAAATGATTGTTCTACACACACAGTAGACGTGCGATCTCATAGAACATTATTTTAAACCATTTAAATGATTGTTCTACACACACAGTCGACGTGCGATCTCATACAACATTATTTTAAACCATTTAAATGATTGTTCTACACACACAGTAGACGTGCGATCTCATAGAACATTATTTTAAACCATTTAAATGATTGTTCTACACACACAGTCGACGTGCGATCTCATAGAACATTATTTTAAACCATTTAAATGATTGTTCTGCACACACAGACGACGTGCGATCTCATAGATCATTATTTTAAACCATTTAAATGATTGTTCTACACACACAGTAGACGTGCGATCTCATAGAACATTATTTTAAACCATTTAAATGATTGTTCTACACACACAGTCGAGGTTCGATCTCATACAACATTATTTTAAACCATTATTTTAAATGATTGTTCTACACACACAGTAGACGTGCGATCTCATAGAACATTATTTTAAACCATTTAAATGATTGTTCTACACACACAGTCGACGTGCGATCTCATAGAACATTATTTTAAACCATTTAAATGATTGTTCTACACACACAGAAGTGCGATCTCATAGAACATTATTTTAAACCATATAAATGCTTGTTCTGCACACACAGTCGACGTGCGATCTCATACAACATTATTTTAAACCATTTAAATGATTGTTCTGCACACACAGTCGACGTGCGATCTCATAGAACATTATTTTAAACCATTTAAATGATTGTTCTACACACACAGTCGACGTGCGATCTCATAGAACATTATTTTAAACCATTTAAATGCTTGTTCTACACACACAGAAGTGCGATCTCATAGAACATTATTTTAAACCATATAAATGCTTGTTCTGCACACACAGTCGACGTGCGATCTCATACAACATTATTTTAAACCATTTAAATGATTGTTCTACACACACAGTCGACGTGCGATCTCATAGAACATTATTTTAAACCATTTAAATGATTGTTCTACACACACAGTAGACGTGCGATCTCATAGAACATTATTTTAAACCATTTAAATGCTTGTTCTACACACACAGTCGACGTGCGATCTCATAGAACATTATTTTAAACCATTTAAATGATTGTTCTACACACACAGTCGACGTGCGATCTCATATAACATTATTTTAAACCATTGAAATGATTGTTCTACACACACAGTCGACCTGCGATCTCATAGAACATTATTTTAAACCATTTAAATGCTTGTTCTACACACACAGTCGACGTGCGATCTCATAGAACATTATTTTAAACCATTTAAATGATTGTTCTACACACACAGTCGACGTGCGATCTCATAGAACATTATTTTAAACCATTTAAATGATTGTTCTACACACACAGTAGACGTGCGATCTCATACAACATTATTTTAAACCATTTAAATGCTTGTTCTACACACACAGTCGACGTGCGATCTCATAGAACATTATTTTAAACCATTTAAATGCTTGTTCTACACACACAGTCGACGTGCGATCTCATAGAACATTATTTTAAACCATATAAATGCTTTTTATGCACACGCAGTGGACGTGCGATCTCATAGAACATTATTTTAAACCATTTAAATGCTTGTTCTACACACAGTCGACGTGCGATCTCATTGAACATTATTTTAAACATTATAAATGCTTTTTATGCACACGCAGTCGACGTGCGATCTCATAGAACATTATTTTAAACCATTTAAATGCTTGTTCTACACACACAGTCGACGTGCGATCTCATAGAACATTATTTTAAACCATATAAATGCTTTTTATGCACACGCAGTCGACGTGCGATCTCATAGAACATTATTTTAAACCATTTAAATGCTTGTTCTGCACACACAGTCGACGTGCGATCTCATAGAACATTATTTTAAACCATTTAAATGCTTGTTCTGCACACACAGTCGACGTGCGATCTCATAGAACATTATTTTAAACCATATAAATGCTTGTTCTGCACACACAGTCGACGTGCGATCTCAGAGAACATTATTTTAAACCATTTAAATGATTGTTCTACACACACAGTCTACGTGCAATCTCATAGAACATTATTTTAAACCATTTAAAAGCTTGTTCTACACACAGTCGACGTGCGATCTCATAGAACATTATTTTAAACCATATAAATGCTTGTTCTGCACACACAGTCCACGTGCGATCTCATAGAACATTATTTTAAACCATTTAAATGATTGTTCTACACACACAGTCGACGTGCGATCTCATAGAACATTATTTTAAACCATTTAAATGATTGTTCTACACACACAGTCGACGTGCGATCTCATAGAACATTATTTTAAACCATTTAAATGATTGTTCTACACACACAGTCGACGTGCGATCTCATAGATCATTATTTTAAACCATTTAAATGATTGTTCTACACACACAGTAGACGTGCGATCTCATAGAACATTATTTTAAACCATTTAAATGCTTGTTCTACACACACAGTAGAAGTGCGATCTCATATAACATTATTTTAAACCATTTAAATGATTGTTCTACACACACAGTAGTACGTGCGATCTCATAGAACATTATTTTAAACCATTTAAATGATTGTTCTACACACACAGTAGACGTGCGATCTCATAGAACATTATTTTAAACCATTTAAATGATTGTTCTACACACACAGTCGACGTGCGATCTCATAGAACATTATTTTAAACCATTTAAATGATTGTTCTACACACACAGTAGACGTGCGATCTCATACAACTTTTTTTTTAACCATTTAAATGATTGTTCTACACACACAGTAGACGTGCGATCTCATAGAACATTATTTTAAACCATTTAAATGATTGTTCTACACACACAGTAGACGTGCGATCTCATAGAACATTATTTTAAACCATTTTAAATGATTGTTCTACACACACAGTCGACGTGCGATCTCATAGAACATTATTTTAAACCATTTAAATGATTGTTCTACACACACAGTCGACGTGCGATCTCATAGAACATTATTTTAAACCATTTAAATGATTGTTCTACACACACAGAAGACGTGCGATCTCATAGAACATTATTTTAAACCATTTAAATGATTGTTCTACACACACAGTCGACGTGCGATCTCATAGAACATTATTTTAAACCATTTAAATGATTGTTCTACACACACAGTCTACGTGCGATCTCATAGAACATTATTTTAAACCATTTAAATGATTGTTCTGCACACACAGTCGACGTGCGATCTCATACAACATTATTTTAAACCATTTAAAAGCTTGTTCTACACACAGTCTACGTGCGATCTCATAGAACATTATTTTAAACCATTTAAATGATTGTTCTACACACACAGTCGACGTGCGATCTCATAGAACATTATTTTAAACCATTTAAATGATTGTTCTACACACACAGTCGACGTGCGATCTCATACAACATTATTTTAAACCATTTAAATGATTGTTCTGCACACACAGACGACGTGCGATCTCATAGATCATTATTTTAAACCATATAAATGCTTGTTCTGCACACACAGAAGTGCGATCTCATAGAACATTATTTTAAACCATATAAATGCTTGTTCTGCACACACAGTCGACGTGCGATCTCATACAACATTATTTTAAACCATTTAAATGATTGTTCTGCACACACAGTCGACGTGCGATCTCATAGAACATTATTTTAAACCATTTAAATGATTGTTCTACACACACAGTCGACGTGCGATCTCATACAACATTATTTTAAACCATTTAAATGATTGTTCTGCACACACAGTCGACGTGCGATCTCATAGAACATTATTTTAAACCATTTAAATGATTGTTCTGCACACACAGTCGACGTGCGATCTCATACAACATTATTTTAAACCATTTAAATGATTGTTCTGCACACACAGTCGACGTGCGATCTCATACAACATTATTTTAAACCATTTAAATGATTGTTCTACACACACAGTCGACGTGCGATCTCATAGAACATTATTTTAAACCATTTAAATGATTGTTCTACACACACAGTAGACGTGCGATCTCATAGAACATTATTTTAAACCATTTAAATGCTTGTTCTACACACACAGTCGACGTGCGATCTCATAGAACATTATTTTAAACCATTTAAATGATTGTTCTACACACACAGTCGACGTGCGATCTCATATAACATTATTTTAAACCATTGAAATGATTGTTCTACACACACAGTCGACCTGCGATCTCATAGAACATTATTTTAAACCATTTAAATTCTTGTTCTACACACACAGTCGACGTGCGATCTCATAGAACATTATTTTAAACCATTTAAATGATTGTTCTACACACACAGTCGACGTGCGATCTCATAGAACATTATTTTAAACCATTTAAATGATTGTTCTACACACACAGTAGACGTGCGATCTCATACAACATTATTTTAAACCATTTAAATGCTTGTTCTACACACACAGTCGACGTGCGATCTCATAGAACATTATTTTAAACCATTTAAATGCTTGTTCTACACACACAGTCGACGTGCGATCTCATAGAACATTATTTTAAACCATATAAATGCTTTTTATGCACACGCAGTGGACGTGCGATCTCATAGAACATTATTTTAAACCATTTAAATGCTTGTTCTACACACAGTCGACGTGCGATCTCATAGAACATTATTTTAAACATTATAAATGCTTTTTATGCACACGCAGTCGACGTGCGATCTCATAGAACATTATTTTAAACCATTTAAATGCTTTTTATGCACACGCAGTCGACGTGCGATCTCATAGAACATTATTTTAAACCATATAAATGCTTGTTCTGCACACACAGTCGACGTGCGATCTCAGAGAACATTATTTTAAACCATTTAAATGATTGTT
Source organism: Coreius guichenoti (assembly GCA_039654105.1). Taxonomy (NCBI): domain Eukaryota; kingdom Metazoa; phylum Chordata; class Actinopteri; order Cypriniformes; family Gobionidae; genus Coreius; species Coreius guichenoti. The sequence continues at coordinate 40,415,533 of CM077173.1, forward strand.
CTACACACACAGTCTACGTGCAATCTCATAGAACATTATTTTAAACCATTTAAAAGCTTGTTCTACACACAGTCGACGTGCGATCTCATAGAACATTATTTTAAACCATATAAATGCTTGTTCTGCACACACAGTCCACGTGCGATCTCATAGAACATTATTTTAAACCATTTAAATGATTGTTCTACACACACAGTCGACGTGCGATCTCATAGAACATTATTTTAAACCATTTAAATGATTGTTCTACACACACAGTCGACGTGCGATCTCATAGAACATTATTTTAAACCATTTAAATGATTGTTCTACACACACAGTCGACGTGCGATCTCATAGATCATTATTTTAAACCATTTAAATGATTGTTCTACACACACAGTAGACGTGCGATCTCATAGAACATTATTTTAAACCATTTAAATGCTTGTTCTACACACACAGTAGAAGTGCGATCTCATAGAACATTATTTTAAACCATTTAAATGATTGTTCTACACACACAGTAGACGTGCGATCTCATACAACATTATTTTAAACCATTTAAATGATTGTTCTACACACACAGTAGACGTGCGATCTCATAGAACATTATTTTAAACCATTTAAATGATTGTTCTACACACACAGTAGACGTGCGATCTCATAGAACATTATTTTAAACCATTTAAATGATTGTTCTACACACACAGTCGACGTGCGATCTCATAGAACATTATTTTAAACCATTTAAATGATTGTTCTACACACACAGTCGACGTGCGATCTCATAGAACATTATTTTAAACCATTTAAATGATTGTTCTACACACACAGAAGACGTGCGATCTCATAGAACATTATTTTAAACCATTTAAATGATTGTTCTACACACACAGTCTACGTGCGATCTCATAGAACATTATTTTAAACCATTTAAATGCTTGTTCTACACACAGTCGACTTGCGATCTCATAGAACATTATTTTAAACCATTTAAATGATTGTTCTACACACAGTCGACTTGCGATCTCATAGAACATTATTTTAAACCATTTAAATGATTGTTCTACACACACAGTAGACGTGTGATCTCATAGAACATTATTTTAAACCATTTAAATGATTGTTCTACACACACAGTCGACGTGCGATCTCATACAACATTATTTTAAACCATTTAAATGATTGTTCTACACACACAGTAGACGTGCGATCTCATAGAACATTATTTTAAACCATTTAAATGATTGTTCTACACACAGTCGACGTGCGATCTCATAGAACATTATTTTAAACCATTTTAATGATTGTTCTCCACACACAGTCGACGTGCGATCTCATAGAACATTATTTTAAACCATTTTAATGATTGTTCTCCACACACAGTCGACGTGCGATCTCATAGAACATTATTTTAAAACATTTAAATTATTGTTCTACACACACAGTCGACGTGCGATCTCATACAACATTATTTTAAACCATTTAAAAGCTTGTTCTACACAGTCGACGTGCGATCTCATAGAACATTATTTTAAACCATTTAAATGCTTGTTCTACACACACAGACGACGTGCGATCTCATAGATCATTATTTTAAACCATTTAAATGATTGTTCTACACACACAGTCGACGTGCGATCTCATAGAACATTATTTTAAACCATATAAATGCTTGTTCTACACACACAGTCGACGTGCGATCTCATACAACATTATTTTAAACCATTTAAATGATTGTTCTGCACACACAGTCGACGTGCGATCTCATACAACATTATTTTAAACCATTTAAATGATTGTTCTACACACACAGTCGACGTGCGATCTCATAGAACATTATTTTAAACCATTTAAATGATTGTTCTACACACACAGTCGACGTGCGATCTCATACAACATTATTTTAAACCATTTAAATGATTGTTCTACACACACAGTCGACGTGCGATCTCATAGAACATTATTTTAAACCATTTAAATGATTGTTCTACACACACAGTAGACGTGCGATCTCATACAACATTATTTTAAACCATTTAAATGATTGTTCTGCACACACAGTCGACGTGCGATCTCATACAACATTATTTTAAACCATTTAAATGCTTGTTCTACACACACAGTCGACGTGCGATCTCATAGAACATTATTTTAAACCATTTAAATGATTGTTCTACACACACAGTCGACGTGCGATCTCATAGAACATTATTTTAAACCATTTAAATGATTGTTCTACACACACAGTAGACGTGCGATCTCATACAACATTATTTTAAACCATTTAAATGCTTGTTCTACACACACAGTCGACGTGCGACCTCATAGAACATTATTTTAAACCATTTAAATGCTTGTTCTACACACACAGTCGACGTGCGATCTCATACAACATTATTTTAAACCATTTAAAAGCTTGTTCTACACACAGTCGACGTGCGATCTCATAGAACATTATTTTAAACCATATAAATGCTTTTTATGCACACGCAGTCGACGTGCGATTTCATAGAACATTATTTTAAACCATTTAAATGCTTGTTCTACACACACAGTCGACGTGCGATCTCATAGAACATTATTTTAAACCATTTAAATGCTTGCTCTACACACAGTCGACGTGCGATCTCATACAACATTATTTTAAACCATTTAAAAGCTTGTTCTACACACACAGTCGACGTGCGATCTCATAGAACATTATTTTAAACCATTTAAATGCTTGTTCTACACACACAGTCGACGTGCGATCTCATAGAACATTATTTTAAACCATTTAAATGCTTGTTCTACACACAGTCGACGTGCGATCTCATAGAACATTATTTTAAACCATATAAATGCTTTTTATGCACACAGTCGACGTGCGATCTCAGAGAACATTATTTTAAACCATTTAAATGATTGTTCTACACACACAGTCTACGTGCAATCTCATAGAACATTATTTTAAACCATTTAAAAGCTTGTTCTACACACAGTCGACGTGCGATCTCATAGAACATTATTTTAAACCATATAAATGCTTGTTCTGCACACACAGTCGACGTGCGATCTCATAGAACATTATTTTAAACCATTTAAATGATTGTTCTGCACACACAGTCGACGTGCGATCTCATAGAACATTATTTTAAACCATTTAAATTATTGTTCTTCACACACAGTCGACGTGCGATCTCATAGAACATTATTTTAAACCATTTAAATTATTGTTCTACACACACAGTCGACGTGCGATCTCATAGAACATTATTTTAAACCATTTAAATGCTTGTTCTACACACAGTCGACGTGCGATCTCATAGAACATTATTTTAAACCATATAAATGCTTTTTATGCACACAGTCGACGTGCGATCTCAGAGAACATTATTTTAAACCATTTAAATGATTGTTCTACACACACAGTCTACGTGCAATCTCATAGAACATTATTTTAAACCATTTAAAAGCTTGTTCTACACACAGTCGACGTGCGATCTCATAGAACATTATTTTAAACCATATAAATGCTTGTTCTGCACACACAGTCGACGTGCGATCTCATAGAACATTATTTTAAACCATTTAAATGATTGTTCTGCACACACAGTCGACGTGCGATCTCATAGAACATTATTTTAAACCATTTAAATTATTGTTCTTCACACACAGTCGACGTGCGATCTCATAGAACATTATTTTAAACCATTTAAATTATTGTTCTACACACACAGTCGACGTGCGATCTCATAGAACATTATTTTAAACCATTTAAAAGCTTGTTCTACACACAGTCGACGTGCGATCTCATAGAACATTATTTTAAACCATATAAATGCTTGTTCTACACACACAGTCGACGTGCGATCTCATAGAACATTATTTTAAACCATTTAAATGATTGTTCTGCACACACAGTCGACGTGCGATCTCATAGAACATTATTTTAAACCATTTAAATTATTGTTCTTCACACACAGTCGACGTGCGATCTCATAGAACATTATTTTAAACCATTTAAATTATTGTTCTACACACACAGTCGACCTGCGATCTCATAGAACATTATTTTAAACCATTTAAATTATTGCTCTTCACACACAGTCGACGTGCAATCTCATAGAACATTATTTTAAACCATTTAAATGATTGTTCTTCACACACAGCCGACGTGCGATCTCATAGAACATTATTTTAAACCATTTAAATGCTTGTTCTGCACACACAGTCGACGTGCGATCTCATACAACATTATTTTAAACCATTTAAATTATTGTTCTTCACACACAGTCGACGAGCGATCTCATAGAACATTATTTTAAACCATTTAAATGATTGTTCTACACACAGTCGACGTGTGATCTCATAGAACATTATTTTAAACCATTTAAATTATTGTTCTACACACACAGTCGACCTGCGATCTCATAGAACATTATTTTAAACCATTTAAATTATTGCTCTTCACACACAGTCGACGTGCAATCTCATAGAACATTATTTTAAACCATTTAAATGATTGTTCTTCACACACAGCCGACGTGCGATCTCATAGAACATTATTTTAAACCATTTAAATGATTGTTCTTCACACACAGTCGACGTGCAATCTCATAGAACATTATTTTAAACCATTTAAATTATTGCTCTTCACACACAGTCGACGTGCGATCTCATAGAACATTATTTTAAACCATTTAAATTATTGTTCTACACACACAGTCGACCTGCGATCTCATAGAACATTATTTTAAACCATTTAAATTATTGCTCTTCACACACAGTCGACGTGCGATCTCATAGAACATTATTTTAAACCATTTAAATGATTGTTCTTCACACACAGCCGACGTGCGATCTCATAGAACATTATTTTAAACCATTTAAATGATTGTTCTTCACACACAGCCGACGTGCGATCTCATAGAACATTATTTTAAACCATTTAAATGCTTGTTCTGCACACACAGTCGACCTGCGATCTCATAGAACATTATTTTAAACCATTAAAATGCTTGTTCTGCACACACAGTCGACGTGCGATCTCATAGAACATTATTTTAAACCATTTAAATGATTGTTCTTCACACACAGCCGACGTGCGATCTCATAGAACATTATTTTAAACCATTTAAATGCTTGTTCTGCACACACAGTCGACGTGCGATCTCATAGAACATTATTTTAAACCATTTAAATGCTTGTTCTGCACACACAGTCGACGTGCGATCTCATAGAACATTATTTTAAACCATTTTAATGATTGTTCTTCACACACAGTCGACGTGCGATCTCATAGAACATTATTTTAAACCATTTAAATGCTTGTTCTGCACACACAGTCGACGTGCGATCTCATACAACATGATTTTAAACCATTTAAATGATTGTTCTGCACACACAGTCGACGTGCGATCTCATACAACATTATTTTAAACCATTTAAATGATTGTTCTGCACACACAGTCGACGTGCGATCTCATACAACATTATTTTAAACCATTTAAATGATTGTTCTGCACACACAGTCGACGTGCGATCTCATACAACATTATTTTAAACCATTTAAATGATTGTTCTGCACACACAGTAGACGTGCGATCTCATACAACATTATTTTAAACCATTTAAATGATTGTTCTGCACACACAGTCGACGTGCGATCTCATACAACATTATTTTAAACCATTTAAATGATTGTTCTGCACACACAGTCGACGTGCGATCTCATACAACATTATTTTAAACCATTTAAATGATTGTTCTGCACACACAGACGACGTGCGATCTCATAGAACATTATTTTAAACCATTTAAATGATTGTTCTGCACACACAGTCGACGTGCGATCTCATACAACATTATTTTAAACCATTTATATGATTGTTCTGCACACACAGTAGACGTGCGATCTCATACAACATTATTTTAAACCATTTAAATGATTGTTCTGCACACACAGTCGACGTGCGATCTCATACAACATTATTTTAAACCATTTAAATGATTGTTCTGCACACACAGTAGACGTGCGATCTCATACAACATTATTTTAAACCATTTAAATGATTGTTCTGCACACACAGTCGACGTGCGATCTCATACAACATTATTTTAAACCATTTAAATGATTGTTCTGCACACACAGTCGACGTGCGATCTCATACAACATTATTTTAAACCATTTAAATGATTGTTCTGCACACACAGTCGACGTGCGATCTCATAGAACATTATTTTAAACCATTTAAATGATTGTTCTGCACACACAGTCGACGTGCGATCTCATACAACATTATTTTAAACCATTTAAATGATTGTTCTGCACACACAGTAGACGTGCGATCTCATACAACATTATTTTAAACCATTTAAATGATTGTTCTGCACACACAGTCGACGTGCGATCTCATAGAACATTATTTTAAACCATTTAAATGATTGTTCTGCACACACAGTCGACGTGCGATCTCATACAACATTATTTTAAACCATTTAAATGATTGTTCTGCACACACAGTCGACGTGCGATCTCATACAACATTATTTTAAACCATTTAAATGATTGTTCTGCACACACAGTCGACGTGCGATCTCATAGAACATTATTTTAAACCATTTAAATGATTGTTCTGCACACACAGTCGACGTGCGATCTCATACAACATTATTTTAAAACATTTAAATGATTGTTCTGCACACACAGTCGACGTGCGATCTCATACAACATTATTTTAAACCATTTAAATGATTGTTCTGCACACACAGTCGACGTGCGATCTCATACAACATTATTTTTAACCATTTAAATGATTGTTCTGCACACACAGTCGACGTGCGATCTCATACAACATTATTTTAAACCATTTAAATGATTGTTCTGCACACAGTCGACGTGCGATCTCATACAACATTATTTTAAACCATTTAAATGATTGTTCTGCACACACAGTAGACGTGCGATCTCATACAACATTATTTTAAACCATTTAAATGATTGTTCTGCACACACAGTCGACGTGCGATCTCATACAACATTATTTTAAACCATTTAAATGATTGTTCTGCACACACAGTAGACGTGCGATCTCATACAACATTATTTTAAACCATTTAAATGATTGTTCTACACACACAGTCGACGTGCGATCTCATACAACATTATTTTAAACCATTTAAATGATTGTTCTGCACACACAGTAGACGTGCGATCTCATACAACATTATTTTAAACCATTTAAATGATTGTTCTGCACACACAGTAGACGTGCGATCTCATACAACATTATTTTAAACCATTTAAATGATTGTTCTGCACACACAGTAGACGTGCGATCTCATACAACATTATTTTAAACCATTTAAATGATTGTTCTGCACACACAGTCGACGTGCGATCTCATACAACATTATTTTAAACCATTTAAATGATTGTTCTGCACACACAGTAGACGTGCGATCTCATACAACATTATTTTAAACCATTTAAATGATTGTTCTGCACACACAGTAGACGTGCGATCTCATACAACATTATTTTTAACCATTTAAATGATTGTTCTGCACACACAGTCGACGTGCGATCTCATACAACATTATTTTAAACCATTTAAATGATTGTTCTGCACACAGTCGACGTGCGATCTCATACAACATTATTTTAAACCATTTAAATGATTGTTCTGCACACACAGTAGACGTGCGATCTCATACAACATTATTTTAAACCATTTAAATGATTGTTCTGCACACACAGTCGACGTGCGATCTCATACAACATTATTTTAAACCATTTAAATGATTGTTCTGCACACACAGTAGACGTGCGATCTCATACAACATTATTTTAAACCATTTAAATGATTGTTCTGCACACACAGTAGACGTGCGATCTCATACAACATTATTTTAAACCATTTAAATGATTGTTCTACACACACAGTCGACGTGCGATCTCATACAACATTATTTTAAACCATTTAAATGATTGTTCTGCACACACAGTAGACGTGCGATCTCATACAACATTATTTTAAACCATTTAAATGATTGTTCTGCACACACAGTAGACGTGCGATCTCATACAACATTATTTTAAACCATTTAAATGATTGTTCTGCACACACAGTAGACGTGCGATCTCATACAACATTATTTTAAACCATTTAAATGATTGTTCTGCACACACAGTCGACGTGCGATCTCATACAACATTATTTTAAACCATTTAAATGATTGTTCTGCACACACAGTAGACGTGCGATCTCATACAACATTATTTTAAACCATTTAAATGATTGTTCTACACACACAGTCGACGTGCGATCTCATAGAACATTATTTTAAACCATTTAAATGATTGTTCTGCACACACAGTCGACGTGCGATCTCATACAACATTATTTTAAACCATTTAAATGATTGTTCTGCACACACAGTAGACGTGCGATCTCATACAACATTATTTTAAACCATTTAAATGATTGTTCTACACACACAGTCGACGTGCGATCTCATACAACATTATTTTAAACCATTTAAATGATTGTTCTGCACACAGTAGACGTGCGATCTCATACAACATTATTTTAAACCATTTAAATGATTGTTCTACACACACAGTCTAAGTGCGATCTCATACAACATTATTTTAAACCATTTAAATGATTGTTCTGCACACACAGTAGACGTGCGATCTCATACAACATTATTTTAAACCATTTAAATGATTGTTCTACACACACAGTCGACGTGCGATCTCATACAACATTATTTTAAACCATTTAAATGATTGTTCTGCACACAGTAGACGTGCGATCTCATACAACATTATTTTAAACCATTTAAATGATTGTTCTGCACACACAGTCGACTTGCGATCTCATACAACATTATTTTAAACCATTTAAATGATTGTTCTGCACACACAGTCGACGTGCGATCTCATAGAACATTATTTTAAACCATTTAAATGATTGTTCTACACACACAGTCGACTTGCGATCTCATACAACATTATTTTAAACCATTTAAATGATTGTTCTGCACACACAGTCGACGTGCGATCTCATAGAACATTATTTTAAACCATTTAAATGATTGTTCTACACACACAGTCGACGTGCGATCTCATACAACATTATTTTAAACCATTTAAATGATTGTTCTACACACACAGTCGAAGTGCGATCTCATAGAACATTATTTTAAACCATTTAAATGCTTGTTCTTCACACACAGTCGACATGCGATCTCATAGATCATTATTTTAAATCATTTAAATTATTGTTCTACACACACAGTCGACGTGCGATCTCATAGAACATTATTTTAAACCATTTAAATTATTGTTCTTCACACACAGTCGACGTGCGATCTCATAGAACATTGTTTTAAACCATTTAAATTATTGTTCTACACACACAGTCGAAGTGCGATCTCATATAACATTATTTTAAACCATTGAAATGATTGTTCTACACACACAGTCTACGTGCGATCTCATAGAACATTATTTTAAACCATTTAAATGCTTGTTCTACACACACAGTCGACGTGCGATCTCATAGAACATTATTTTAAACCATTGAAATGCTTGTTCTACGCACACAGTCTACGTGCGATCTCATAGAACATTATTTTAAACCATTTAAATGATTGTTCTACACACACTGTCGACGTGCGATCTCATAAAACATTATTTTAAACCATTTAAATGCTTGTTCTGCACACACAGTCGACGTGCGATCTCATACAACATTATTTTAAACCATTTAAATGATTGTTCTACACACACAGTCGACGTGCGATCTCATAGAACATTATTTTAAACCATTTAAATGATTGTTCTACACACACAGTAGACGTGCGATCTCATAGAACATTATTTTAAACCATTGAAATGCTTGTTCTACGCACACAGTCTACGTGCGATCTCATAGAACATTATTTTAAACCATTTAAATGCTTGTTCTACACACACAGTCGACGTGCGATCTCATAGAACATTATTTTAAACCATTGAAATGCTTGTTCTACGCACACAGTCTACGTGCGATCTCATAGAACATTATTTTAAACCATTTAAATGATTGTTCTACACACACTGTCGACGTGCGATCTCATAAAACATTATTTTAAACCATTTAAATGCTTGTTCTGCACACACAGTCGACGTGCGATCTCATAGAACATTATTTTAAACCATTTAAATGATTGTTCTACACACACAGTCGACGTGCGATCTCATAGAACATTATTTTAAACCATTTAAATGATTGTTCTGCACACACAGTAGACGTGCGATCTCATAGAACATTATTTTAAACCATTTAAATGATTGTTCTACACACACAGTCGACGTGCGATCTCATAGAACATTATTTTAAACCATTTAAATGATTGTTCTACACACACAGTCGACGTGCGATCTCATACAACATTATTTTAAACCATTTAAATGATTGTTCTGCACACACAGTCGACGTGCGATCTCATACAACATTATTTTAAACCATTTAAATGATTGTTCTGCACACACAGTCGACGTGCGATCTCATACAACATTATTTTAAACCATTTAAATGATTGTTCTGCACACACAGTCGACGTGGGATCTCATACAACATTATTTTAAACCATTTAAATGATTGTTCTACACACACAGTCGACGTGCGATCTCATAGAACATTATTTTAAACCATTTATATGATTGTTCTGCACACACAGTCGACGTGCGATCTCATACAACATTATTTTAAACCATTTAAATGCTTGTTCTGCACACACAGTCGACGTGGGATCTCATACAACATTATTTTAAACCATTTAAATGATTGTTCTACACACACAGTCGACGTGCGATCTCATAGAACATTATTTTAAACCATTTATATGATTGTTCTGCACACACAGTCGACGTGCGATCTCATACAACATTATTTTAAACCATTTAAATGATTGTTCTGCACACACAGTCGACGTGCGATCTCATACAACATTATTTTAAACCATTTAAATGATTGTTCTGCACACACAGTCGACGTGGGATCTCATACAACATTATTTTAAACCATTTAAATGCTTGTTCTACGCACACAGTCGACGTGCGATCTCATAGAACATTATTTTAAACCATTTAAATGATTGTTCTACACACACAGTCGACGTGCGATCTCATAGAACATTATTTTAAACCATTTATATGATTGTTCTGCACACACAGTCGACGTGCGATCTCATACAACATTATTTTAAACCATTTAAATGCTTGTTCTACACACACAGTCGACGTGCGATCTCATAGAACATTATTTTAAACCATTTATATGATTGTTCTACACACACAGTCGACGTGCGATCTCATACAACATTATTTTAAACCATTTAAATGATTGTTCTACACACACAGTCGACGTGCGATCTCATAGAACATTATTTTAAACCATTTAAATGATTGTTCTACACACACAGTCGACGTGCGATCTCATACAACATTATTTTAAACCATTTAAATGATTGTTCTACACACACAGTCGACGTGCGATCTCATAGAACATTATTTTAAACCATTTAAATGCTTGTTCTACACACACAGTCGACGTGCGATCTCATAGAACATTATTTTAAACCATTTAAATGATTGTTCTACACACACAGTCGACGTGCGATCTCATAGAACATTATTTTAAACCATTTAAATGATAGTTCTGCACACACAGTCGACGTGCGATCTCATACAACATTATTTTAAACCATTTAAATGATTGTTCTACACACACAGTCGACGTGCGATCTCATAGAACATTATTTTAAACCATTTAAATGCTTGTTCTACACACACAGTCGACGTGCGATCTCATACAACATTATTTTAAACCATTTAAATGCATGTTCTACACACACAGTCGACGTGCGATCTCATAGAACATTATTTTAAACCATTTAAATGATTGTTCTGCACACACAGTCGACGTGCGATCTCATAGAACATTATTTTAAACCATTTAAATGATTGTTCTGCACACACAGTCGACGTGCGATCTCATAGAACATTATTTTAAACCATTTAAATGATTGTTCTGCACACACAGTCTAAGTGCGATCTCATAGAACATTATTTTAAACCATTTAAATGATTGTTCTGCACACAGTAGACGTGCGATCTCATACAACATTATTTTAAACCATTTAAATGATTGTTCTACACACACAGTCGACGTGCGATCTCATACAACATTATTTTAAACCATTTAAATGATTGTTCTGCACACAGTAGACGTGCGATCTCATAGAACATTATTTTAAACCATTTAAATGCTTGTTCTTCACACACAGTCGACATGCGATCTCATAGATCATTATTTTAAATCATTTAAATGATTGTTCTACACACACAGTCGACGTGCGATCTCATACAACATTATTTTAAACCATTTAAATGATTGTTCTACACACACAGTCGAAGTGCGATCTCATAGAACATTATTTTAAACCATTTAAATGCTTGTTCTTCACACACAGTCGACATGCGATCTCATAGATCATTATTTTAAATCATTTAAATTATTGTTCTACACACACAGTCGACGTGCGATCTCATAGAACATTATTTTAAACCATTTAAATTATTGTTCTTCACACACAGTCGACGTGCGATCTCATAGAACATTATTTTAAACCATTTAAATTATTGTTCTACACACACAGTCGACGTGCGATCTCATAGAACATTATTTTAAACCATTTAAATTATTGTTCTACACACACAGTCGAAGTGCGATCTCATAGAACATTATTTTAAACCATTTAAATGCTTGTTCTACACACACAGTAGACGTGCGATCTCATATAACATTATTTTAAACCATTGAAATGATTGTTCTACACACACAGTCTACGTGCGATCTCATAGAACATTATTTTAAACCATTTAAATGCTTGTTCTACACACACAGTCGACGTGCGATCTCATATAACATTATTTTAAACCATTGAAATGCTTGTTCTACGCACACAGTCTACGTGCGATCTCATAGAACATTATTTTAAACCATTTAAATGATTGTTCTGCACACACAGTCGACGTGCGATCTCATACAACATTATTTTAAACCATTTAAATGATTGTTCTGCACACACAGTCGACGTGCGATCTCATACAACATTATTTTAAACCATTTAAATGATTGTTCTGCACACACAGTCGACGTGCGATCTCATACAACATTATTTTAAACCATTTAAATGATTGTTCTACACACACAGTCGACGTGCGACCTCATAGAACATTATTTTAAACCATTTAAATGCTTGTTCTACACACACAGTCGACGTGCGATCTCATACAACATTATTTTAAACCATTTAAAAGCTTGTTCTACACACAGTCGACGTGCGATCTCATAGAACATTATTTTAAACCATATAAATGCTTTTTATGCACACGCAGTCGACGTGCGATTTCATAGAACATTATTTTAAACCATTTAAATGCTTGTTCTACACACACAGTCGACGTGCGATCTCATAGAACATTATTTTAAACCATTTAAATGCTTGCTCTACACACAGTCGACGTGCGATCTCATACAACATTATTTTAAACCATTTAAAAGCTTGTTCTACACACACAGTCGACGTGCGATCTCATAGAACATTATTTTAAACCATTTAAATGCTTGTTCTACACACACAGTCGACGTGCGATCTCATAGAACATTATTTTAAACCATTTAAATGCTTGTTCTACACACAGTCGACGTGCGATCTCATAGAACATTATTTTAAACCATATAAATGCTTTTTATGCACACAGTCGACGTGCGATCTCAGAGAACATTATTTTAAACCATTTAAATGATTGTTCTACACACACAGTCTACGTGCAATCTCATAGAACATTATTTTAAACCATTTAAAAGCTTGTTCTACACACAGTCGACGTGCGATCTCATAGAACATTATTTTAAACCATATAAATGCTTGTTCTGCACACACAGTCGACGTGCGATCTCATAGAACATTATTTTAAACCATTTAAATGATTGTTCTGCACACACAGTCGACGTGCGATCTCATAGAACATTATTTTAAACCATTTAAATTATTGTTCTTCACACACAGTCGACGTGCGATCTCATAGAACATTATTTTAAACCATTTAAATTATTGTTCTACACACACAGTCGACGTGCGATCTCATAGAACATTATTTTAAACCATTTAAATGCTTGTTCTACACACAGTCGACGTGCGATCTCATAGAACATTATTTTAAACCATATAAATGCTTTTTATGCACACAGTCGACGTGCGATCTCAGAGAACATTATTTTAAACCATTTAAATGATTGTTCTACACACACAGTCTACGTGCAATCTCATAGAACATTATTTTAAACCATTTAAAAGCTTGTTCTACACACAGTCGACGTGCGATCTCATAGAACATTATTTTAAACCATATAAATGCTTGTTCTGCACACACAGTCGACGTGCGATCTCATAGAACATTATTTTAAACCATTTAAATGATTGTTCTGCACACACAGTCGACGTGCGATCTCATAGAACATTATTTTAAACCATTTAAATTATTGTTCTTCACACACAGTCGACGTGCGATCTCATAGAACATTATTTTAAACCATTTAAATTATTGTTCTACACACACAGTCGACGTGCGATCTCATAGAACATTATTTTAAACCATTTAAAAGCTTGTTCTACACACAGTCGACGTGCGATCTCATAGAACATTATTTTAAACCATATAAATGCTTGTTCTACACACACAGTCGACGTGCGATCTCATAGAACATTATTTTAAACCATTTAAATGATTGTTCTGCACACACAGTCGACGTGCGATCTCATAGAACATTATTTTAAACCATTTAAATTATTGTTCTTCACACACAGTCGACGTGCGATCTCATAGAACATTATTTTAAACCATTTAAATTATTGTTCTACACACACAGTCGACCTGCGATCTCATAGAACATTATTTTAAACCATTTAAATTATTGCTCTTCACACACAGTCGACGTGCAATCTCATAGAACATTATTTTAAACCATTTAAATGATTGTTCTTCACACACAGCCGACGTGCGATCTCATAGAACATTATTTTAAACCATTTAAATGCTTGTTCTGCACACACAGTCGACGTGCGATCTCATACAACATTATTTTAAACCATTTAAATTATTGTTCTTCACACACAGTCGACGAGCGATCTCATAGAACATTATTTTAAACCATTTAAATGATTGTTCTACACACAGTCGACGTGTGATCTCATAGAACATTATTTTAAACCATTTAAATTATTGTTCTACACACACAGTCGACCTGCGATCTCATAGAACATTATTTTAAACCATTTAAATTATTGCTCTTCACACACAGTCGACGTGCAATCTCATAGAACATTATTTTAAACCATTTAAATGATTGTTCTTCACACACAGCCGACGTGCGATCTCATAGAACATTATTTTAAACCATTTAAATGATTGTTCTTCACACACAGTCGACGTGCAATCTCATAGAACATTATTTTAAACCATTTAAATTATTGCTCTTCACACACAGTCGACGTGCGATCTCATAGAACATTATTTTAAACCATTTAAATTATTGTTCTACACACACAGTCGACCTGCGATCTCATAGAACATTATTTTAAACCATTTAAATTATTGCTCTTCACACACAGTCGACGTGCGATCTCATAGAACATTATTTTAAACCATTTAAATGATTGTTCTTCACACACAGCCGACGTGCGATCTCATAGAACATTATTTTAAACCATTTAAATGATTGTTCTTCACACACAGCCGACGTGCGATCTCATAGAACATTATTTTAAACCATTTAAATGCTTGTTCTGCACACACAGTCGACCTGCGATCTCATAGAACATTATTTTAAACCATTAAAATGCTTGTTCTGCACACACAGTCGACGTGCGATCTCATAGAACATTATTTTAAACCATTTAAATGATTGTTCTTCACACACAGCCGACGTGCGATCTCATAGAACATTATTTTAAACCATTTAAATGCTTGTTCTGCACACACAGTCGACGTGCGATCTCATAGAACATTATTTTAAACCATTTAAATGCTTGTTCTGCACACACAGTCGACGTGCGATCTCATAGAACATTATTTTAAACCATTTTAATGATTGTTCTTCACACACAGTCGACGTGCGATCTCATAGAACA
The DNA here is from genome assembly GCA_039654105.1 of Coreius guichenoti. NCBI lineage: Eukaryota > Metazoa > Chordata > Actinopteri > Cypriniformes > Gobionidae > Coreius > Coreius guichenoti. The sequence continues at coordinate 40,431,748 of CM077173.1, forward strand.
TTATTTTAAACCATTTAAATGCTTGTTCTGCACACACAGTCGACGTGCGATCTCATACAACATGATTTTAAACCATTTAAATGATTGTTCTGCACACACAGTCGACGTGCGATCTCATACAACATTATTTTAAACCATTTAAATGATTGTTCTGCACACACAGTCGACGTGCGATCTCATACAACATTATTTTAAACCATTTAAATGATTGTTCTGCACACACAGTCGACGTGCGATCTCATACAACATTATTTTAAACCATTTAAATGATTGTTCTGCACACACAGTAGACGTGCGATCTCATACAACATTATTTTAAACCATTTAAATGATTGTTCTGCACACACAGTCGACGTGCGATCTCATACAACATTATTTTAAACCATTTAAATGATTGTTCTGCACACACAGTCGACGTGCGATCTCATACAACATTATTTTAAACCATTTAAATGATTGTTCTGCACACACAGACGACGTGCGATCTCATAGAACATTATTTTAAACCATTTAAATGATTGTTCTGCACACACAGTCGACGTGCGATCTCATACAACATTATTTTAAACCATTTATATGATTGTTCTGCACACACAGTAGACGTGCGATCTCATACAACATTATTTTAAACCATTTAAATGATTGTTCTGCACACACAGTCGACGTGCGATCTCATACAACATTATTTTAAACCATTTAAATGATTGTTCTGCACACACAGTAGACGTGCGATCTCATACAACATTATTTTAAACCATTTAAATGATTGTTCTGCACACACAGTCGACGTGCGATCTCATACAACATTATTTTAAACCATTTAAATGATTGTTCTGCACACACAGTCGACGTGCGATCTCATACAACATTATTTTAAACCATTTAAATGATTGTTCTGCACACACAGTCGACGTGCGATCTCATAGAACATTATTTTAAACCATTTAAATGATTGTTCTGCACACACAGTCGACGTGCGATCTCATACAACATTATTTTAAACCATTTAAATGATTGTTCTGCACACACAGTAGACGTGCGATCTCATACAACATTATTTTAAACCATTTAAATGATTGTTCTGCACACACAGTCGACGTGCGATCTCATAGAACATTATTTTAAACCATTTAAATGATTGTTCTGCACACACAGTCGACGTGCGATCTCATACAACATTATTTTAAACCATTTAAATGATTGTTCTGCACACACAGTCGACGTGCGATCTCATACAACATTATTTTAAACCATTTAAATGATTGTTCTGCACACACAGTCGACGTGCGATCTCATAGAACATTATTTTAAACCATTTAAATGATTGTTCTGCACACACAGTCGACGTGCGATCTCATACAACATTATTTTAAAACATTTAAATGATTGTTCTGCACACACAGTCGACGTGCGATCTCATACAACATTATTTTAAACCATTTAAATGATTGTTCTGCACACACAGTCGACGTGCGATCTCATACAACATTATTTTTAACCATTTAAATGATTGTTCTGCACACACAGTCGACGTGCGATCTCATACAACATTATTTTAAACCATTTAAATGATTGTTCTGCACACAGTCGACGTGCGATCTCATACAACATTATTTTAAACCATTTAAATGATTGTTCTGCACACACAGTAGACGTGCGATCTCATACAACATTATTTTAAACCATTTAAATGATTGTTCTGCACACACAGTCGACGTGCGATCTCATACAACATTATTTTAAACCATTTAAATGATTGTTCTGCACACACAGTAGACGTGCGATCTCATACAACATTATTTTAAACCATTTAAATGATTGTTCTGCACACACAGTAGACGTGCGATCTCATACAACATTATTTTAAACCATTTAAATGATTGTTCTACACACACAGTCGACGTGCGATCTCATACAACATTATTTTAAACCATTTAAATGATTGTTCTGCACACACAGTAGACGTGCGATCTCATACAACATTATTTTAAACCATTTAAATGATTGTTCTGCACACACAGTAGACGTGCGATCTCATACAACATTATTTTAAACCATTTAAATGATTGTTCTGCACACACAGTAGACGTGCGATCTCATACAACATTATTTTAAACCATTTAAATGATTGTTCTGCACACACAGTCGACGTGCGATCTCATACAACATTATTTTAAACCATTTAAATGATTGTTCTGCACACACAGTAGACGTGCGATCTCATACAACATTATTTTAAACCATTTAAATGATTGTTCTGCACACACAGTAGACGTGCGATCTCATACAACATTATTTTTAACCATTTAAATGATTGTTCTGCACACACAGTCGACGTGCGATCTCATACAACATTATTTTAAACCATTTAAATGATTGTTCTGCACACAGTCGACGTGCGATCTCATACAACATTATTTTAAACCATTTAAATGATTGTTCTGCACACACAGTAGACGTGCGATCTCATACAACATTATTTTAAACCATTTAAATGATTGTTCTGCACACACAGTCGACGTGCGATCTCATACAACATTATTTTAAACCATTTAAATGATTGTTCTGCACACACAGTAGACGTGCGATCTCATACAACATTATTTTAAACCATTTAAATGATTGTTCTGCACACACAGTAGACGTGCGATCTCATACAACATTATTTTAAACCATTTAAATGATTGTTCTACACACACAGTCGACGTGCGATCTCATACAACATTATTTTAAACCATTTAAATGATTGTTCTGCACACACAGTAGACGTGCGATCTCATACAACATTATTTTAAACCATTTAAATGATTGTTCTGCACACACAGTAGACGTGCGATCTCATACAACATTATTTTAAACCATTTAAATGATTGTTCTGCACACACAGTAGACGTGCGATCTCATACAACATTATTTTAAACCATTTAAATGATTGTTCTGCACACACAGTCGACGTGCGATCTCATACAACATTATTTTAAACCATTTAAATGATTGTTCTGCACACACAGTAGACGTGCGATCTCATACAACATTATTTTAAACCATTTAAATGATTGTTCTACACACACAGTCGACGTGCGATCTCATAGAACATTATTTTAAACCATTTAAATGATTGTTCTGCACACACAGTCGACGTGCGATCTCATACAACATTATTTTAAACCATTTAAATGATTGTTCTGCACACACAGTAGACGTGCGATCTCATACAACATTATTTTAAACCATTTAAATGATTGTTCTACACACACAGTCGACGTGCGATCTCATACAACATTATTTTAAACCATTTAAATGATTGTTCTGCACACAGTAGACGTGCGATCTCATACAACATTATTTTAAACCATTTAAATGATTGTTCTACACACACAGTCTAAGTGCGATCTCATACAACATTATTTTAAACCATTTAAATGATTGTTCTGCACACACAGTAGACGTGCGATCTCATACAACATTATTTTAAACCATTTAAATGATTGTTCTACACACACAGTCGACGTGCGATCTCATACAACATTATTTTAAACCATTTAAATGATTGTTCTGCACACAGTAGACGTGCGATCTCATACAACATTATTTTAAACCATTTAAATGATTGTTCTGCACACACAGTCGACTTGCGATCTCATACAACATTATTTTAAACCATTTAAATGATTGTTCTGCACACACAGTCGACGTGCGATCTCATAGAACATTATTTTAAACCATTTAAATGATTGTTCTACACACACAGTCGACTTGCGATCTCATACAACATTATTTTAAACCATTTAAATGATTGTTCTGCACACACAGTCGACGTGCGATCTCATAGAACATTATTTTAAACCATTTAAATGATTGTTCTACACACACAGTCGACGTGCGATCTCATACAACATTATTTTAAACCATTTAAATGATTGTTCTACACACACAGTCGAAGTGCGATCTCATAGAACATTATTTTAAACCATTTAAATGCTTGTTCTTCACACACAGTCGACATGCGATCTCATAGATCATTATTTTAAATCATTTAAATTATTGTTCTACACACACAGTCGACGTGCGATCTCATAGAACATTATTTTAAACCATTTAAATTATTGTTCTTCACACACAGTCGACGTGCGATCTCATAGAACATTGTTTTAAACCATTTAAATTATTGTTCTACACACACAGTCGAAGTGCGATCTCATATAACATTATTTTAAACCATTGAAATGATTGTTCTACACACACAGTCTACGTGCGATCTCATAGAACATTATTTTAAACCATTTAAATGCTTGTTCTACACACACAGTCGACGTGCGATCTCATAGAACATTATTTTAAACCATTGAAATGCTTGTTCTACGCACACAGTCTACGTGCGATCTCATAGAACATTATTTTAAACCATTTAAATGATTGTTCTACACACACTGTCGACGTGCGATCTCATAAAACATTATTTTAAACCATTTAAATGCTTGTTCTGCACACACAGTCGACGTGCGATCTCATACAACATTATTTTAAACCATTTAAATGATTGTTCTACACACACAGTCGACGTGCGATCTCATAGAACATTATTTTAAACCATTTAAATGATTGTTCTACACACACAGTAGACGTGCGATCTCATAGAACATTATTTTAAACCATTGAAATGCTTGTTCTACGCACACAGTCTACGTGCGATCTCATAGAACATTATTTTAAACCATTTAAATGCTTGTTCTACACACACAGTCGACGTGCGATCTCATAGAACATTATTTTAAACCATTGAAATGCTTGTTCTACGCACACAGTCTACGTGCGATCTCATAGAACATTATTTTAAACCATTTAAATGATTGTTCTACACACACTGTCGACGTGCGATCTCATAAAACATTATTTTAAACCATTTAAATGCTTGTTCTGCACACACAGTCGACGTGCGATCTCATAGAACATTATTTTAAACCATTTAAATGATTGTTCTACACACACAGTCGACGTGCGATCTCATAGAACATTATTTTAAACCATTTAAATGATTGTTCTGCACACACAGTAGACGTGCGATCTCATAGAACATTATTTTAAACCATTTAAATGATTGTTCTACACACACAGTCGACGTGCGATCTCATAGAACATTATTTTAAACCATTTAAATGATTGTTCTACACACACAGTCGACGTGCGATCTCATACAACATTATTTTAAACCATTTAAATGATTGTTCTGCACACACAGTCGACGTGCGATCTCATACAACATTATTTTAAACCATTTAAATGATTGTTCTGCACACACAGTCGACGTGCGATCTCATACAACATTATTTTAAACCATTTAAATGATTGTTCTGCACACACAGTCGACGTGGGATCTCATACAACATTATTTTAAACCATTTAAATGATTGTTCTACACACACAGTCGACGTGCGATCTCATAGAACATTATTTTAAACCATTTATATGATTGTTCTGCACACACAGTCGACGTGCGATCTCATACAACATTATTTTAAACCATTTAAATGCTTGTTCTGCACACACAGTCGACGTGGGATCTCATACAACATTATTTTAAACCATTTAAATGATTGTTCTACACACACAGTCGACGTGCGATCTCATAGAACATTATTTTAAACCATTTATATGATTGTTCTGCACACACAGTCGACGTGCGATCTCATACAACATTATTTTAAACCATTTAAATGATTGTTCTGCACACACAGTCGACGTGCGATCTCATACAACATTATTTTAAACCATTTAAATGATTGTTCTGCACACACAGTCGACGTGGGATCTCATACAACATTATTTTAAACCATTTAAATGCTTGTTCTACGCACACAGTCGACGTGCGATCTCATAGAACATTATTTTAAACCATTTAAATGATTGTTCTACACACACAGTCGACGTGCGATCTCATAGAACATTATTTTAAACCATTTATATGATTGTTCTGCACACACAGTCGACGTGCGATCTCATACAACATTATTTTAAACCATTTAAATGCTTGTTCTACACACACAGTCGACGTGCGATCTCATAGAACATTATTTTAAACCATTTATATGATTGTTCTACACACACAGTCGACGTGCGATCTCATACAACATTATTTTAAACCATTTAAATGATTGTTCTACACACACAGTCGACGTGCGATCTCATAGAACATTATTTTAAACCATTTAAATGATTGTTCTACACACACAGTCGACGTGCGATCTCATACAACATTATTTTAAACCATTTAAATGATTGTTCTACACACACAGTCGACGTGCGATCTCATAGAACATTATTTTAAACCATTTAAATGCTTGTTCTACACACACAGTCGACGTGCGATCTCATAGAACATTATTTTAAACCATTTAAATGATTGTTCTACACACACAGTCGACGTGCGATCTCATAGAACATTATTTTAAACCATTTAAATGATAGTTCTGCACACACAGTCGACGTGCGATCTCATACAACATTATTTTAAACCATTTAAATGATTGTTCTACACACACAGTCGACGTGCGATCTCATAGAACATTATTTTAAACCATTTAAATGCTTGTTCTACACACACAGTCGACGTGCGATCTCATACAACATTATTTTAAACCATTTAAATGCATGTTCTACACACACAGTCGACGTGCGATCTCATAGAACATTATTTTAAACCATTTAAATGATTGTTCTGCACACACAGTCGACGTGCGATCTCATAGAACATTATTTTAAACCATTTAAATGATTGTTCTGCACACACAGTCGACGTGCGATCTCATAGAACATTATTTTAAACCATTTAAATGATTGTTCTGCACACACAGTCTAAGTGCGATCTCATAGAACATTATTTTAAACCATTTAAATGATTGTTCTGCACACAGTAGACGTGCGATCTCATACAACATTATTTTAAACCATTTAAATGATTGTTCTACACACACAGTCGACGTGCGATCTCATACAACATTATTTTAAACCATTTAAATGATTGTTCTGCACACAGTAGACGTGCGATCTCATAGAACATTATTTTAAACCATTTAAATGCTTGTTCTTCACACACAGTCGACATGCGATCTCATAGATCATTATTTTAAATCATTTAAATGATTGTTCTACACACACAGTCGACGTGCGATCTCATACAACATTATTTTAAACCATTTAAATGATTGTTCTACACACACAGTCGAAGTGCGATCTCATAGAACATTATTTTAAACCATTTAAATGCTTGTTCTTCACACACAGTCGACATGCGATCTCATAGATCATTATTTTAAATCATTTAAATTATTGTTCTACACACACAGTCGACGTGCGATCTCATAGAACATTATTTTAAACCATTTAAATTATTGTTCTTCACACACAGTCGACGTGCGATCTCATAGAACATTATTTTAAACCATTTAAATTATTGTTCTACACACACAGTCGACGTGCGATCTCATAGAACATTATTTTAAACCATTTAAATTATTGTTCTACACACACAGTCGAAGTGCGATCTCATAGAACATTATTTTAAACCATTTAAATGCTTGTTCTACACACACAGTAGACGTGCGATCTCATATAACATTATTTTAAACCATTGAAATGATTGTTCTACACACACAGTCTACGTGCGATCTCATAGAACATTATTTTAAACCATTTAAATGCTTGTTCTACACACACAGTCGACGTGCGATCTCATATAACATTATTTTAAACCATTGAAATGCTTGTTCTACGCACACAGTCTACGTGCGATCTCATAGAACATTATTTTAAACCATTTAAATGATTGTTCTGCACACACAGTCGACGTGCGATCTCATACAACATTATTTTAAACCATTTAAATGATTGTTCTGCACACACAGTCGACGTGCGATCTCATACAACATTATTTTAAACCATTTAAATGATTGTTCTGCACACACAGTCGACGTGCGATCTCATACAACATTATTTTAAACCATTTAAATGATTGTTCTGCACACACAGTAGACGTGCGATCTCATTGAACATTATTTTAAACCATTTAAATGATTGTTCTGCACACACAGTCGACGTGCGATCTCATACAACATTATTTTAAACCATTTAAATGATTGTTCTGCACACACAGTCGACGTGCGATCTCATACAACATTATTTTAAACCATTTAAATGATTGTTCTACACACACAGTCGACGTGCGATCTCATAGAACATTATTTTAAACCATTTAAATGATTGTTCTGCACACACAGTAGACGTGCGATCTCATAGAACATTATTTTAAACCATTTAAATGATTGTTCTACACACACAGTCGACGTGCGATCTCATAGAACATTATTTTAAACCATTTAAATGATTGTTCTGCACACACAGTAGACGTGCGATCTCATAGAACATTATTTTAAACCATTTAAATGATTGTTCTACACACACAGTCGACGTGCGATCTCATAGAACATTATTTTAAACCATTTAAATGATTGTTCTACACACACAGTCGACGTGCGATCTCATACAACATTATTTTAAACCATTTAAATGATTGTTCTGCACACACAGTCGACGTGCGATCTCATACAACATTATTTTAAACCATTTAAATGATTGTTCTGCACACACAGTCGACGTGCGATCTCATACAACATTATTTTAAACCATTTAAATGATTGTTCTGCACACACAGTCGACGTGCGATCTCATACAACATTATTTTAAACCATTTAAATGATTGTTCTGCACACACAGTCGACGTGCGATCTCATACAACATTATTTTAAACCATTTAAATGATTGTTCTGCACACACAGTCGACGTGCGATCTCATACAACATTATTTTAAACCATTTAAATGATTGTTCTGCACACACAGTCGACGTGCGATCTCATAAAACATTATTTTAAACCATTTAAATGATTGTTCTGCACACACAGTCGACGTGCGATCTCATACAACATTATTTTAAACCATTTAAATGATTGTTCTGCACACACAGTCGACGTGCGATCTCATACAACATTATTTTAAACCATTTAAATGATTGTTCTACACACACAGTCGACGTGCGATCTCATAGAACATTATTTTAAACCATTTAAATGATTGTTCTGCACACACAGTAGACGTGCGATCTCATAGAACATTATTTTAAACCATTTAAATGATTGTTCTGCACACACAGTCGACGTGCGATCTCATACAACATTATTTTAAACCATTTAAATGATTGTTCTGCACACACAGTCGACGTGCGATCTCATACAACATTATTTTAAACCATTTAAATGATTGTTCTACACACACAGTCGACGTGCGATCTCATAGAACATTATTTTAAACCATTTAAATGATTGTTCTGCACACACAGTAGACGTGCGATCTCATAGAACATTATTTTAAACCATTTAAATGATTGTTCTACACACACAGTCGACGTGCGATCTCATAGAACATTATTTTAAACCATTTAAATGATTGTTCTGCACACACAGTAGACGTGCGATCTCATAGAACATTATTTTAAACCATTTAAATGATTGTTCTACACACACAGTCGACGTGCGATCTCATAGAACATTATTTTAAACCATTTAAATGATTGTTCTGCACACACAGTCGACGTGCGATCTCATAGAACATTATTTTAAACCATTTAAATGATTGTTCTGCACACACAGTCGACGTGCGATCTCATAGAACATTATTTTAAACCATTTAAATGATTGTTCTACACACACAGTCGACGTGCGATATCATAGAACATTATTTTAAACCATTTATATGATTGTTCTGCACACACAGTCGACGTGCGATCTCATACAACATTATTTTAAACCATTTAAATGCTTGTTCTACACACACAGTCGACGTGCGATCTCATACAACATTATTTTAAACCATTTAAATGATTGTTCTGCACACACAGTCGACGTGCGATCTCATACAACATTATTTTAAACCATTTAAATGATTGTTCTGCACACACAGTCGACGTGGGATCTCATACAACATTATTTTAAACCATTTAAATGCTTGTTCTACGCACACAGTCGACGTGCGATCTCATAGAACATTATTTTAAACCATTTAAATGATTGTTCTGCACACACAGTCGACGTGGGATCTCATACAACATTATTTTAAACCATTTAAATGCTTGTTCTACGCACACAGTCGACGTGCGATCTCATACAACATTATTTTAAACCATTTAAATGATTGTTCTGCACACACAGTCGACGTGGGATCTCATACAACATTATTTTAAACCATTTAAATGCTTGTTCTACGCACACAGTCGACGTGCGATCTCATACAACATTATTTTAAACCATTTAAATGATTGTTCTGCACACACAGTCGACGTGGGATCTCATACAACATTATTTTAAACCATTTAAATGCTTGTTCTACGCACACAGTCGACGTGCGATCTCATACAACATTATTTTAAACCATTTAAATGATTGTTCTGCACACACAGTCGACGTGGGATCTCATACAACATTATTTTAAACCATTTAAATGCTTGTTCTACGCACACAGTCGACGTGCGATCTCATACAACATTATTTTAAACCATTTAAATGCTTGTTCTACGCACACAGTCGACGTGCGATCTCATACAACATTATTTTAAACCATTTAAATGATTGTTCTGCACACACAGTCGACGTGCGATCTCATACAACATTATTTTAAACCATTTAAATGCTTGTTCTACGCACACAGTCGACGTGCGATCTCATACAACATTATTTTAAACCATTTAAATGCTTGTTCTACACACAGTCGACGTGCGATCTCATAGAACATTATTTTAAACCATTTAAATGATTGTTCTACACACACAGTCGACGTGCGATCTCATAGAACATTATTTTAAACCATTTATATGATTGTTCTACACACACAGTCGACGTGCGATCTCATAGAACATTATTTTAAACCATTTATATGATTGTTCTACACACACAGTCGACGTGCGATCTCATACAACATTATTTTAAACCATTTAAATGATTGTTCTACACACACAGTCGACGTGCGATCTCATAGAACATTATTTTAAACCATTTAAATGATTGTTCTACACACACAGTCGACGTGCGATCTCATACAACATTATTTTAAACCATTTAAATGATTGTTCTACACACACAGTCGACGTGCGATCTCATAGAACATTATTTTAAACCATTTAAATGCTTGTTCTACACACACAGTCGACGTGCGATCTCATAGAACATTATTTTAAACCATTTAAATGATTGTTCTACACACACAGTCGACGTGCGATCTCATAGAACATTATTTTAAACCATTTAAATGATAGTTCTGCACACACAGTCGACGTGCGATCTCATACAACATTATTTTAAACCATTTAAATGATTGTTCTGCACACACAGTCGACGTGCGATCTCATAGAACATTATTTTAAACCATTTAAATGCTTGTTCTACACACACAGTCGACGTGCGATCTCATACAACATTATTTTAAACCATTTAAATGCATGTTCTACACACACAGTGGACGTGCGATCTCATAGATCATTATTTTAAACCATTTAAATGCTTGTTCTACACACACAGTCGACGTGCGATCTCATAGATCATTATTTTAAACCATTTAAATGATTGTTCTACACACACAGTCGACGTGCGATCTCATAGATCATTATTTTAAACCATTTAAATGATTGTTCTACACACACAGTCGACGTGCGATCTCATAGATCATTATTTTAAACCATTTAAATGATTGTTCTGCACACACAGTGGACGTGCGATCTCATAGAACATTATTTTAAACCATTTAAATGATTGTTCTACACACACAGTCGACGTGCGATCTCATAGAACATTATTTTAAACCATTTATATGATTGTTCTACACACACAGTCGACGTGCGATCTCATAGAACATTATTTTAAACCATTTATATGATTGTTCTACACACACAGTCGACGTGCGATCTCATACAACATTATTTTAAACCATTTAAATGATTGTTCTACACACACAGTCGACGTGCGATCTCATAGAACATTATTTTAAACCATTTAAATGATTGTTCTACACACACAGTCGACGTGCGATCTCATACAACATTATTTTAAACCATTTAAATGATTGTTCTACACACACAGTCGACGTGCGATCTCATAGAACATTATTTTAAACCATTTAAATGCTTGTTCTACACACACAGTCGACGTGCGATCTCATAGAACATTATTTTAAACCATTTAAATGATTGTTCTACACACACAGTCGACGTGCGATCTCATAGAACATTATTTTAAACCATTTAAATGATAGTTCTGCACACACAGTCGACGTGCGATCTCATACAACATTATTTTAAACCATTTAAATGATTGTTCTGCACACACAGTCGACGTGCGATCTCATAGAACATTATTTTAAACCATTTAAATGCTTGTTCTACACACACAGTCGACGTGCGATCTCATACAACATTATTTTAAACCATTTAAATGCATGTTCTACACACACAGTGGACGTGCGATCTCATAGATCATTATTTTAAACCATTTAAATGCTTGTTCTACACACACAGTCGACGTGCGATCTCATAGATCATTATTTTAAACCATTTAAATGATTGTTCTACACACACAGTCGACGTGCGATCTCATAGATCATTATTTTAAACCATTTAAATGATTGTTCTACACACACAGTCGACGTGCGATCTCATAGATCATTATTTTAAACCATTTAAATGATTGTTCTGCACACACAGTGGACGTGCGATCTCATAGAACATTATTTTAAACCATTTAAATGATTGTTCTACACACACAGTCGACGTGCGATCTCATAGATCATTATTTTAAACCATTTAAATGATTGTTCTGCACACACAGTCGACGTGCGATCTCATAGAACATTATTTTAAACCATTTAAATGATTGTTCTACACACACAGTCGACGTGCGATCTCATAGAACATTATTTTAAACCATTTAAATGCTTGTTCTACACACACAGTCGACGTGCGATCTCATACAACATTATTTTAAACCATTTAAATGCATGTTCTACACACACAGTCGACGTGCGATCTCATAGATCATTATTTTAAACCATTTAAATGATTGTTCTACACACACAGTCGACGTGCGATCTCATAGATCATTATTTTAAACCATTTAAATGATTGTTCTACACACACAGTCGACGTGCGATCTCATAGATCATTATTTTAAACCATTTAAATGATTGTTCTGCACACACAGTCGACGTGCGATCTCATAGAACATTATTTTAAACCATTTAAATGATTGTTCTACACACACAGTCGACGTGCGATCTCATAGATCATTATTTTAAACCATTTAAATGATTGTTCTGCACACACAGTAGACGTGCGATCTCATAGAACATTATTTTAAACCATTTAAATGATTGTTCTACACACACAGTCGACGTGCGATCTCATAGATCATTATTTTAAACCATTTAAATGATTGTTCTGCACACACAGTCGACGTGCGATCTCATAGATCATTATTTTAAACCATTTAAATGATTGTTCTGCACACACAGTCGAAGTGCGATCTCATAAAACATTATTTTAAACCATTTAAATGATTGTTCTGCACACACAGTCGAAGTGCGATCTCATAGAACATTATTTTAAACCATTTAAATGATTGTTCTGCACACACAGTCGACGTGCGATCTCATACAACATTATTTTAAACCATTTAAATGATTGTTCTGCACACACAGTCGACGTGTGATCTCATACAACATTATTTTAAACCATTTAAATGATTGTTCTGCACACACAGTCGACGTGCGATCTCATACAACATTATTTTAAACCATTTAAATGATTGTTCTGCACACACAGTAGACGTGCGATCTCATAGAACATTATTTTAAACCATTTAAATGATTGTTCTGCACACACAGTCGACGTGCGATCTCATACAACATTATTTTAAACCATTTAAATTATTGTTCTACACACACAGTCGACCTGCGATCTCATAGAACATTATTTTAAACCATTTAAATTATTGCTCTTCACACACAGTCGACGTGCGATCTCATAGAACATTATTTTAAACCATTTAAATTATTGCTCTTCACACACAGTCGACCTGCGATCTCATAGAACATTATTTTAAACCATTTAAATTATTGCTCTTCACACACAGTCGACGTGCGATCTCATACAACATTATTTTAAACCATTTAAATGATTGTTCTGCACACACAGTCGACGTGCGATCTCATAGAACATTATTTTAAACCATTTAAATTATTGTTCTACACACACAGTCGACCTGCGATCTCATAGAACATTATTTTAAACCATTTAAATTATTGTTCTACACACACAGTCGACCTGCGATCTCATACAACATTATTTTAAACCATTTAAATTATTGCTCTTCACACACAGTCGACGTGCGATCTCATACAACATTATTTTAAACCATTTAAATGATTGTTCTGCACACACAGTCGAATTGCGATCTCATACAACATTATTTTAAACCATTTAAATTATTGTTCTACACACACAGTCGACCTGCGATCTCATAGAACATTATTTTAAACCATTTAAATTATTGCTCTTCACACACAGTCGACGTGCGATCTCATAGAACTGTAAGGATGGGTCGCCTACAGTGGTTCTGGCTGCAGGGTTGCCGAATGACTAAAGAAACGTTATCAGCAAGATGGTAGAAAACTGTACATTTCTCGTCTTTACCACCCACTGCAACTTATACCAACGACGGAAATAAGCGCAGTTACAATAGCAAAATATGTGGGAGAGCGTTGCTAGAATGTGACTATATTGTATTGCAATAGCACTTCAAAGTCAATACCAAATCAAAACTAGTTAGCACATCATTTGTAATAGAAAGGATTTAATGACAAAATCTGGTTATGGTTACACTTAAAATAGTTTCAAAATAGATGTATGTGATGATAAAACGTATACCATTTATCGTACCCAGCATGAATAGAATGTTACCTGAGGGATAGAAAGTGAGAGAGAGGGAGAGAGAGAGAAAGAGACAAAGAGAAGAGAGCAAAGAAGAGAAGAGCCAAAGAGAAGAGCCAAAGAGAAGGCCCCCAAGAAGAGAGAGAGCCAGAGAATCAAGAGAGAGAGAGAAATAAAAGAAGCCCAGAGCAACAGTTACATCTTCTTTTTATCTGTTCCTTGACCATGTGACTGAAACCCTAATGTGAGACATTCAAACTGACCAATCAGACCAAACTTCCCCCACTGTACTAAAGGTGTGACACATTTTGGCCTACAGGCCTTCAGCATCTCATTGTCTTTAGGAATTCCAAATGGCCCTTCTGATAAGAAAGATGGGGGTTGAAAACAATGAAGCAAATGTCTTTGTTCAATTTCAAATATCAAATATCTTTGATTATTTTCAATCCTACAATTCCCCCCTTGGCACCGTTGGCCACAATCATAAAGTGTCCAAAGGTGGCACAGTCCACGAAGACATGCTTTCTGTTGTGTGTAGATGTCATCTTCAGACTTCTCGTCCAGACATGTTGCAATAGCAGCTGGTCAGTCTTCAGCCTTTTTTCTCATTTCAGCCCTGCATGAGAAGGCTCCATCAAATGGTGTTGCATCAATCCTTGATATGCAAAACGTCCATTGAATACTTCACACCTTGAGAACAGTCACTGGAGATGAGAGCAAACGCTTGTCCCTCTTTCTGAGGACACAGGATGTGAACTTGTGCAGCAGGGATCCTGTGATTTAAAGAACATATAGCACAACAAAGAGCAAAAGCATACATGACATTTGTCATTGGTCAGAAGTTTGATGTGGTCAGATTAAAATCTCTGGCAATAAGCCCTTAAATCAATGTACTTAATAAAGTGGTCATGGTTGAGAATAAAAGAAGATCTCACAAGCTCTTACATTGTTTCTGGAAACATTAAAAATAAATTGCATTATAACAAATTAACAATCATTGAATCAATGAACAATCCTTTTCATGAAGAGTATCAGCAAATACAGAGATTCAATTGAATGGATGTCCAAAAACATTGTTGCAAGTCAAATGGACAAAATACAAAGAATCAGAAATCAAATAAGTTCAAAAATCAAATGCATTATTTCAATACAATGATAATACACATTTTTGCACTTAGATAAGAATGAGAAATACTCTTTTGATATTTAACTTGGTGAGACAAATAATAACTAACTGATTTAGCAATTCTAAAGAAAAACAAAACAAACAATAACTGGAAGAAATTCACAGTTATAATACAGTCTAGATGTAAAGATTTTTTGTGAGGCTGATGTAGATGTAGATTTGACTTTGTGTGAAGATCAGATCTATGTGGCTGAATTTAGCTGTGGCTATGTGTAAATCATGCCCCAAACATGGTGAGGAGGGTTTACAATTGTGATGCAAATTTTGGTCCTGTTATAACAGGGAGCCAGCATGAGAATGTTAGCGAGGTGTGGTCTGGTTCAAAATCTTCCCACACCAATGTTTTTGTTAAGGAGCATGATAAAGTGCAAAGGTCAGAGTTACTGAATCCTGCTGTGATGAAAGCATTTTCATGGTTAATGCAATTGTAAATTACACTGTAGCCACATGGCAATTCTGTGCTCCTGTACATGGTTTTACTGCAGCTATATAGGAATTAGCAGAGTGTTCCACTTAGGAGACAAACTAATTCAGCATAGACACACATGCAACTTGAAATTGCTATACAATTCCAGTATTAAAGTTATTCCAGTTTACACAAGATACATGGCCTAGAATGCATCGCATCTACAACCTTTATCCTAAGTGTTAAATACAACACTAACAGTAAAGCAATCATGTGTTTTAAAGAATAAACTAAACTAGTCTATGTGTATCTAGTAGCACAAACAACTATAATGTGTGTTCAATGCGCACAATGTGTTTAGTACAATTACAAATTTGAAAATACAAACAGGATCATTGCAATTTGGATGTTTAACTATTAAACTCATTGCTATGAGGGTGCTAGCCCACTAGCAAGTGAGGTTAAGAGCTGAAGGCCTTGCATGAACAATGCAGTTAACTCACTAAGAGTTTTACCTGCAAATGAGCGCTGATCTTTGCCCGTAGAAAGTGATTTCCTATTTTTCTGAAAATAAGGTGGAGGTCGACCCCTACCCAGTGACCAGCATTTTTCCTCTGAATGGCCTATTTTCTGACAGGAACTGCAAAACCTGTTCTCTTTGCCATAGGGTTGTGTGCTATGTTCTCCTGGAGTTTGAGGATATTCATGACTCTCTAATGCTTGTACACCATGCGTTCTGGTACATGACTCTGCGCTATTACGGTGCTGCATCACCTTAAGAACTGAAATAGGCACACTTTCTTGAGTTGCACATGCATTTTCTGAACTAAACGTTTCAGATTCATTAGAGCAAGTCACCTCCTCTAAGAAGTGAACATGCTTTTTAGTCCCATCGCTGTTAAGCGTTTTGGGAGACAAGAACTTTTTAGCATTTAGCTTAGCCTTGAGATCTGCAATGGTCTCTTTGTGATTTTTACACTTTTCAGTCAGGGCTAACTGCTCAGCTAGTAATTTATCTAGCTGTGTTTGAAGATCTTGAATCTTTGCCTCAGACTTTTCTGCTTCTGCATTTTTAGAATGCACTTCTTTACATTTAGCATCTAGACTTGATAATAGAAATGGTGTCACATTATGTAGCCTTTTACAACTTATGAAGTTTAAAGCCTCAATTATTTCACCATGTTTTGATTTCTTTTGGTGTTTGCCAATTATGTCCCACCATTTAAGCATTTCATCATCTGAACTTTTAATTCCAATATACTCTTTCTTGAGTTTGGACAAGGTAGGCTCAACTTTTTCACTCCATAAAGCAAACAATACGTCACTGTTATCAGAAATTTTCCCTTCCATCCCCGAGGAGATAATCTGAATATTCTCGGATTGTACAGTAATGGGACTATTGAAGCTGTTTAAAACCTATGTTCTGTTTCATGCAATTCATAAACAATGAAAACACTTTCCTTACCCATTCCTTGGTCAGAAGTTCAGCTTTAATCCATTCACAAGATCAACTGTGAAAAAAATGTCCTCATTCTGATGAATTTCAGAAAATTCACTGCAAGGGATCCCGGGTTTCGGCACCATCTGTAAGGATGGGTCGCCTACAGTGGTTCTGGCTGCAGGGTTGCCGAATGACTAAAGAAACGTTATCAGCAAGATGGTAGAAAACTGTACATTTCTCGTCTTTACCACCCACTGCAACTTATACCAACGACGGAAATAAGCGCAGTTACAATAGCAAAATATGTGGGAGAGCGTTGCTAGAATGTGACTATATTGTATTGCAATAGCACTTCAAAGTCAATACCAAATCAAAACTAGTTAGCACATCATTTGTAATAGAAAGGATTTAATGACAAAATCTGGTTATGGTTACACTTAAAATAGTTTCAAAATAGATGTATGTGATGATAAAACGTATACCATTTATCGTACCCAGCATGAATAGAATGTTACCTGAGGGATAGAAAGTGAGAGAGAGGGAGAGAGAGAGAAAGAGACAAAGAGAAGAGAGCAAAGAAGAGAAGAGCCAAAGAGAAGAGCCAAAGAGAAGGCCCCCAAGAAGAGAGAGAGCCAGAGAATCAAGAGAGAGAGAGAAATAAAAGAAGCCCAGAGCAACAGTTACATCTTCTTTTTATCTGTTCCTTGACCATGTGACTGAAACCCTAATGTGAGACATTCAAACTGACCAATCAGACCAAACTTCCCCCACTGTACTAAAGGTGTGACACATTTTGGCCTACAGGCCTTCAGCATCTCATTGTCTTTAGGAATTCCAAATGGCCCTTCTGATAAGAAAGATGGGGGTTGAAAACAGTGAAGCAAATGTCTTTGTTCAATTTCAAATATCAAATATCTTTGATTATTTTCAATCCTACAGAACATTATTTTAAACCATTTTAATGATTGTTCTTCACACACAGTCGACGTGCGATCTCATAGAACATTATTTTAAACCATTTAAATGCTTGTTCTGCACACACAGTCGACGTGCGATCTCATAGAACATTATTTTAAACCATTTAAATGCTTGTTCTGCACACACAGTCGACGTGCGATCTCATAGAACATTATTTTAAACCATTTAAATGATTGTTCTTCACACACAGTCGACGTGCGATCTCATAGAACATTATTTTAAACCATTTAAATGCTTGTTCTGCACACACAGTCGACGTGCGATCTCATAGAACATTATTTTAAACCATTTAAATGCTTGTTCTGCACACACAGTCGACGTGCGATCTCATAGAACATTATTTTAAACCATTTAAATGATTGTTCTTCACACACAGTCGACGTGCGATCTCATAGAACACTATTTTAAACCATTTAAATGATTGTTCTTCACACACAGCCGACGTGCGATCTCATAGAACATTATTTTAAACCATTTAAATGCTTGTTCTTCACACACAGCCGACGTGCGATCTCATAGAACATTATTTTAAACCATTTAAATGCTTGTTCTGCACACACAGCCGACGTGCGATCTCATAGAACATTATTTTAAACCATTTAAATGATTGTTCTACACACACAGTCGACGTGCGATCTCATACAACATTATTTTAAACCATTTAAATGATTGTTCTGCACACACAGTCGACGTGCGATCTCATACAACATTATTTTAAACCATTTAAATGCTTGTTCTGCACACACAGCCGACGTGCGATCTCATACAACATTATTTTAAACCATTTAAATGATTGTTCTGCACACACAGTCGACGTGCGATCTCATAGAACATTATTTTAAACCATTTAAATGATTGTTCTGCACACACAGTCGACGTGCGATCTCATACAACATTATTTTAAACCATTTAAATGATTGTTCTACACACACAGTCGACGTGCGATCTCATAGAACATTATTTTAAACCATTTATATGATTGTTCTGCACACACAGTCGACGTGCGATCTCATACAACATTATTTTAAACCATTTAAATGCTTGTTCTACACACACAGTCGACGTGCGATCTCATACAACATTATTTTAAACCATTTAAATGATTGTTCTGCACACACAGTCGACGTGCGATCTCATACAACATTATTTTAAACCATTTAAATGATTGTTCTGCACACACAGTCGACGTGGGATCTCATACAACATTATTTTAAACCATTTAAATGCTTGTTCTACGCACACAGTCGACGTGCGATCTCATAGAACATTATTTTAAACCATTTAAATGATTGTTCTGCACACACAGTCGACGTGCGATCTCATAGAACATTATTTTAAACCATTTAAATGATTGTTCTACACACACAGTCGACGTGCGATCTCATAGAACATTATTTTAAACCATTTATATGATTGTTCTACACACACAGTCGACGTGCGATCTCATACAACATTATTTTAAACCATTTAAATGATTGTTCTACACACACAGTCGACGTGCGATCTCATAGAACATTATTTTAAACCATTTAAATGATTGTTCTACACACACAGTCGACGTGCGATCTCATACAACATTATTTTAAACCATTTAAATGCTTGTTCTACGCACACAGTCGACGTGCGATCTCATACAACATTATTTTAAACCATTTAAATGCTTGTTCTACACACAGTCGACGTGCGATCTCATAGAACATTATTTTAAACCATTTAAATGATTGTTCTACACACACAGTCGACGTGCGATCTCATAGAACATTATTTTAAACCATTTATATGATTGTTCTACACACACAGTCGACGTGCGATCTCATACAACATTATTTTAAACCATTTAAATGATTGTTCTACACACACAGTCGACGTGCGATCTCATAGAACATTATTTTAAACCATTTAAATGATTGTTCTACACACACAGTCGACGTGCGATCTCATACAACATTATTTTAAACCATTTAAATGATTGTTCTACACACACAGTCGACGTGCGATCTCATAGAACATTATTTTAAACCATTTAAATGCTTGTTCTACACACACAGTCGACGTGCGATCTCATAGAACATTATTTTAAACCATTTAAATGATTGTTCTACACACACAGTCGACGTGCGATCTCATAGAACATTATTTTAAACCATTTAAATGATAGTTCTGCACACACAGTCGACGTGCGATCTCATACAACATTATTTTAAACCATTTAAATGATTGTTCTGCACACACAGTCGACGTGCGATCTCATAGAACATTATTTTAAACCATTTAAATGCTTGTTCTACACACACAGTCGACGTGCGATCTCATACAACATTATTTTAAACCATTTAAATGCATGTTCTACACACACAGTGGACGTGCGATCTCATAGATCATTATTTTAAACCATTTAAATGCTTGTTCTACACACACAGTCGACGTGCGATCTCATAGATCATTATTTTAAACCATTTAAATGATTGTTCTACACACACAGTCGACGTGCGATCTCATAGATCATTATTTTAAACCATTTAAATGATTGTTCTGCACACACAGTCGACGTGCGATCTCATAGAACATTATTTTAAACCATTTAAATGCTTGTTCTACACACACAGTCGACGTGCGATCTCATACAACATTATTTTAAACCATTTAAATGCATGTTCTACACACACAGTCGACGTGCGATCTCATAGAGCATTATTTTAAACCATTTAAATGATTGTTCTACACACACAGTCGACGTGCGATCTCATAGATCATTATTTTAAACCATTTAAATGATTGTTCTACACACACAGTCGACGTGCGATCTCATAGATCATTATTTTAAACCATTTAAATGATTGTTCTGCACACACAGTCGACGTGCGATCTCATAGAACATTATTTTAAACCATTTAAATGATTGTTCTACACACACAGTCGACGTGCGATCTCATAGATCATTATTTTAAACCATTTAAATGATTGTTCTGCACACACAGTCGACGTGCGATCTCATAGAACATTATTTTAAACCATTTAAATGATTGTTCTACACACACAGTCGACGTGCGATCTCATAGATCATTATTTTAAACCATTTAAATGATTGTTCTACACACACAGTCGACGTGCGATCTCATAGATCATTATTTTAAACCATTTAAATGATTGTTCTGCACACACAGTCGACGTGCGATCTCATAGAGCATTATTTTAAACCATTTAAATGATTGTTCTACACACACAGTCGACGTGCGATCTCATAGATCATTATTTTAAACCATTTAAATGATTGTTCTGCACACACAGTCGACGTGCGATCTCATAGAACATTATTTTAAACCATTTAAATGATTGTTCTACACACACAGTCGACGTGCGATCTCATAGATCATTATTTTAAACCATTTAAATGATTGTTCTGCACACACAGTAGACGTGCGATCTCATAGAACATTATTTTAAACCATTTAAATGATTGTTCTGCACACACAGTAGACGTGCGATCTCATAGAACATTATTTTAAACCATTTAAATGATTGTTCTACACACACAGTCGACGTGCGATCTCATAGATCATTATTTTAAACCATTTAAATGATTGTTCTGCACACACAGTCGACGTGCGATCTCATAGATCATTATTTTAAACCATTTAAATGATTGTTCTGCACACACAGTCGACGTGCGATCTCATAGAACATTATTTTAAACCATTTAAATGATTGTTCTGCACACACAGTCGACGTGCGATCTCATACAACATTATTTTAAACCATTTAAATGATTGTTCTGCACACACAGTCGACGTGCGATCTCATACAACATTATTTTAAACCATTTAAATGATTGTTCTGCACACACAGTCGACGTGTGATCTCATACAACATTATTTTAAACCATTTAAATGATTGTTCTGCACACACAGTCGACGTGCGATCTCATACAACATTATTTTAAACCATTTAAATGATTGTTCTGCACACACAGTAGACGTGCGATCTCATACAACATTATTTTAAACCATTTAAATGATTGCTCTTCACACACAGTCGACGTGTGATCTCATAGAACATTATTTTAAACCATTTAAATGATTGTTCTGCACACACAGTCGACGTGCGATCTCATACAACATTATTTTAAACCATTTAAATGATTGTTCTGCACACACAGTCGACGTGCGATCTCATACAACATTATTTTAAACCATTTAAATGATTGCTCTGCACACACAGTCGACCTGCGATCTCATAGAACATTATTTTAAACCATTTAAATTATTGCTCTTCACACACAGTCGACGTGTGATCTCATAGAACATTATTTTAAACCATTTAAATGATTGTTCTGCACACACAGTCGACCTGCGATCTCATAGAACATTATTTTAAACCATTTAAATGATTGCTCTGCACACACAGTCGACCTGCGATCTCATAGAACATTATTTTAAACCATTTAAATGATTGTTCTGCACACACAGTCGACCTGCGATCTCATAGAACATTATTTTAAACCATTTAAATTATTGCTCTTCACACACAGTCGACGTGCGATCTCATAGAACATTATTTTAAACCATTTAAATTATTGCTCTTCACACACAGTCGACGTGCGATCTCATAGAACATTATTTTAAACCATTTAAATGATTGCTCTGCACACACAGTCGACCTGCGATCTCATAGAACATTATTTTAAACCATTTAAATGATTGCTCTGCACACACAGTCGACCTGCGATCTCATAGAACATTATTTTAAACCATTTAAATGATTGTTCTGCACACACAGTCGACGTGCGATCTCATAGAACATTATTTTAAACCATTTAAATGATTGCTCTGCACACACAGTCGACCTGCGATCTCATAGAACATTATTTTAAACCATTTAAATGATTGTTCTGCACACACAGTCGACGTGCGATCTCATAGAACATTATTTTAAACCATTTAAATGATTGCTCTGCACACACAGTCGACGTGCGATCTCATAGAACATTATTTTAAACCATTTAAATTATTGCTCTTCACACACAGTCGACCTGCGATCTCATAGAACATTATTTTAAACCATTTAAATGATTGTTCTGCACACACAGTCGACGTGCGATCTCATAGAACATTATTTTAAACCATTTAAATGATTGTTCTTCACACAGAGTCGACGTGCGATCTCATAGAACATTATTTTAAACCATTTAAATGATTGTTCTTCACACACAGCTGACGTGCGATCTCATAGAACATTATTTTAAACCATTTAAATGATTGTTCTGCACACACAGTCGACGTGCGATCTCATAGAACATTATTTTAAACCATTTAAATGATTGCTCTGCACACACAGTCGACCTGCGATCTCATAGAACATTATTTTAAACCATTTAAATTATTGCTCTTCACACACAGTCGACGTGCGATCTCATAGAACATTATTTTAAACCATTTAAATTATTGCTCTTCACACACAGTCGACCTGCGATCTCATAGAACATTATTTTAAACCATTTAAATGATTGTTCTGCACACACAGTCGACGTGCGATCTCATAGAACATTATTTTAAACCATTTAAATGATTGTTCTTCACACAGAGTCGACGTGCGATCTCATAGAACATTATTTTAAACCATTTAAATGATTGTTCTTCACACACAGCTGACGTGCGATCTCATAGAACATTATTTTAAACCATTTAAATGATTGTTCTGCACACACAGTCGACGTGCGATCTCATAGAACATTATTTTAAACCATTTAAATGATTGTTCTTCACACACAGCTGACGTGCGATCTCATAGAACATTATTTTAAACCATTTAAATGATTGTTCTTCACACACAGCTGACGTGCGATCTCATAGAACATTATTTTAAACCATTTAAATGCTTGTTCTGCACACACAGCTGACGTGCGATCTCATAGAACATTATTTTAAACCATTTAAATGATTGTTCTTCACACACAGCTGACGTGCGATCTCATAGAACATTATTTTAAACCATTTAAATGATTGTTCTGCACACACAGTCGACGTGCGATCTCATAGAACATTATTTTAAACCATTTAAATGATTGTTCTTCACACACAGCTGACGTGCGATCTCATAGAACATTATTTTAAACCATTTAAATGCTTGTTCTGCACACACAGTCGACGTGCGATCTCATAGAACATTATTTTAAACCATTTTAATGATTGTTCTTCACACACAGTCGACGTGCGATCTCATAGAACATTATTTTAAACCATTTAAATGATTGTTCTTCACACACAGCTGACGTGCGATCTCATAGAACATTATTTTAAACCATTTAAATGCTTGTTCTGCACACACAGTCGACGTGCGATATCATAGAACATTATTTTAAACCATTTAAATGCTTGTTATGCACACACAGTCGACGTGCGATCTCATAGAACATTATTTTAAACCATTTAAATGATTGTTCTGCACACACAGTCGACGTGCGATCTCATACAACATTATTTTAAACCATTTAAATGATTGTTCTGCACACACAGTCGACGTGCGATCTCATACAACATTATTTTAAACCATTTAAATGATTGTTCTGCACACACAGTAGACGTGCGATCTCATACAACATTATTTTAAACCATTTAAATGATTGTTCTGCACACACAGTCGACGTGCGATCTCATACAACATTATTTTAAACCATTTAAATGATTGTTCTGCACACACAGTCGACGTGCGATCTCATACAACATTATTTTAAACCATTTAAATGATTGTTCTGCACACACAGTAGACGTGCGATCTCATACAACATTATTTTAAACCATTTAAATGATTGTTCTGCACACACAGTCGACGTTCGATCTCATACAACATTATTTTAAACCATTTAAATGATTGTTCTGCACACACAGTCGACGTGCGATCTCATACAACATTATTTTAAACCATTTAAATGATTGTTCTGCACACACAGTAGACGTGCGATCTCATAGAACATTATTTTAAACCATTTAAATGATTGTTCTACACACACAGTCGACGTGCGATCTCATAGAACATTATTTTAAACCATTTAAATGATTGTTCTGCACACACAGTAGACGTGCGATCTCATACAACATTATTTTAAACCATTTAAATGATTGTTCTGCACACACAGTAGACGTGCGATCTCATAGAACATTATTTTAAACCATTTAAATGATTGTTCTACACACACAGTCGACGTGCGATCTCATAGAACATTATTTTAAACCATTTAAATGATTGTTCTACACACAGTCGACGTGCGATCTCATAGAACATTATTTTAAACCATTTAAATGATTGTTCTACACACAGTCGACGTGCGATCTCATAGAACATTATTTTAAACCATTTAAATGATTGTTCTACACACACAGTCGACGTGCGATCTCATAGAACATTGTTTTAAACCATTTAAATTATTGTTCTACACACACAGTCGACGTGCGATCTCATAGAACATTATTTTAAACCATTTAAATTATTGTTCTACACACACAGTCGACGTGCGATCTCATAGAACATTATTTTAAACCATTTAAATTATTGTTCTTCACACACAGTCGACGTGCGATCTCATAGAACATTATTTTAAACCATTTAAATTATTGTTCTTCACACTCAGTCGACGTGCGATCTCATAGAACATTGTTTTAAACCATTTAAATGATTGTTCTACACACACAGTCGACGTGCGATCTCATAGAACATTATTTTAAACCATTTAAATGATTGTTCTACACACACAGTCTACCTGCGATCTCATAGAACATTATTTTAAACCATTTAAATGCTTGTTCTACACACACAGTAGACGTGCGATCTCATATAACATTATTTTAAACCATTTAAATTATTGTTCTTCACACTCAGTCGACGTGCGATCTCATAGAACATTGTTTTAAACCATTTAAATTATTGTTCTTCACACTCAGTCGACGTGCGATCTCATAGAACATTGTTTTAAACCATTTAAATGATTGTTCTACACACACAGTAGACGTGCGATCTCATATAACATTATTTTAAACCATTTAAATTATTGTTCTTCACACACAGTCGACGTGCGATCTCATAGAACATTATTTTAAACCATTTAAATTATTGTTCTTCACACTCAGTCGACGTGCGATCTCATAGAACATTGTTTTAAACCATTTAAATGATTGTTCTACACACACTGTCGACGTGCGATCTCATAAAACATTATTTTAAACCATTTAAATGATTGTTCTGCACACACAGTCGACGTGCGATCTCATACAACATTATTTTAAACCATTTAAATGATTGTTCTGCACACACAGTCGACGTGCGATCTCATACAACATTATTTTAAACCATTTAAATGATTGTTCTGCACACACAGTAGACGTGCGATCTCATTGAACATTATTTTAAACCATTTAAATGATTGTTCTGCACACACAGTCGACGTGCGATCTCATACAACATTATTTTAAACCATTTAAATGATTGTTCTGCACACACAGTCGACGTGCGATCTCATACAACATTATTTTAAACCATTTAAATGATTGTTCTGCACACACAGTAGACGTGCGATCTCATTGAACATTATTTTAAACCATTTAAATGATTGTTCTGCACACACAGTCGACGTGCGATCTCATACAACATTATTTTAAACCATTTAAATGATTGTTCTGCACACACAGTCGACGTGCGATCTCATACAACATTATTTTAAACCATTTAAATGATTGTTCTACACACACAGTCGAAGTGCGATCTCATAGAACATTATTTTAAACCATTTAAATGATTGTTCTACACACAGTCGACGTGCGATCTCATAGAACATTATTTTAAACCATTTAAATGATTGTTCTGCACACACAGTCGAGGTGCGATCTCATAGAACATTATTTTAAACCATTTAAATGCTTGTTCTACACACACAGTCGACGTGCGATCTCATAGAACATTATTTTAAACCATTTAAATGATTGTTCTACACACACAGTCGAGGTGCGATCTCATAGAACATTATTTTAAACCATTTAAATGCTTGTTCTACACACAGTCGACGTGCGATCTCATAGAACATTATTTTAAACCATTTAAATGATTGTTCTACACACACAGTCGACGTGCGATCTCATAGAACATTATTTTAAACCATTTAAATTATTGTTCTTCACACACAGTCGACGTGCGATCTCATAGAACATTGTTTTAAACCATTTAAATTATTGTTCTACACACAGTCGAAGTGCGATCTCATAGAACATTATTTTAAACCATTTAAATTATTGTTCTTCACACACAGTGGACGTGCGATCTCATAGAACATTATTTTAAACCATTTAAATGATTGTTCTACACACACAGTAGACGTGCGATCTCATATAACATTATTTTAAACCATTGAAATGATTGTTCTGCACACACAGTCGACGTGCGATCTCATAGAACATTATTTTAAACCATTTAAATGATTGTTCTACACACACAGTAGACGTGCGATCTCATATAACATTATTTTAAACCATTGAAATGATTGTTCTGCACACACAGTCGACGTGCGATCTCATAGAACATTATTTTAAACCATTTAAATGCTTGTTCTACACACACAGTAGACGTGCGATCTCATATAACATTATTTTAAACCATTGAAATGATTGTTCTGCACACACAGTCGACGTGCGATCTCATACAACATTATTTTAAACCATTTAAATGATTGTTCTACACACACAGTCGACGTGCGATCTCATACAACATTATTTTAAACCATTTAAATGATTGTTCTACACACAGTCGACGTGCGATCTCATAGAACATTATTTTAAACCATTTAAATGATTGTTCTACACACACAGTCGACGTGCGATCTCATAGAACATTATTTTAAACCATTTAAATTATTGTTCTTCACACACAGTCGACGTGCGATCTCATAGAACATTGTTTTAAACCATTTAAATTATTGTTCTACACACAGTCGAAGTGCGATCTCATAGAACATTATTTTAAACCATTTAAATTATTGTTCTTCACACACAGTGGACGTGCGATCTCATAGAACATTATTTTAAACCATTTAAATGATTGTTCTACACACACAGTCGACGTGCGATCTCATAGAACATTATTTTAAACCATTTAAATGATTGTTCTACACACACAGTAGACGTGCGATCTCATATAACATTATTTTAAACCATTGAAATGATTGTTCTGCACACACAGTCGACGTGCGATCTCATAGAACATTATTTTAAACCATTTAAATGCTTGTTCTACACACACAGTAGACGTGCGATCTCATATAACATTATTTTAAACCATTGAAATGATTGTTCTGCACACACAGTCTACGTGCGATCTCATAGAACATTATTTTAAACCATTTAAATGGTTGTTCTACACACACTGTCGACGTGCGATCTCATAAAACATTATTTTAAACCATTTAAATGATTGTTCTGCACACACAGTCGACGTGCGATCTCATACAACATTATTTTAAACCATTTAAATGATTGTTCTACACACACAGTCGACCTGCGATCTCATAGAACATTATTTTAAATCATTTAAATTATTGTTCTACACACACAGTCGACGTGCGATCTCATAGAACATTATTTTAAACCATTTAAATTATTGTTCTTCACACACAGTCGACGTGCGATCTCATAGAACATTATTTTAAACCATTTAAATGCTTGTTCTACACACACAGTAGACGTGCGATCTCATATAACATTATTTTAAACCATTGAAATGATTGTTCTACACACACAGTCGACGTGCGATCTCATACAACATTATTTTAAACCATTTAAATGATTGTTCTACACACACTGTCGACGTGCGATCTCATAAAACATTATTTTAAACCATTTAAATGATTGTTCTGCACACACAGACGACGTGCGATCTCATACAACATTATTTTAAACCATTTAAATGATTGTTCTTCACACACAGTCGACATGCGATCTCATAGATCATTATTTTAAATCATTTAAATTATTGTTCTACACACACAGTCGACGTGCGATCTCATAGAACATTATTTTAAACCATTTAAATTATTGTTCTTCACACACAGTCTACGTGCGATCTCATAGAACATTATTTTAAACCATTTAAATGCTTGTTCTACACACACAGTCGACGTGCGATCTCATATAACATTATTTTAAACCATTTAAATGCTTGTTCTACACACACAGTCGACGTGCGATCTCATATAACATTATTTTAAACCATTGAAATGCTTGTTCTACGCACACAGTCTACGTGCGATCTCATAGAACATTATTTTAAACCATTTAAATGATTGTTCTGCACACACAGTCGACGTGCGATCTCATACAACATTATTTTAAACCATTTAAATGATTGTTCTGCACACACAGTAGACGTGCGATCTCATTGAACATTATTTTAAACCATTTAAATGATTGTTCTGCACACACAGTCGACGTGCGATCTCATACAACATTATTTTAAACCATTTAAATGATTGTTCTACACACACAGTCGACGTGCGATCTCATAGAACATTATTTTAAACCATTTAAATGATTGTTCTGCACACACAGTAGACGTGCGATCTCATAGAACATTATTTTAAACCATTTAAATGATTGTTCTACACACACAGTCGACGTGCGATCTCATAGAACATTATTTTAAACCATTTAAATGCTTGTTCTACACACACAGTCGACGTGCGATCTCATACAACATTATTTTAAACCATTTAAATGCATGTTCTACACACACAGTGGACGTGCGATCTCATAGATCATTATTTTAAACCATTTAAATGCTTGTTCTACACACACAGTCGACGTGCGATCTCATATATCATTATTTTAAACCATTTAAATGATTGTTCTACACACACAGTCGACGTGCGATCTCATAGATCATTATTTTAAACCATTTAAATGATTGTTCTGCACACACAGTCGACGTGCGATCTCATAGAACATTATTTTAAACCATTTAAATGATTGTTCTACACACACAGTCGACGTGCGATCTCATAGAACATTATTTTAAACCATTTAAATGATTGTTCTGCACACACAGTAGACGTGCGATCTCATAGAACATTATTTTAAACCATTTAAATGATTGTTCTGCACACACAGTCGAAGTGCGATCTCATAGATCATTATTTTAAACCATTTAAATGATTGTTCTGCACACACAGTCGAAGTGCGATCTCATAAAACATTATTTTAAACCATTTAAATGATTGTTCTACACACACAGTCGACGTGCGATCTCATAGATCATTATTTTAAACCATTTAAATGATTGTTCTGCACACACAGTCGAAGTGCGATCTCATAAAACATTATTTTAAACCATTTAAATGATTGTTCTGCACACACAGTCGACGTGCGATCTCATACAACATTATTTTAAACCATTTAAATGATTGTTCTGCACACACAGTCGACGTGTGATCTCATACAACATTATTTTAAACCATTTAAATGATTGTTCTACACACACAGTCGACGTGCGATCTCATAGATCATTATTTTAAACCATTTAAATGATTGTTCTACACACACAGTCGACGTGCGATCTCATAGATCATTATTTTAAACCATTTAAATGATTGTTCTGCACACACAGTCGAAGTGCGATCTCATAAAACATTATTTTAAACCATTTAAATGATTGTTCTGCACACACAGTCGACGTGCGATCTCATAAAACATTATTTTAAACCATTTAAATGATTGTTCTACACACACAGTCGACGTGCGATCTCATAGATCATTATTTTAAACCATTTAAATGATTGTTCTACACACACAGTCGACGTGCGATCTCATAGATCATTATTTTAAACCATTTAAATGATTGTTCTGCACACACAGTCGACGTGCGATCTCATAGATCATTATTTTAAACCATTTAAATGATTGTTCTGCACACACAGTCGAAGTGCGATCTCATAAAACATTATTTTAAACCATTTAAATGATTGTTCTACACACACAGTCGACGTGCGATCTCATAGATCATTATTTTAAACCATTTAAATGATTGTTCTACACACACAGTCGACGTGCGATCTCATAGATCATTATTTTAAACCATTTAAATGATTGTTCTGCACACACAGTCGAAGTGCGATCTCATAAAACATTATTTTAAACCATTTAAATGATTGTTCTGCACACACAGTCGACGTGCGATCTCATACAACATTATTTTAAACCATTTAAATGATTGTTCTGCACACACAGTCGACGTGTGATCTCATACAACATTATTTTAAACCATTTAAATGATTGTTCTGCACACACAGTCGACGTGCGATCTCATACAACATTATTTTAAACCATTTAAATGATTGTTCTGCACACACAGTAGACGTGCGATCTCATACAACATTATTTTAAACCATTTAAATGATTGTTCTGCACACACAGTCGACGTGCGATCTCATACAACATTATTTTAAACCATTTAAATGATTGTTCTGCACACACAGTCGACGTGTGATCTCATAGAACATTATTTTAAACCATTTAAATTATTGTTCTACACACACAGTCGACCTGCGATCTCATAGAACATTATTTTAAACCATTTAAATGATTGTTCTTCACACACAGTCGACGTGCGATCTCATAGAACATTATTTTAAACCATTTAAATGATTGTTCTTCACACACAGCCGACGTGCGATCTCATAGAACATTATTTTAAACCATTTAAATGATTGTTCTGCACACACAGTCGACGTGCGATCTCATAGAACATTATTTTAAACCATTTTAATGATTGTTCTTCACACACAGTCGACGTGCGATCTCATAGAACATTATTTTAAACCATTTAAATGATTGTTCTTCACACACAGCTGACGTGCGATCTCATAGAACATTATTTTAAACCATTTAAATGCTTGTTCTGCACACACAGTCGACGTGCGATATCATAGAACATTATTTTAAACCATTTAAATGCTTGTTCTGCACACACAGTCGACGTGCGATCTCATAGAACATTATTTTAAACCATTTAAATGATTGTTCTGCACACACAGTCGACGTGCGATCTCATACAACATTATTTTAAACCATTTAAATGATTGTTCTGCACACACAGTCGACGTGCGATCTCATACAACATTATTTTAAACCATTTAAATGATTGTTCTGCACACACAGTCGACGTGTGATCTCATACAACATTATTTTAAACCATTTAAATGATTGTTCTGCACACACAGTAGACGTGCGATCTCATACAACATTATTTTAAACCATTTAAATGATTGTTCTGCACACACAGTCGACGTGCGATCTCATACAACATTATTTTAAACCATTTAAATGATTGTTCTGCACACACAGTCGACGTGCGATCTCATACAACATTATTTTAAACCATTTAAATGATTGTTCTGCACACACAGTCGACGTGCGATCTCATAGAACATTATTTTAAACCATTTAAATGATTGTTCTGCACACACAGTCGACGTGCGATCTCATACAACATTATTTTAAACCATTTAAATGATTGTTCTGCACACACAGTAGACGTGCGATCTCATACAACATTATTTTAAACCATTTAAATGATTGTTCTGCACACACAGTCGACGTTCGATCTCATACAACATTATTTTAAACCATTTAAATGATTGTTCTGCACACACAGTAGACGTGCGATCTCATAGAACATTATTTTAAACCATTTAAATGATTGTTCTACACACACAGTCGACGTGCGATCTCATAGAACATTATTTTAAACCATTTAAATGATTGTTCTGCACACACAGTCTAAGTGCGAACTCATAGAACATTATTTTAAACCATTTAAATGATTGTTCTACACACACAGTCGACGTGCGATCTCATAGAACATTATTTTAAACCATTTAAATGATTGTTCTACACACACAGTCGACGTGCGATCTCATAGAACATTGTTTTAAACCATTTAAATTATTGTTCTACACACACAGTCGACGTGCGATCTCATAGAACATTGTTTTAAACCATTTAAATTATTGTTCTACACACACAGTCGACGTGCGATCTCATAGAACATTGTTTTAAACCATTTAAATTATTGTTCTACACACACAGTCGACGTGCGATCTCATAGAACATTATTTTAAACCATTTAAATGATTGTTCTACACACACAGTCGACGTGCGATCTCATAGAACATTGTTTTAAACCATTTAAATTATTGTTCTACACACACAGTCGACGTGCGATCTCATAGAACATTATTTTAAACCATTTAAATGATTGTTCTGCACACACAGTCGACGTGCGATCTCATAGAACATTATTTTAAACCATTTAAATGATTGTTCTGCACACACAGTCGACGTGCGATCTCATACAACATTATTTTAAACCATTTAAATGATTGTTCTGCACACACAGTAGACGTGCGATCTCATACAACATTATTTTAAACCATTTAAATGATTGTTCTGCACACACAGTCGACGTTCGATCTCATACAACATTATTTTAAACCATTTAAATGATTGTTCTGCACACACAGTAGACGTGCGATCTCATAGAACATTATTTTAAACCATTTAAATGATTGTTCTACACACACAGTCGACGTGCGATCTCATAGAACATTATTTTAAACCATTTAAATGATTGTTCTGCACACACAGTCTAAGTGCGAACTCATAGAACATTATTTTAAACCATTTAAATGATTGTTCTACACACACAGTCGACGTGCGATCTCATAGAACATTATTTTAAACCATTTAAATGATTGTTCTACACACACAGTCGACGTGCGATCTCATAGAACATTGTTTTAAACCATTTAAATTATTGTTCTACACACACAGTCGACGTGCGATCTCATAGAACATTATTTTAAACCATTTAAATGATTGTTCTACACACACAGTCGACGTGCGATCTCATAGAACATTGTTTTAAACCATTTAAATTATTGTTCTACACACACAGTCGACGTGCGATCTCATAGAACATTGTTTTAAACCATTTAAATTATTGTTCTACACACACAGTCGACGTGCGATCTCATAGAACATTATTTTAAACCATTTAAATGATTGTTCTACACACACAGTCGACGTGCGATCTCATAGAACATTGTTTTAAACCATTTAAATTATTGTTCTACACACACAGTCGACGTGCGATCTCATAGAACATTATTTTAAACCATTTAAATTATTGTTCTACACACACAGTCGACGTGCGATCTCATAGAACATTGTTTTAAACCATTTAAATTATTGTTCTACACACACAGTCGACGTGCGATCTCATAGAACATTATTTTAAACCATTTAAATTATTGTTCTACACACACAGTCGACGTGCGATCTCATAGAACATTGTTTTAAACCATTTAAATTATTGTTCTACACACACAGTCGACGTGCGATCTCATAGAACATTATTTTAAACCATTTAAATGATTGTTCTACACACACAGTCGACGTGCGATCTCATAGAACATTATTTTAAACCATTTAAATTATTGTTCTACACACACAGTCGACGTGCGATCTCATAGAACATTATTTTAAACCATTTAAATTATTGTTCTTCACACACAGTCGACGTGCGATCTCATAGAACATTATTTTAAACCATTTAAATTATTGTTCTTCACACTCAGTCGACGTGCGATCTCATAGAACATTGTTTTAAACCATTTAAATTATTGTTCTACACACACAGTCGACGTGCGATCTCATAGAACATTATTTTAAACCATTTAAATTATTGTTCTTCACACACAGTCGACGTGCGATCTCATAGAACATTATTTTAAACCATTTAAATTATTGTTCTACACACACAGTCGACGTGCGATCTCATAGAACATTATTTTAAACCATTTAAATGATTGTTCTACACACACAGTAGACGTGCGATCTCATATAACATTATTTTAAACCATTGAAATGATTGTTCTGCACACACAGTCGACGTGCGATCTCATAGAACATTATTTTAAACCATTTAAGTGCTTGTTCTACACACACAGTAGACGTGCGATCTCATATAACATTATTTTAAACCATTGAAATGATTGTTCTGCACACACAGTCTACGTGCGATCTCATAGAACATTATTTTAAACCATTTAAATGATTGTTCTGCACACACAGTCTACGTGCGATCTCATAGAACATTATTTTAAACCATTTAAATGGTTGTTCTACACACACTGTCGACGTGCGATCTCATAAAACATTATTTTAAACCATTTAAATGATTGTTCTGCACACACAGTCGACGTGCGATCTCATACAACATTATTTTAAACCATTTAAATGGTTGTTCTACACACACTGTCGACGTGCGATCTCATAAAACATTATTTTAAACCATTTAAATGATTGTTCTGCACACACAGTCGACGTGCGATCTCATACAACATTATTTTAAACCATTTAAATTATTGTTCTTCACACACAGTCGACGTGCGATCTCATAGAACATTGTTTTAAACCATTTAAATTATTGTTCTACACACACAGTCAAAGTGCGATCTCATACAACATTATTTTAAACCATTTAAATGCTTGTTCTACACACACAGTCGACATGCGATCTCATAGAACATTATTTTAAACCATTTAAATTATTGTTCTTCACACACAGTCGACGTGCGATCTCATAGAACATTGTTTTAAACCATTTAAATTATTGTTCTACACACACAGTCTACGTGCGATCTCATAGAACATTATTTTAAACCATTTAAATGCTTGTTCTACACACACAGTCGACGTGCGATCTCATATAACATTATTTTAAACCATTGAAATGATTGTTCTGCACACACAGTCTACGTGCGATCTCATAGAACATTATTTTAAACCATTTAAATGATTGTTCTGCACACACAGTCTACGTGCGATCTCATAGAACATTATTTTAAACCATTTAAATGGTTGTTCTACACACACTGTCGACGTGCGATCTCATAAAACATTATTTTAAACCATTTAAATGATTGTTCTGCACACACAGTCGACGTGCGATCTCATACAACATTATTTTAAACCATTTAAATGCTTGTTCTTCACACACAGTCGACATGCGATCTCATAGATCATTATTTTAAATCATTTAAATTATTGTTCTACACACACAGTCGACGTGCGATCTCATAGAACATTATTTTAAACCATTTAAATTATTGTTCTTCACACACAGTCGACGTGCGATCTCATAGAACATTGTTTTAAACCATTTAAATTATTGTTCTACACACACAGTCGAAGTGCGATCTCATAGAACATTATTTTAAACCATTTAAATGCTTGTTCTACACACATAGTAGACGTGCGATCTCATATAACATTATTTTAAACCATTGAAATGATTGTTCTACACACACAGTCTACGTGCGATCTCATAGAACATTATTTTAAACCATTGAAATGCTTGTTCTACGCACACAGTCTACGTGCGATCTCATAGAACATTATTTTAAACCATTTAAATGATTGTTCTGCACACACAGTCGACGTGCGATCTCATACAACATTATTTTAAACCATTTAAATGATTGTTCTGCACACACAGTCGACGTGCGATCTCATACAACATTATTTTAAACCATTGAAATGCTTGTTCTACGCACACAGTCTACGTGCGATCTCATAGAACATTATTTTAAACCATTTAAATGATTGTTCTGCACACACAGTCGACGTGCGATCTCATACAACATTATTTTAAACCATTTAAATGCTTGTTCTACACACACAGTCGACGTGCGATCTCATATAACATTATTTTAAACCATTGAAATGCTTGTTCTACGCACACAGTCTACGTGCGATCTCATAGAACATTATTTTAAACCATTTAAATGATTGTTCTGCACACACAGTCGACGTGCGATCTCATACAACATTATTTTAAACCATTTAAATGATTGTTCTGCACACACAGTCGACGTACGATCTCATACAACATTATTTTAAACCATTTAAATGATTGTTCTGCACACACAGTAGACGTGCGATCTCATTGAACATTATTTTAAACCATTTAAATGATTGTTCTGCACACACAGTCGACGTGCGATCTCATACAACATTATTTTAAACCATTTAAATGATTGTTCTACACACACAGTCGACGTGCGATCTCATAGAACATTATTTTAAACCATTTAAATGATTGTTCTGCACACACAGTCGACGTGCGATCTCATACAACATTATTTTAAACCATTTAAATGATTGTTCTGCACACACAGTCGACGTGCGATCTCATACAACATTATTTTAAACCATTTAAATGATTGTTCTGCACACACAGTCGACGTGCGATCTCATACAACATTATTTTAAACCATTGAAATGCTTGTTCTACGCACACAGTCTACGTGCGATCTCATAGAACATTATTTTAAACCATTTAAATGATTGTTCTGCACACACAGTCGACGTGCGATCTCATACAACATTATTTTAAACCATTTAAATGCTTGTTCTACACACACAGTCGACGTGCGATCTCATATAACATTATTTTAAACCATTGAAATGCTTGTTCTACGCACACAGTCTACGTGCGATCTCATAGAACATTATTTTAAACCATTTAAATGATTGTTCTGCACACACAGTCGACGTGCGATCTCATACAACATTATTTTAAACCATTTAAATGATTGTTCTGCACACACAGTCGACGTGCGATCTCATACAACATTATTTTAAACCATTTAAATGATTGTTCTGCACACACAGTAGACGTGCGATCTCATTGAACATTATTTTAAACCATTTAAATGATTGTTCTGCACACACAGTCGACGTGCGATCTCATACAACATTATTTTAAACCATTTAAATGATTGTTCTGCACACACAGTAGACGTGCGATCTCATTGAACATTATTTTAAACCATTTAAATGATTGTTCTGCACACACAGTAGACGTGCGATCTCATAGAACATTATTTTAAACCATTTAAATGATTGTTCTACACACACAGTCTACGTGCGATCTCATAGAACATTATTTTAAACCATTTAAATGATTGTTCTGCACACACAGTCGACGTGCGATCTCATACAACATTATTTTAA
Source organism: Coreius guichenoti (assembly GCA_039654105.1). Taxonomy (NCBI): domain Eukaryota; kingdom Metazoa; phylum Chordata; class Actinopteri; order Cypriniformes; family Gobionidae; genus Coreius; species Coreius guichenoti. The sequence goes on from CM077173.1 coordinate 40,470,887, forward strand.
ACCATTTAAATGATTGTTCTGCACACACAGTCTACGTGCGATCTCATACAACATTATTTTAAACCATTTAAATGCTTGTTCTACACACACAGTCGACGTGCGATCTCATATAACATTATTTTAAACCATTGAAATGCTTGTTCTACGCACACAGTCTACGTGCGATCTCATAGAACATTATTTTAAACCATTTAAATGATTGTTCTGCACACACAGTCGACGTGCGATCTCATACAACATTATTTTAAACCATTTAAATGATTGTTCTGCACACACAGTCGACGTGCGATCTCATACAACATTATTTTAAACCATTTAAATGATTGTTCTGCACACACAGTAGACGTGCGATCTCATTGAACATTATTTTAAACCATTTAAATGATTGTTCTGCACACACAGTCGACGTGCGATCTCATACAACATTATTTTAAACCATTTAAATGATTGTTCTGCACACACAGTAGACGTGCGATCTCATTGAACATTATTTTAAACCATTTAAATGATTGTTCTGCACACACAGTAGACGTGCGATCTCATAGAACATTATTTTAAACCATTTAAATGATTGTTCTACACACACAGTCGACGTGCGATCTCATAGAACATTATTTTAAACCATTTAAATGATTGTTCTACACACACAGTCGACGTGCGATCTCATACAACATTATTTTAAACCATTTAAATGATTGTTCTGCACACACAGTCGACGTGCGATCTCATACAACATTATTTTAAACCATTTAAATGATTGTTCTGCACACACAGTCGACGTGCGATCTCATACAACATTATTTTAAACCATTTAAATGATTGTTCTGCACACACAGTCGACGTGCGATCTCATACAACATTATTTTAAACCATTTAAATGATTGTTCTACACACACAGTCGACGTGCGATCTCATACAACATTATTTTAAACCATTTAAATGATTGTTCTGCACACACAGTCGACGTGCGATCTCATACAACATTATTTTAAACCATTTAAATGATTGTTCTACACACACAGTCGACGTGCGATCTCATAGAACATTATTTTAAACCATTTAAATGATTGTTCTACACACACAGTCGACGTGCGATCTCATAGAACATTATTTTAAACCATTTAAATGATTGTTCTGCACACACAGTCGACGTGCGATCTCATACAACATTATTTTAAACCATTTAAATGATTGTTCTGCACACACAGTCGACGTGCGATCTCATACAACATTATTTTAAACCATTTAAATGATTGTTCTGCACACACAGTCGACGTGGGATCTCATACAACATTATTTTAAACCATTTAAATGATTGTTCTGCACACACAGTCGACGTGCGATCTCATAGAACATTATTTTAAACCATTTATATGATTGTTCTGCACACACAGTCGACGTGCGATCTCATACAACATTATTTTAAACCATTTAAATGCTTGTTCTACACACACAGTCGACGTGCGATCTCATACAACATTATTTTAAACCATTTAAATGATTGTTCTGCACACACAGTCGACGTGCGATCTCATACAACATTATTTTAAACCATTTAAATGCTTGTTCTGCACACACAGTCGACGTGCGATCTCATACAACATTATTTTAAACCATTTAAATGATTGTTCTGCACACACAGTCGACGTGCGATCTCATAGAACATTATTTTAAACCATTTATATGATTGTTCTGCACACACAGTCGACGTGCGATCTCATACAACATTATTTTAAACCATTTAAATGCTTGTTCTACACACAGTCGACGTGCGATCTCATAGAACATTATTTTAAACCATTTAAATGATTGTTCTACACACACAGTCGACGTGCGATCTCATAGAACATTATTTTAAACCATTTATATGATTGTTCTACACACACAGTCGACGTGCGATCTCATAGAACATTATTTTAAACCATTTAAATGCTTGTTCTACACACACAGTCGACGTGCGATCTCATACAACATTATTTTAAACCATTTAAATGCATGTTCTACACACACAGTGGACGTGCGATCTCATAGATCATTATTTTAAACCATTTAAATGCTTGTTCTACACACACAGTCGACGTGCGATCTCATAGATCATTATTTTAAACCATTTAAATGATTGTTCTACACACACAGTCGACGTGCGATCTCATAGATCATTATTTTAAACCATTTAAATGATTGTTCTGCACACACAGTGGACGTGCGATCTCATAGAACATTATTTTAAACCATTTAAATGATTGTTCTACACACACAGTCGACGTGCGATCTCATAGAACATTATTTTAAACCATTTAAATGATTGTTCTACACACACAGTCGACGTGCGATCTCATAGATCATTATTTTAAACCATTTAAATGATTGTTCTGCACACACAGTCGACGTGCGATCTCATAGAACATTATTTTAAACCATTTAAATGCTTGTTCTACACACACAGTCGACGTGCGATCTCATACAACATTATTTTAAACCATTTAAATGCATGTTCTACACACACAGTCGACGTGCGATCTCATAGATCATTATTTTAAACCATTTAAATGATTGTTCTACACACACAGTCGACGTGCGATCTCATAGATCATTATTTTAAACCATTTAAATGATTGTTCTGCACACACAGTCGACGTGCGATCTCATAGAACATTATTTTAAACCATTTAAATGATTGTTCTACACACACAGTCGACGTGCGATCTCATAGATCATTATTTTAAACCATTTAAATGATTGTTCTGCACACACAGTAGACGTGCGATCTCATAGAACATTATTTTAAACCATTTAAATGATTGTTCTACACACACAGTCGACGTGCGATCTCATAGATCATTATTTTAAACCATTTAAATGATTGTTCTACACACACAGTCGACGTGCGATCTCATAGATCATTATTTTAAACCATTTAAATGATTGTTCTGCACACACAGTCGACGTGCGATCTCATAAAACATTATTTTAAACCATTTAAATGATTGTTCTGCACACACAGTCGAAGTGCGATCTCATAAAACATTATTTTAAACCATTTAAATGATTGTTCTGCACACACAGTCGACGTGCGATCTCATACAACATTATTTTAAACCATTTAAATGATTGTTCTGCACACACAGTCGACGTGCGATCTCATACAACATTATTTTAAACCATTTAAATGATTGTTCTGCACACACAGTCGAAGTGCGATCTCATAAAACATTATTTTAAACCATTTAAATGATTGTTCTGCACACACAGTCGACGTGCGATCTCATACAACATTATTTTAAACCATTTAAATGATTGTTCTGCACACACAGTCGACGTGCGATCTCATACAACATTATTTTAAACCATTTAAATGATTGTTCTGCACACACAGTCGACGTGTGATCTCATACAACATTATTTTAAACCATTTAAATGATTGTTCTGCACACACAGTCGACGTGCGATCTCATACAACATTATTTTAAACCATTTAAATGATTGTTCTGCACACACAGTCGACGTGCGATCTCATACAACATTATTTTAAACCATTTAAATGATTGTTCTGCACACACAGTCGACGTGTGATCTCATACAACATTATTTTAAACCATTTAAATGATTGTTCTGCACACACAGTCGACGTGCGATCTCATACAACATTATTTTAAACCATTTAAATGACTGTTCTGCACACACAGTCGACGTGCGATCTCATAGAACATTATTTTAAACCATTTAAATTATTGCTCTTCACACACAGTCGACCTGCGATCTCATAGAACATTATTTTAAACCATTTAAATTATTGCTCTTCACACACAGTCGACGTGCGATCTCATACAACATTATTTTAAACCATTTAAATTATTGTTCTACACACACAGTCGACCTGCGATCTCATAGAACATTATTTTAAACCATTTAAATTATTGCTCTTCACACACAGTCGACGTGCGATCTCATAGAACATTATTTTAAAGCATTTAAATGATTGTTCTTCACACACAGTCGACGTGCGATCTCATAGAACATTATTTTAAACCATTTTAATGATTGCTCTTCACACACAGTCGACGTGCGATCTCATAGAACATTATTTTAAACCATTTAAATGATTGTTCTGCACACACAGTCGACGTGGGATCTCATACAACATTATTTTAAACCATTTAAATGATTGCTCTTCACACACAGTCGACGTGCGATCTCATAGAACATTATTTTAAACCATTTAAATGATTGTTCTGCACACACAGTCGACGTGGGATCTCATACAACATTATTTTAAACCATTTAAATTATTGTTCTACACACACAGTCGACGTGCGATCTCATACAACATTATTTTAAACCATTTAAATGATTGTTCTGCACACACAGTCGACGTGGGATCTCATACAACATTATTTTAAACCATTTAAATTATTGCTCTTCACACACAGTCGACGTGCGATCTCATACAACATTATTTTAAACCATTTAAATTATTGTTCTACACACACAGTCGACCTGCGATCTCATAGAACATTATTTTAAACCATTTTAATGATTGCTCTTCACACACAGTCGACGTGCGATCTCATAGAACATTATTTTAAAGCATTTAAATGATTGTTCTTCACACACAGTCGACGTGCGATCTCATAGAACATTATTTTAAACCATTTTAATGATTGCTCTTCACACACAGTCGACGTGCGATCTCATAGAACATTATTTTAAACCATTTAAATGATTGTTCTGCACACACAGTCGACGTGGGATCTCATACAACATTATTTTAAACCATTTAAATTATTGTTCTACACACACAGTCGACCTGCGATCTCATAGAACATTATTTTAAACCATTTTAATGATTGCTCTTCACACACAGTCGACGTGCGATCTCATACAACATTATTTTAAACCATTGAAATGATTGTTCTGCACACACAGTCGAATTGCGATCTCATACAACATTATTTTAAACCATTTAAATTATTGTTCTACACACACAGTCGACCTGCGATCTCATAGAACATTATTTTAAACCATTTAAATTATTGCTCTTCACACACAGTCGACGTGCGATCTCATAGAACATTATTTTAAACCATTTAAATGATTGTTCTTCACACACAGTCGACGTGCGATCTCATAGAACATTATTTTAAACCATTTAAATGATTGTTCTGCACACACAGTCGACGTGGGATCTCATACAACATTATTTTAAACCATTTAAATGATTGTTCTTCACACACAGTCGACGTGCGATCTCATAGAACATTATTTTAAACCATTTAAATGATTGTTCTGCACACACAGTAGACGTGCGATCTCATAGAACATTATTTTAAACCATTTAAATGATTGTTCTACACACACAGTCGACGTGCGATCTCATAGAACATTATTTTAAACCATTTAAATGATTGTTCTACACACACAGTCGACGTGCGATCTCATAGAACATTATTTTAAACCATTTAAATGATTGTTCTACACACACAGTCGACGTGCGATCTCATAGAACATTATTTTAAACCATTTAAATGATTGTTCTGCACACACAGTCGACGTGCGATCTCATACAACATTATTTTAAACCATTTAAATGATTGTTCTGCACACACAGTCGACGTGCGATCTCATACAACATTATTTTAAACCATTTAAATGATTGTTCTGCACACACAGTCGACGTGCGATCTCATACAACATTATTTTAAACCATTTAAATGATTGTTCTGCACACACAGTCGACGTGCGATCTCATACAACATTATTTTAAACCATTTAAATGATTGTTCTGCACACACAGTCGACGTGCGATCTCATACAACATTATTTTAAACCATTTAAATGATTGTTCTGCACACACAGTCGACGTGGGATCTCATACAACATTATTTTAAACCATTTAAATGATTGTTCTACACACACAGTCGACGTGCGATCTCATACAACATTATTTTAAACCATTTATATGATTGTTCTGCACACACAGTCGACGTGCGATCTCATACAACATTATTTTAAACCATTTAAATGCTTGTTCTACACACAGTCGACGTGCGATCTCATAGAACATTATTTTAAACCATTTAAATGCTTGTTCTACACACACAGTCGACGTGCGATCTCATAGAACATTATTTTAAACCATTTATATGATTGTTCTACACACACAGTCGACGTGCGATCTCATAGAACATTATTTTAAACCATTTATATGATTGTTCTACACACACAGTCGACGTGCGATCTCATAGAACATTATTTTAAACCATTTATATGATTGTTCTACACACACAGTCGACGTGCGATCTCATAGAACATTATTTTAAACCATTTAAATGATTGTTCTGCACACACAGTCGACGTGGGATCTCATACAACATTATTTTAAACCATTTAAATGCTTGTTCTACGCACACAGTCGACGTGCGATCTCATAGAACATTATTTTAAACCATTTATATGATTGTTCTGCACACACAGTCGACGTGCGATCTCATACAACATTATTTTAAACCATTTAAATGCTTGTTCTACACACACAGTCGACGTGCGATCTCATAGAACATTATTTTAAACCATTTAAATGATTGTTCTACACACACAGTCGACGTGCGATCTCATAGAACATTATTTTAAACCATTTATATGATTGTTCTACACACACAGTCGACGTGCGATCTCATAGAACATTATTTTAAACCATTTATATGATTGTTCTACACACACAGTCGACGTGCGATCTCATACAACATTATTTTAAACCATTTAAATGATTGTTCTACACACACAGTCGACGTGCGATCTCATAGAACATTATTTTAAACCATTTAAATGATTGTTCTACACACACAGTCGACGTGCGATCTCATACAACATTATTTTAAACCATTTAAATGATTGTTCTACACACACAGTCGACGTGCGATCTCATAGAACATTATTTTAAACCATTTAAATGCTTGTTCTACACACACAGTCGACGTGCGATCTCATAGAACATTATTTTAAACCATTTAAATGCTTGTTCTACACACACAGTCGACGTGCGATCTCATAGAACATTATTTTAAACCATTTAAATGATAGTTCTGCACACACAGTCGACGTGCGATCTCATACAACATTATTTTAAACCATTTAAATGATTGTTCTGCACACACAGTCGACGTGCGATCTCATAGAACATTATTTTAAACCATTTAAATGCTTGTTCTACACACACAGTCGACGTGCGATCTCATACAACATTATTTTAAACCATTTAAATGCATGTTCTACACACACAGTGGACGTGCGATCTCATAGATCATTATTTTAAACCATTTAAATGATTGTTCTGCACACACAGTCGACGTGCGATCTCATAGAACATTATTTTAAACCATTTAAATGCTTGTTCTACACACACAGTCGACGTGCGATCTCATACAACATTATTTTAAACCATTTAAATGCATGTTCTACACACACAGTCGACGTGCGATCTCATAGATCATTATTTTAAACCATTTAAATGATTGTTCTACACACACAGTCGACGTGCGATCTCATAGATCATTATTTTAAACCATTTAAATGATTGTTCTACACACACAGTCGACGTGCGATCTCATAGATCATTATTTTAAACCATTTAAATGATTGTTCTGCACACACAGTCGACGTGCGATCTCATAGAACATTATTTTAAACCATTTAAATGATTGTTCTACACACACAGTCGACGTGCGATCTCATAGATCATTATTTTAAACCATTTAAATGATTGTTCTGCACACACAGTCGACGTGCGATCTCATACAACATTATTTTAAACAATTTAAATGCTTGTTCTACACACACAGTCGACGTGCGATCTCATACAACATTATTTTAAACCATTTAAATGCATGTTCTACACACACAGTCGACGTGCGATCTCATAGATCATTATTTTAAACCATTTAAATGATTGTTCTACACACACAGTCGACGTGCGATCTCATAGATCATTATTTTAAACCATTTAAATGATTGTTCTACACACACAGTAGACGTGCGATCTCATAGAACATTATTTTAAACCATTTAAATGATTGTTCTACACACACAGTCGACGTGCGATCTCATAGATCATTATTTTAAACCATTTAAATGATTGTTCTGCACACACAGTCGACGTGCGATCTCATAGAACATTATTTTAAACCATTTAAATGATTGTTCTACACACACAGTCGACGTGCGATCTCATAGATCATTATTTTAAACCATTTAAATGATTGTTCTGCACACACAGTAGACGTGCGATCTCATAGAACATTATTTTAAACCATTTAAATGATTGTTCTACACACACAGTCGACGTGCGATCTCATAGATCATTATTTTAAACCATTTAAATGATTGTTCTGCACACACAGTCGACGTGCGATCTCATAGATCATTATTTTAAACCATTTAAATGATTGTTCTGCACACACAGTCGAAGTGCGATCTCATAAAACATTATTTTAAACCATTTAAATGATTGTTCTGCACACACAGTCGAAGTGCGATCTCATAGAACATTATTTTAAACCATTTAAATGATTGTTCTGCACACACAGTCGACGTGCGATCTCATACAACATTATTTTAAACCATTTAAATGATTGTTCTGCACACACAGTCGACGTGTGATCTCATACAACATTATTTTAAACCATTTAAATGATTGTTCTGCACACACAGTCGACGTGCGATCTCATACAACATTATTTTAAACCATTTAAATGATTGTTCTGCACACACAGTAGACGTGCGATCTCATACAACATTATTTTAAACCATTTAAATGATTGTTCTGCACACACAGTCGACGTGCGATCTCATACAACATTATTTTAAACCATTTAAATGATTGTTCTGCACACACAGTCGACGTGCGATCTCATACAACATTATTTTAAACCATTTAAATGATTGTTCTGCACACACAGTCGACGTGCGATCTCATACAACATTATTTTAAACCATTTAAATGATTGTTCTGCACACACAGTCGACGTGTGATCTCATACAACATTATTTTAAACCATTTAAATGATTGTTCTGCACACACAGTCGACGTGCGATCTCATACAACATTATTTTAAACCATTTAAATGATTGTTCTGCACACACAGTCGACGTGCGATCTCATAGAACATTATTTTAAACCATTTAAATTATTGCTCTTCACACACAGTCGACGTGCGATCTCATAGAACATTATTTTAAACCATTTAAATTATTGCTCTTCACACACAGTCGACGTGCGATCTCATACAACATTATTTTAAACCATTTAAATGATTGTTCTGCACACACAGTCGACGTGCGATCTCATACAACATTATTTTAAACCATTTAAATGATTGTTCTGCACACACAGTCGACGTGCGATCTCATACAACATTATTTTAAACCATTTAAATGATTGTTCTGCACACACAGTCGACGTGCGATCTCATACAACATTATTTTAAACCATTTAAATGATTGTTCTGCACACACAGTCGACGTGTGATCTCATACAACATTATTTTAAACCATTTAAATGATTGTTCTGCACACACAGTCGACGTGCGATCTCATACAACATTATTTTAAACCATTTAAATGATTGTTCTGCACACACAGTAGACGTGCGATCTCATACAACATTATTTTAAACCATTTAAATGATTGTTCTGCACACACAGTCGACGTGCGATCTCATAGAACATTATTTTAAACCATTTAAATTATTGCTCTTCACACACAGTCGACCTGCGATCTCATAGAACATTATTTTAAACCATTTAAATTATTGCTCTTCACACACAGTCGACGTGCGATCTCATACAACATTATTTTAAACCATTTAAATGATTGTTCTGCACACACAGTCGACGTGCGATCTCATAGAACATTATTTTAAACCATTTAAATTATTGTTCTACACACACAGTCGACCTGCGATCTCATAGAACATTATTTTAAACCATTTAAATGATTGTTCTGCACACACAGTCGAATTGCGATCTCATACAACATTATTTTAAACCATTTAAATTATTGTTCTACACACACAGTCGACCTGCGATCTCATAGAACATTATTTTAAACCATTTAAATTATTGTTCTACACACACAGTCGACCTGCGATCTCATAGAACATTATTTTAAACCATTTAAATGATTGTTCTGCACACACAGTCGAATTGCGATCTCATACAACATTATTTTAAACCATTTAAATTATTGTTCTTCACACACAGTCGACGTGCGATCTCATAGAACATTATTTTAAACCATTTTAATGATTGTTCTTCACACACAGTCGACGTGCGATCTCATACAACATTATTTTAAACCATTTAAATGATTGTTCTGCACACACAGTCGACGTGCGATCTCATACAACATTATTTTAAACCATTTAAATGATTGTTCTGCACACACAGTAGACGTGCGATCTCATACAACATTATTTTAAACCATTTAAATGATTGTTCTGCACACACAGTCGACGTTCGATCTCATACAACATTATTTTAAACCATTTAAATGATTGTTCTGCACACACAGTAGACGTGCGATCTCATAGAACATTATTTTAAACCATTTAAATGATTGTTCTACACACACAGTCGACGTGCGATCTCATAGAACATTATTTTAAACCATTTAAATGATTGTTCTGCACACACAGTCGACGTTCGATCTCATACAACATTATTTTAAACCATTTAAATGATTGTTCTGCACACACAGTAGACGTGCGATCTCATAGAACATTATTTTAAACCATTTAAATGATTGTTCTACACACACAGTCGACGTGCGATCTCATAGAACATTATTTTAAACCATTTAAATGATTGTTCTACACACAGTCGACGTGCGATCTCATAGAACATTATTTTAAACCATTTAAATGATTGTTCTACACACACAGTCGACATGCGATCTCATAGAACATTGTTTTAAACCATTTAAATTATTGTTCTACACACACAGTCGACGTGCGATCTCATAGAACATTATTTTAAACCATTTAAATTATTGTTCTACACACACAGTCGACGTGCGATCTCATAGAACATTATTTTAAACCATTTAAATTATTGTTCTTCACACACAGTCGACGTGCGATCTCATAGAACATTATTTTAAACCATTTTAATGATTGTTCTTCACACACAGTCGACGTGCGATCTCATAGAACATTATTTTAAAGCATTTAAATGATTGTTCTTCACACACAGCCGACGTGCGATCTCATAGAACATTATTTTAAACCATTTAAATGCTTGTTCTGCACACACAGTCGACGTGCGATCTCATAGAACATTATTTTAAACCATTTAAATGATTGTTCTTCACACACAGTCGACGTGCGATCTCATAGAACATTATTTTAAACCATTTAAATGATTGTTCTGCACACACAGTCTAAGTGCGATCTCATAGAACATTATTTTAAACCATTTAAATGATTGTTCTACACACAGTCGACGTGCGATCTCATAGAACATTATTTTAAACCATTTAAATGATTGTTCTACACACAGTCGACGTGCGATCTCATAGAACATTATTTTAAACCATTTAAATGATTGTTCTACACACACAGTCGACGTGCGATCTCATAGAACATTATTTTAAACCATTTAAATGATTGTTCTGCACACACAGTCTAAGTGCGATCTCATAGAACATTATTTTAAACCATTTAAATGATTGTTCTACACACAGTCGACGTGCGATCTCATAGAACATTATTTTAAACCATTTAAATGATTGTTCTACACACAGTCGACGTGCGATCTCATAGAACATTATTTTAAACCATTTAAATGATTGTTCTACACACACAGTCGACGTGCGATCTCATAGAACATTGTTTTAAACCATTTAAATTATTGTTCTACACACACAGTCGACGTGCGATCTCATAGAACATTATTTTAAACCATTTAAATTATTGTTCTACACACACAGTCGACGTGCGATCTCATAGAACATTATTTTAAACCATTTAAATTATTGTTCTTCACACACAGTCGACGTGCGATCTCATAGAACATTATTTTAAACCATTTTAATGATTGTTCTTCACACACAGTCGACGTGCGATCTCATAGAACATTATTTTAAACCATTTAAATGATTGTTCTTCACACACAGTCGACGTGCGATCTCATAGAACATTATTTTAAACCATTTAAATGATTGTTCTTCACACACAGCCGACGTGCGATCTCATAGAACATTATTTTAAACCATTTAAATGATTGTTCTTCACACACAGCCGACGTGCGATCTCATAGAACATTATTTTAAACCATTTAAATGCTTGTTCTGCACACACAGTCGACGTGCGATCTCATAGAACATTATTTTAAACCATTTTAATGATTGTTCTTCACACACAGTCGACGTGCGATCTCATAGAACATTATTTTAAACCATTTAAATGATTGTTCTTCACACACAGCTGACGTGCGATCTCATAGAACATTATTTTAAACCATTTAAATGCTTGTTCTGCACACACAGTCGACGTGCGATATCATAGAACATTATTTTAAACCATTTAAATGCTTGTTCTGCACACACAGTCGACGTGCGATCTCATACAACATTATTTTAAACCATTTAAATGATTGTTCTGCACACACAGTCGACGTGCGATCTCATACAACATTATTTTAAACCATTTAAATGATTGTTCTGCACACACAGTAGACGTGCGATCTCATACAACATTATTTTAAACCATTTAAATGATTGTTCTGCACACACAGTCGACGTGCGATCTCATACAACATTATTTTAAACCATTTAAATGATTGTTCTGCACACACAGTCGACGTGCGATCTCATACAACATTATTTTAAACCATTTAAATGATTATTCTGCACACACAGTAGACGTGCGATCTCATACAACATTATTTTAAACCATTTAAATGATTGTTCTGCACACACAGTCGACGTGCGATCTCATACAACATTATTTTAAACCATTTAAATGATTGTTCTGCACACACAGTCGACGTGCGATCTCATACAACATTATTTTAAACCATTTAAATGATTGTTCTGCACACACAGTCTAAGTGCGATCTCATAGAACATTATTTTAAACCATTTAAATGATTGTTCTGCACACACAGTCGACGTGCGATCTCATACAACATTATTTTAAACCATTTAAATGATTGTTCTGCACACACAGTAGACGTGCGATCTCATACAACATTATTTTAAACCATTTAAATGATTGTTCTGCACACACAGTAGACGTGCGATCTCATAGAACATTATTTTAAACCATTTAAATGATTGTTCTACACACACAGTCGACGTGCGATCTCATAGAACATTATTTTAAACCATTTAAATGATTGTTCTGCACACACAGTCTAAGTGCGATCTCATAGAACATTATTTTAAACCATTTAAATGATTGTTCTACACACAGTCGACGTGCGATCTCATAGAACATTATTTTAAACCATTTAAATGATTGTTCTACACACAGTCGACGTGCGATCTCATAGAACATTATTTTAAACCATTTAAATGATTGTTCTACACACACAGTCGACATGCGATCTCATAGAACATTGTTTTAAACCATTTAAATTATTGTTCTTCACACACAGTCGACGTGCGATCTCATAGAACATTATTTTAAACCATTTAAATTATTGTTCTTCACACTCAGTCGACGTGCGATCTCATAGAACATTATTTTAAACCATTTAAATGATTGTTCTACACACACAGTCGACGTGCGATCTCATAGAACATTATTTTAAACCATTTAAATGATTGTTCTGCACACACAGTCGACGTGCGATCTCATAGAACATTATTTTAAACCATTTAAATGATTGTTCTACACACACAGTCGACGTGCGATCTCATAGAACATTATTTTAAACCATTTAAATGGTTGTTCTGCACACACAGTCGACGTGCGATCTCATACAACATTATTTTAAACCATTTAAATGATTGTTCTGCACACACAGTCTAAGTGCGATCTCATAGAACATTATTTTAAACCATTTAAATGATTGTTCTGCACACACAGTCGACGTGCGATCTCATAGAACATTATTTTAAACCATTTAAATGATTGTTCTGCACACACAGTCTAAGTGCGATCTCATAGAACATTATTTTAAACCATTTAAATGATTGTTCTACACACAGTCGACGTGCGATCTCATAGAACATTATTTTAAACCATTTAAATGATTGTTCTACACACACAGTCGACGTGCGATCTCATAGATCATTATTTTAAACCATTTAAATGATTGTTCTGCACACACAGTCGACGTGCGATCTCATAGAACATTATTTTAAACCATATAAATGCTTGTTCTGCACACACAGTCGACGTGCGATCTCATAGAACATTATTTTAAACCATATAAATGCTTGTTCTGCACACACAGTCGACGTGCGATCTCATAGAACATTATTTTAAACCATTTAAATGCTTGTTCTACACACACAGTCGACGTGCGATCTCATAGAACATTATTTTAAACCATTTAAATGATTGTTCTACACACACAGTAGACGTGCGATCTCATAGAACATTATTTTAAACCATATAAATGCTTGTTCTGCACACACAGTCGACGTGCGATCTCATAGAACATTATTTTAAACCATTTAAATGATTGTTCTACACACACAGTAGACGTGCGATCTCATAGAACATTATTTTAAACCATATAAATGCTTGTTCTGCACACACAGTCGACGTGCGATCTCATAGAACATTATTTTAAACCATATAAATGCTTGTTCTGCACACACAGTCTACGTGCGATCTCATATAACATTATTTTAAACCATTTAAATGCTTGTTCTACACACACAGTCGACGTGCGATCTCATACAAGATTATTTTAAACCATTTAAAAGCTTGTTCTACACACAGTCGACGTGCGATCTCATAGAACATTATTTTAAACCATATAAATGCTTTTTATGCACACACAGTAGACGTGCGATCTCATAGAACATTATTTTAAACCATATAAATGCTTGTTCTGCACACACAGTCGACGTGCGATCTCATAGAACATTATTTTAAACCATTTAAATGCTTGTTCTACACACACAGTAGACGTGCGATCTCATAGAACATTATTTTAAACCATTTAAATGACTGTTCTACACACACAGTCTACGTGCGATCTCATATAACATTATTTTAAACCATATAAATGCTTTTTATGCACACGCAGTCGACGTGCGATCTCATAGAACATTATTTTAAACCATTTAAATGCTTGTTCTGCACACACAGTCGACGTGCGATCTCATAGAACATTATTTTAAACCATGTAAATGCTTTTTATGCACACGCAGTCGACGTGCGATCTCATGGAACATTATTTTAAACCATTTAAATGCTTGTTCTACACACACAGTCGACGTGCGATCTCATACAACATTATTTTAAACCATTTAAAAGCTTGTTCTACACACAGTCGACGTGCGATCTCATAGAACATTATTTTAAACCATATAAATGCTTTTTATGCACACGCAGTCGACGTGCGATCTCATAGAACATTATTTTAAACCATTTAAATGCTTGTTCTACACACACAGTCGACGTGCGATCTCATAGAACATTATTTTAAACCATATAAATGCTTTTTATGCACACGCAGTCTACGTGCAATCTCATAGAACATTATTTTAAACCATTTAAATGCTTGTTCTACACACACAGTCGACGTGCGATCTCATAGAACATTATTTTAAACCATTTAAATGCTTGTTCTACACACACAGTCGACCTGCGATCTCATAGAACATTATTTTAAACCATTTAAATGATTGTTCTACACACACAGTCGACGTGCGATCTCAGAGAACATTATTTTAAACCATTTAAATGCTTGTTCTACACACACAGTCGACGTGCGATCTCAGAGAACATTATTTTAAACCATATAAATGCTTGTTCTGCACACACAGTCGACGTGCGATCTCATAGAACATTATTTTAAACCATTTAAATGATTGTTCTACACACACAGTAGACGTGCGATCTCATAGAACATTATTTTAAACCATTTAAATGATTGTTCTACACACACAGTAGACGTGCGATCTCATAGAACATTATTTTAAACCATTTAAATGATTGTTCTACACACACAGTCGACGTGCGATCTCATAGATCATTATTTTAAACCATTTAGATGATTGTTCTACACACACAGTAGACGTGCGATCTCATAGAACATTATTTTAAACCATTTAAATGATTGTTCTTCTCACACAGTCGACGTGCGATCTCATAGAACATTATTTTAAACCATTTAAATGCTTGTTCTGCACACACAGTCGACGTGCGATCTCATAGAACATTATTTTAAACCATTTAAATGATTGTTCTGCACACACAGTCGACGTGCGATCTCATACAACATTATTTTAAACCATTTAAATGATTGTTCTGCACACACAGTCGACGTGCGATCTCATACAACATTATTTTAAACCATTTAAATGATTGTTCTGCACACACAGTCGACGTGCGATCTCATACAACATTATTTTAAACCATTTAAATGATTGTTCTGCACACACAGTCGACGTGCGATCTCATACAACATTATTTTAAACCATTTAAATGATTGTTCTGCACACACAGTCGACGTGCGATCTCATACAACATTATTTTAAACCATTTAAATGATTGTTCTGCACACACAGTCGACGTTCGATCTCATACAACATTATTTTAAACCATTTAAATGATTGTTCTGCACACACAGTAGACGTGCGATCTCATAGAACATTATTTTAAACCATTTAAATGATTGTTCTACACACACAGTCTAAGTGCGATCTCATAGAACATTATTTTAAACCATTTAAATGATTGTTCTACACACAGTCGACGTGCGATCTCATAGAACATTATTTTAAACCATTTAAATGATTGTTCTACACACAGTCGACGTGCGATCTCATAGAACATTATTTTAAACCATTTAAATGATTGTTCTACACACACAGTCGACGTGCGATCTCATAGAACATTATTTTAAACCATTTAAATTATTGTTCTTCACACACAGTCGACGTGCGATCTCATAGAACATTGTTTTAAACCATTTAAATTATTGTTCTACACACACAGTCGAAGTGCGATCTCATAGAACATTATTTTAAACCATTTAAATTATTGTTCTTCACACACAGTCGACGTGCGATCTCATAGAACATTATTTTAAACCATTTAAATGATTGTTCTACACACACAGTCGACGTGCGATCTCATAGAACATTATTTTAAACCATTTAAATGATTGTTCTACACACACAGTCTACCTGCGATCTCATAGAACATTATTTTAAACCATTTAAATGCTTGTTCTACACACACAGTAGACGTGCGATCTCATATAACATTATTTTAAACCATTGAAATGATTGTTCTGCACAGACAGTCTACGTGCGATCTCATAGAACATTATTTTAAACCATTTAAATGATTGTTCTGCACACACAGTCTCCCTGCGATCTCATAGAACATTATTTTAAACCATTTAAATGCTTGTTCTACGCACACAGTCTACGTGCGATCTCATAGAACATTATTTTAAACCATTTAAATGATTGTTCTACACACACTGTCGACGTGCGATCTCATAAAACATTATTTTAAACCATTTAAATGATTGTTCTGCACACACAGTCGACGTGCGATCTCATACAACATTATTTTAAACCATTTAAATGATTGTTCTGCACACACAGTAGACGTGCGATCTCATTGAACATTATTTTAAACCATTTAAATGATTGTTCTGCACACACAGTCGACGTGCGATCTCATACAACATTATTTTAAACCATTTAAATGCTTGTTCTACACACAGTCGACGTGCGATCTCATACAACATTATTTTAAACCATTTAAATGATTGTTCTGCACACACAGTCGACGTGCGATCTCATACAACATTATTTTAAACCATTTAAATGATTGTTCTACACACACAGTCGAAGTGCGATCTCATAGAACATTATTTTAAACCATTTAAATGATTGTTCTGCACACACAGTAGACGTGCGATCTCATAGAACATTATTTTAAACCATTTAAATGATTGTTCTACACACACAGTCGACGTGCGATCTCATAGAACATTATTTTAAACCATTTAAATGATTGTTCTGCACACACAGTAGACGTGCGATCTCATAGAACATTATTTTAAACCATTTAAATGATTGTTCTACACAGACAGTCGACGTGCGATCTCATAGAACATTATTTTAAACCATTTAAATGATTGTTCTACACACACAGTCGACGTGCGATCTCATAGAACATTATTTTAAACCATTTAAATGATTGTTCTGCACACACAGTCGAGGTGCGATCTCATAGAACATTATTTTAAACCATTTAAATGCTTGTTCTACACACAGTCGACGTGCGATCTCATACAACATTATTTTAAACCATTTAAATGATTGTTCTACACACAGTCGACGTGCGATCTCATAGAACATTATTTTAAACCATTTAAATTATTGTACTACACACACAGTCGACGTGCGATCTCATAGAACATTATTTTAAACCATTTAAATTATTGTTCTTCACACACAGTCGACGTGCGATCTCATAGAACATTATTTTAAACCATTTAAATGATTGTTCTACACACAGTCGACGTGCGATCTCATAGAACATTATTTTAAACCATTTAAATGATTGTTCTACACACACAGTCGACGTGCGATCTCATAGAACATTATTTTAAACCATTTAAATTATTGTACTACACACACAGTCGACGTGCGATCTCATAGAACATTATTTTAAACCATTTAAATTATTGTTCTTCACACACAGTCGACGTGCGATCTCATAGAACATTGTTTTAAACCATTTAAATTATTGTTCTACACACACAGTCGACGTGCGATCTCATAGAACATTATTTTAAACCATTTAAATTATTGTTCTACACACACAGTCGACGTGCGATCTCATAGAACATTGTTTTAAACCATTTAAATGATTGTTCTGCACACACAGTCGACGTGCGATCTCATAGAACATTGTTTTAAACCATTTAAATTATTGTTCTACACACACAGTCGAAGTGCGATCTCATAGAACATTATTTTAAACCATTTAAATTATTGTTCTTCACACACAGTCGACGTGCGATCTCATAGAACATTATTTTAAACCATTTAAATGATTGTTCTGCACACACAGTCGACGTGCGATCTCATAGAACATTGTTTTAAACCATTTAAATTATTGTTCTACACACACAGTCGAAGTGCGATCTCATAGAACATTATTTTAAACCATTTAAATTATTGTTCTTCACACACAGTCGACGTGCGATCTCATAGAACATTATTTTAAACCATTTAAATGATTGTTCTACACACACAGTCGACGTGCGATCTCATACAACATTATTTTAAACCATTTAAATGATTGTTCTACACACACAGTCGAAGTGCGATCTCATAGAACATTATTTTAAACCATTTAAATGATTGTTCTGCACACACAGTAGACGTGCGATCTCATAGAACATTATTTTAAACCATTTAAATGATTGTTCTTCACACACAGTCGACGTGCGATCTCATAGAACATTGTTTTAAACCATTTAAATTATTGTTCTACACACACAGTCGAAGTGCGATCTCATAGAACATTATTTTAAACCATTTAAATTATTGTTCTTCACACACAGTCGACGTGCGATCTCATAGAACATTATTTTAAACCATTTAAATGATTGTTCTACACACACAGTCGACGTGCGATCTCATACAACATTATTTTAAACCATTTAAATGATTGTTCTACACACACAGTCGAAGTGCGATCTCATAGAACATTATTTTAAACCATTTAAATGATTGTTCTGCACACACAGTAGACGTGCGATCTCATAGAACATTATTTTAAACCATTTAAATGATTGTTCTACACACACAGTCGACGTGCGAGCTCATAGAACATTATTTTAAACCATTTAAATGATTGTTCTGCACACACAGTAGACGTGCGATCTCATAGAACATTATTTTAAACCATTTAAATGATTGTTCTACACAGACAGTCGACGTGCGATCTCATAGAACATTATTTTAAACCATTTAAATGATTGTTCTACACACACAGTCGACGTGCGATCTCATAGAACATTATTTTAAACCATTTAAATGATTGTTCTGCACACACAGTCGAGGTGCGATCTCATAGAACATTATTTTAAACCATTTAAATGCTTGTTCTACACACAGTCGACGTGCGATCTCATACAACATTATTTTAAACCATTTAAATGATTGTTCTGCACACACAGTCGACGTGCGATCTCATACAACATTATTTTAAACCATTTAAATGATTGTTCTACACACACAGTCGACGTGCGATCTCATAGAACATTATTTTAAACCATTTAAATGATTGTTCTGCACACACAGTCGACGTGCGATCTCATAGAACATTATTTTAAACCATTTAAATGATTGTTCTACACACACAGTCGACGTGCGATCTCATAGAACATTATTTTAAACCATTTAAATGGTTGTTCTGCACACACAGTCGACGTGCGATCTCATAGAACATTATTTTAAACCATTTAAATGATTGTTCTACACACACAGTCGACGTGCGATCTCATAGAACATTATTTTAAACCATATAAATGCTTGTTCTGCACACACAGTCGACGTGCGATCTCATAGAACATTATTTTAAACCATATAAATGCTTGTTCTGCACACACAGTCGACGTGCGATCTCATAGAACATTATTTTAAACCATATAAATGCTTGTTCTGCACACACAGTCGACGTGCGATCTCATAGAACATTATTTTAAACCATTTAAATGATTGTTCTACACATACAGTCTACGTGCGATCTCATAGAACATTATTTTAAACCATTTAAATGATTGTTCTACACACACAGTCGACGTGCGATCTCATAGAACATTATTTTAAACCATATAAATGCTTGTTCTGCACACACAGTCGACGTGCGATCTCATAGAACATTATTTTAAACCATTTAAATGCTTGTTCTACACACACAGTAGACGTGCGATCTCATAGAACATTATTTTAAACCATTTAAATGACTGTTCTACACACACAGTAGACGTGCGATCTCATAGAACATTATTTTAAACCATTTAAATGACTGTTCTACACACACAGTCGACGTGCGATCTCATAGAACATTATTTTAAACCATTTAAATGATTGTTCTGCACACACAGTCGACGTGCGATCTCATAGAACATTATTTTAAACCATTTAAATGATTGTTCTACACACACAGTAGACGTGCGATCTCATAGAACATTATTTTAAACCATTTAAATGACTGTTCTACACACACAGTCGACGTGCGATCTCATAGAACATTATTTTAAACCATTTAAATGATTGTTCTACACACACTGTCGACGTGCGATCTCATAAAACATTATTTTAAACCATTTAAATGATTGTTCTGCACACACAGTAGACGTGCGATCTCATTGAACATTATTTTAAACCATTTAAATGATTGTTCTACACACACAGTCGACGTGCGATCTCATAGATCATTATTTTAAACCATTTAAATGATTGTTCTACACACACAGTCGACGTGCGATCTCATAGAACATTATTTTAAACCATTTAAATGCTTGTTCTACACACAGTCGACGTGCGATCTCATACAACATTATTTTAAACCATTTAAATGATTGTTCTGCACACACAGTCGACGTGCGATCTCATACAACATTATTTTAAACCATTTAAATGATTGTTCTACACACACAGTCGACGTGCGATCTCATAGAACATTATTTTAAACCATTTAAATGATTGTTCTACACACACAGTCGACGTGCGATCTCATAGAACATTATTTTAAACCATTTAAATGATTGTTCTACACACACAGTCGACGTGCGATCTCATAGAACATTATTTTAAACCATTTAAATGGTTGTTCTGCACACACAGTCGACGTGCGATCTCATACAACATTATTTTAAACCATTTAAATGATTGTTCTACACACAGTCGACGTGCGATCTCATAGAACATTATTTTAAACCATTTAAATGATTGTTCTACACACACAGTCGACGTGCGATCTCATAGAACATTATTTTAAACCATATAAATGCTTTTTATGCACACGCAGTCGACGTGCGATCTCATAGAACATTATTTTAAACCATATAAATGCTTGTTCTGCACACACAGTCGACGTGCGATCTCATAGAACATTATTTTAAACCATATAAATGCTTGTTCTGCACACACAGTCGACGTGCGATCTCATAGAACATTATTTTAAACCATTTAAATGATTGTTCTACACACACAGTAGACGTGCGATCTCATAGAACATTATTTTAAACCATATAAATGCTTGTTCTGCACACACAGTCGACGTGCGATCTCATAGAACATTATTTTAAACCATTTAAATGCTTGTTCTACACACACAGTCGACGTGCGATCTCATAGAACATTATTTTAAACCATTTAAATGATTGTTCTACACACACAGTAGACGTGCGATCTCATAGAACATTATTTTAAACCATTTAAATGACTGTTCTACACACACAGTCGACGTGCGATCTCATAGAACATTATTTTAAACCATTTAAATGATTGTTCTACACACACTGTCGACGTGCGATCTCATAAAACATTATTTTAAACCATTTAAATGATTGTTCTGCACACACAGTAGACGTGCGATCTCATTGAACATTATTTTAAACCATTTAAATGATTGTTCTACACACACAGTCGACGTGCGATCTCATAGATCATTATTTTAAACCATTTAAATGATTGTTCTACACACACAGTCGACGTGCGATCTCATAGAACATTATTTTAAACCATATAAATGCTTGTTCTACACACACAGTCGACGTGCGATCTCATAGAACATTATTTTAAACTATTTAAATGATTGTTCTACACACACAGTCGACGTGCGATCTCATAGATCATTATTTTAAACCATTTAAATGATTGTTCTACACACACAGTCGACGTGCGATCTCATAGGACATTATTTTAAACCATTTAAATGATTGTTCTACACACACAGTAGACGTGCGATCTCATAGAACATTATTTTAAACCATTTAAATGATTGTTCTACACACACAGTAGACGTGCGATCTCATAGAACATTATTTTAAACCATTTAAATGATTGTTCTACACACACAGTCGACGTGCGATCTCATAGAACATTATTTTAAACCATTTAAATGATTTTCTGCACACACAGTCGACGTGCGATCTCATAGAACATTATTTTAAACCATTTAAATGCTTGTTCTACACACACAGTCGACGTGCGATCTCATAGAACATTATTTTAAACCATTTAAATGATTGTTCTACACACACAGTAGACGTGCGATCTCATAGAACATTATTTTAAACCATTTAAATGACTGTTCTACACACACAGTCTACGTGCGATCTCATAGAACATTATTTTAAAAAATTTAAATGCTTGTTCTACACACACAGTAGAAGTGCGATCTCATATAACATTATTTTAAACCATTGAAATGATTGTTCTACACACACAGTCGACGTGCGATCTCATACAACATTATTTTAAACCATTTAAATGATTGTTCTACACACACAGTAGTACGTGCGATCTCATAGAACATTATTTTAAACCATTTAAATGATTGTTCTACACACACAGTAGACGTGCGATCTCATACAACATTATTTTAAACCATTTAAATATTGTTCTACACACACAGTCGACGTGCGATCTCATAGAACATTATTTTAAACCATTTAAATGATTGTTCTACACACACAGTAGACGTGCGATCTCATAGAATATTATTTTAAACCATTTAAATGATTGTTCTACACACACAGTCGACGTGCGATCTCATACAACATTATTTTAAACCATTTAAATGATTGTTCTACACACACAGTCGACGTGCGATCTCATAGAACATTATTTTAAACCATTTAAATGATTGTTCTACACACACAGAAGACGTGCGATCTCATACAACATTATTTTAAACCATTTAAATGATTGTTCTACACACACAGTCTACGTGCGATCTCATAGAACATTATTTTAAACCATTTAAATGATTGTTCTGCACACAGTCGACGTGCGATCTCATAGAACATTATTTTAAACCATTTAAATGATTTTCTGCACACACAGTCGACGTGCGATCTCATAGAACATTATTTTAAACCATTTAAATGCTTGTTCTACACACACAGTCGACGTGCGATCTCATAGAACATTATTTTAAACCATTTAAATGATTGTTCTACACACACAGTAGACGTGCGATCTCATAGAACATTATTTTAAACCATTTAAATGACTGTTCTACACACACAGTCTACGTGCGATCTCATAGAACATTATTTTAAAAAATTTAAATGCTTGTTCTACACACACAGTAGAAGTGCGATCTCATATAACATTATTTTAAACCATTGAAATGATTGTTCTACACACACAGTCGACGTGCGATCTCATACAACATTATTTTAAACCATTTAAATATTGTTCTACACACACAGTCGACGTGCGATCTCATAGAACATTATTTTAAACCATTTAAATGATTGTTCTACACACACAGTAGACGTGCGATCTCATAGAATATTATTTTAAACCATTTAAATGATTGTTCTACACACACAGTCGACGTGCGATCTCATACAACATTATTTTAAACCATTTAAATGATTGTTCTACACACACAGTCGACGTGCGATCTCATAGAACATTATTTTAAACCATTTAAATGATTGTTCTACACACACAGAAGACGTGCGATCTCATACAACATTATTTTAAACCATTTAAATGATTGTTCTACACACACAGTCTACGTGCGATCTCATAGAACATTATTTTAAACCATTTAAATGATTGTTCTGCACACAGTCGACGTGCGATCTCATAGAACATTATTTTAAACCATTTAAATGATTGTTCTGCACACAGTCGACGTGCGATCTCATAGAACATTATTTTAAACCATTTAAATGATTGTTCTGCACACACAGTCGACGTGCGATCTCATAGAACATTATTTTAAACCATTTAAATGATTGTTCTGCACACACAGTCGACGTGCGATCTCATAGAACATTATTATAAACCATTTAAATGATTGTTCTGCACACAGTCGACGTGCGATCTCATAGAACATTATTTTAAACCATTTAAATGCTTGTTCTACACACACAGAAGTGCGATCTCATAGAACATTATTTTAAACCATATAAATGCTTGTTCTGCACACACAGTCGACGTGCGATCTCATAGAACATTATTTTAAACCATTTAAATGCTTGTTCTACACACACAGAAGTGCGATCTCATAGAACATTATTTTAAACCATATAAATGCTTGTTCTGCACACACAGTAGACGTGCGATCTCATAGAACATTATTTTAAACCATTTAAATGATTGTTCTACACAGACAGTCGACGTGCGATCTCATAGAACATTATTTTAAACCATTTAAATGATTGTTCTACACACACAGTCGACGTGCGATCTCATAGAACATTATTTTAAACCATTTAAATGATTGTTCTGCACACACAGTCGAGGTGCGATCTCATAGAACATTATTTTAAACCATTTAAATGCTTGTTCTACACACAGTCGACGTGCGATCTCATACAACATTATTTTAAACCATTTAAATGATTGTTCTACACACACAGTAGACGTGCGATCTCATAGAACATTATTTTAAACCATTTAAATGCTTGTTCTACACACAGTCGACGTGCGATCTCATACAACATTATTTTAAACCATTTAAATGATTGTTCTGCACACACAGTAGACGTGCGATCTCATAGAACATTATTTTAAACCATTTAAATGATTGTTCTACACAGACAGTCGACGTGCGATCTCATAGAACATTATTTTAAACCATTTAAATGATTGTTCTACACACACAGTCGACGTGCGATCTCATAGAACATTATTTTAAACCATTTAAATGATTGTTCTGCACACACAGTCGAGGTGCGATCTCATAGAACATTATTTTAAACCATTTAAATGCTTGTTCTACACACAGTCGACGTGCGATCTCATAGAACATTATTTTAAACCATTTAAATGATTGTTCTACACACACAGTCGACGTGCGATCTCATAGAACATTATTTTAAACCATTTAAATGCTTGTTCTACACACAGTCGACGTGCGATCTCATACAACATTATTTTAAACCATTTAAATGATTGTTCTGCACACACAGTCGACGTGCGATCTCATACAACATTATTTTAAACCATTTAAATGATTGTTCTACACACACAGTCGACGTGCGATCTCATAGAACATTATTTTAAACCATTTAAATGATTGTTCTGCACACACAGTCGACGTGCGATCTCATAGAACATTATTTTAAACCATTTAAATGATTGTTCTACACACACAGTCGACGTGCGATCTCATAGAACATTATTTTAAACCATTTAAATGGTTGTTCTGCACACACAGTCGACGTGCGATCTCATACAACATTATTTTAAACCATTTAAATGATTGTTCTACACACAGTCGACGTGCGATCTCATAGAACATTATTTTAAACCATTTAAATGATTGTTCTACACACACAGTCGACGTGCGATCTCATAGAACATTATTTTAAACCATATAAATGCTTTTTATGCACACGCAGTCGACGTGCGATCTCATAGAACATTATTTTAAACCATATAAATGCTTGTTCTGCACACACAGTCGACGTGCGATCTCATAGAACATTATTTTAAACCATATAAATGCTTGTTCTGCACACACAGTCGACGTGCGATCTCATAGAACATTATTTTAAACCATTTAAATGCTTGTTCTACACACACAGTCGACGTGCGATCTCATAGAACATTATTTTAAACCATTTAAATGATTGTTCTACACACACAGTAGAAGTGCGATCTCATAGAACATTATTTTAAACCATATAAATGCTTGTTCTGCACACGCAGTCGACGTGCGATCTCATAGAACATTATTTTAAACCATATAAATGCTTGTTCTGCACACACAGTCGACGTGCGATCTCATAGAACATTATTTTAAACCATATAAATGCTTTTTATGCACACGCAGTCGACGTGCGATCTCATAGAACATTATTTTAAACCATATAAATGCTTGTTCTGCACACACAGTCGACGTGCGATCTCATAGAACATTATTTTAAACCATATAAATGCTTGTTCTGCACACACAGTCGACGTGCGATCTCATAGAACATTATTTTAAACCATTTAAATGCTTGTTCTACACACACAGTCGACGTGCGATCTCATAGAACATTATTTTAAACCATTTAAATGATTGTTCTACACACACAGTCGACGTGCGATCTCATAGAACATTATTTTAAACCATTTAAATGCTTGTTCTACACACACAGAAGTGCGATCTCATAGAACATTATTTTAAACCATTTAAATGATTGTTCTACACACACAGTCGACGTGCGATCTCATAGAACATTATTTTAAACCATTTAAATGCTTGTTCTACACACACAGAAGTGCGATCTCATAGAACATTATTTTAAACCATATAAATGCTTGTTCTGCACACACAGTAGACGTGCGATCTCATAGAACATTATTTTAAACCATTTAAATGATTGTTCTACACAGACAGTCGACGTGCGATCTCATAGAACATTATTTTAAACCATTTAAATGATTGTTCTACACACACAGTCGACGTGCGATCTCATAGAACATTATTTTAAACCATTTAAATGATTGTTCTGCACACACAGTCGAGGTGCGATCTCATAGAACATTATTTTAAACCATTTAAATGCTTGTTCTACACACAGTCGACGTGCGATCTCATACAACATTATTTTAAACCATTTAAATGATTGTTCTACACACAGTCGACGTGCGATCTCATAGAACATTATTTTAAACCATTTAAATGATTGTTCTACACACACAGTCGACGTGCGATCTCATAGAACATTATTTTAAACCATTTAAATTATTGTACTACACACACAGTCGACGTGCGATCTCATAGAACATTATTTTAAACCATTTAAATTATTGTTCTTCACACACAGTCGACGTGCGATCTCATAGAACATTATTTTAAACCATTTAAATTATTGTTCTACACACACAGTCGACGTGCGATCTCATAGAACATTATTTTAAACCATTTAAATTATTGTTCTTCACACACAGTCGACGTGCGATCTCATAGAACATTGTTTTAAACCATTTAAATTATTGTTCTACACACACAGTCGAAGTGCGATCTCATAGAACATTATTTTAAACCATTTAAATTATTGTTCTTCACACACAGTCGACGTGCGATCTCATAGAACATTATTTTAAACCATTTAAATGATTGTTCTACACACACAGTCGACGTGCGATCTCATACAACATTATTTTAAACCATTTAAATGATTGTTCTACACACACAGTCGAAGTGCGATCTCATAGAACATTATTTTAAACCATTTAAATGATTGTTCTGCACACACAGTAGACGTGCGATCTCATAGAACATTATTTTAAACCATTTAAATGATTGTTCTGCACACACAGTAGACGTGCGATCTCATAGAACATTATTTTAAACCATTTAAATGATTGTTCTACACACACAGTCGACGTGCGATCTCATAGAACATTATTTTAAACCATTTAAATGATTGTTCTGCACACACAGTCGACGTGCGATCTCATAGAACATTATTTTAAACCATTTAAATGATTGTTCTACACACACAGTCGACGTGCGATCTCATAGAACATTATTTTAAACCATTTAAATGATTGTTCTACACACACAGTCGACGTGCGATCTCATAGAACATTATTTTAAACCATTTAAATGATTGTTCTGCACACACAGTCGACGTGCGATCTCATAGAACATTATTTTAAACCATTTAAATGATTGTTCTACACACACAGTCGACGTGCGATCTCATAGAACATTATTTTAAACCATTTAAATGGTTGTTCTGCACACACAGTCGACG
Organism: Coreius guichenoti; assembly: GCA_039654105.1. Taxonomy (NCBI): domain Eukaryota; kingdom Metazoa; phylum Chordata; class Actinopteri; order Cypriniformes; family Gobionidae; genus Coreius; species Coreius guichenoti. Next base: position 40,500,046 of record CM077173.1, read on the forward strand.
TGCGATCTCATACAACATTATTTTAAACCATTTAAATGATTGTTCTACACACAGTCGACGTGCGATCTCATAGAACATTATTTTAAACCATTTAAATGATTGTTCTACACACACAGTCGACGTGCGATCTCATAGAACATTATTTTAAACCATATAAATGCTTTTTATGCACACGCAGTCGACGTGCGATCTCATAGAACATTATTTTAAACAATATATAAATGCTTGTTCTGCACACACAGTCGACGTGCGATCTCATAGAACATTATTTTAAACCATTTAAATGCTTGTTCTACACACACAGTCGACGTGCGATCTCATAGAACATTATTTTAAACCATTTAAATGATTGTTCTACACACACAGTAGACGTGCGATCTCATAGAACATTATTTTAAACCATATAAATGCTTGTTCTGCACACACAGTCGACGTGCGATCTCATAGAACATTATTTTAAACCATTTAAATGATTGTTCTACACACACAGTAGACGTGCGATCTCATAGAACATTATTTTAAACCATATAAATGCTTGTTCTGCACACACAGTCGACGTGCGATCTCATAGAACATTATTTTAAACCATTTAAATGCTTGTTCTACACACACAGTCGACGTGCGATCTCATAGAACATTATTTTAAACCATTTAAAAGATTGTTCTACACACACAGTAGACGTGCGATCTCATAGAACATTATTTTAAACCATTTAAATGACTGTTCTACACACACAGTCTACGTGCGATCTCATAGAACATTATTTTAAACCATTTAAATGCTTGTTCTACACACACAGTAGACGTGCGATCTCATAGAACATTATTTTAAACCATATAAATGCTTGTTCTGCACACACAGTCGACGTGCGATCTCATAGAACATTATTTTAAACCATTTAAATGCTTGTTCTACACACACAGTCGACGTGCGATCTCATAGAACATTATTTTAAACCATTTAAAAGATTGTTCTACACACACAGTAGACGTGCGATCTCATAGAACATTATTTTAAACCATTTAAATGACTGTTCTACACACACAGTCTACGTGCGATCTCATAGAACATTATTTTAAACCATTTAAATGCTTGTTCTGCACACACAGTCGACGTGCGATCTCATAGAACATTATTTTAAACCATATAAATGCTTGTTCTGCACACAGTCGACGTGCGATCTCATAGAACATTATTTTAAACCATATAAATGCTTGTTCTGCACACAGTAGACGTGCGATCTCATAGAACATTATTTTAAACCATTTAAATGACTGTTCTACACACACAGTCTACGTGCGATCTCATAGAACATTATTTTAAACCATTTAAATGCTTGTTCTGCACACACAGTCGACGTGCGATCTCATAGAACATTATTTTAAACCATATAAATGCTTGTTCTGCACACAGTCGACGTGCGATCTCATAGAACATTATTTTAAACCATATAAATGCTTGTTCTGCACACAGTCGACGTGCGATCTCATAGAACATTATTTTAAACCATTTAAATGCTTGTTCTACATACACAGTCGACGTGCGATCTCATAGAACATTATTTTAAACCATTTAAATGCTTGTTCTACACACACAGTCGACGTGCGATCTCATACAACATTATTTTAAACCATTTAAAAGCTTGTTCTACACACAGTCGACCTGCGATCTCATAGAACATTATTTTAAACCATTTAAATGCTTGTTCTACACACACAGTCGACGTGCGATCTCATAGAACATTATTTTAAACCATATAAATGCTTGTTCTGCACACAGTCGACGTGCGATCTCATAGAACATTATTTTAAACCATGTAAATGCTTGTTCTACACACACAGTCGACGTGCGATCTTATACAACACTATTTTAAACCATTTAAATGATTGTTCTACACACACAGTAGACGTGCGATCTCATAGAACATTATTTTAAACCATTTAAATGATTGTTCTACACACACAGTCGACGTGCGATCTCATAGATCATTATTTTAAACCATTTAAATGATTGTTCTACACACACAGTAGACGTGCGATCTCATTGAACATTATTTTAAACCATTTAAATGATTGTTCTACACACACAGTCGACGTGCGATCTCATAGAACATTATTTTAAACCATATAAATGCTTGTTCTACACACAGTCGACGTGCGATCTCATAGATCATTATTTTAAACCATTTAAATGATTGTTCTACACACACAGTAGACGTGCGATCTCATAGAACATTATTTTAAACCATTTAAATGATTGTTCTACACACACAGTAGACGTACGATCTCATAGAACATTATTTTAAACCATTTAAATGATTGTTCTACACACACAGTCTACGTGCAATCTCATAGAACATTATTTTAAACCATTTAAAAGCTTGTTCTACACACAGTCCACGTGCGATCTCATAGAAAATTATTTTAAACCATATAAATGCTTTTTATGCACACGCAGTCGACGTGCGATCTCATAGAACATTATTTTAAACCATTTAAATGCTTGTTCTACACACACAGTCGACGTGCGATCTCATAGAACATTATTTTAAACCATTTAAATGATTGTTCTGCACACACAGTCGACGTGCGATCTCATAGAACATTATTTTAAACCATTTAAATTATTGTTCTACACACACAGTCGATGTGCGATCTCATAGAATATTATTTTAAACCATTTAAATTATTGTTCTTCACACACAGTCGACGTGCGATCTCATAGAACATTATTTTAAACCATTTAAATGCTTGTTCTACACACACTGTCGACGTGCGATCTCATAAAACATTATTTTAAACCATTTAAATGATTGTTCTGCACACACAGTAGACGTGCGATCTCATTGAACATTATTTTAAACCATTTAAATGATTGTTCTACACACACAGTCGACGTGCGATCTCATAGAACATTATTTTAAACCATTTAAATGCTTGTTCTACACACACTGTCGACGTGCGATCTCATAAAACATTATTTTAAACCATTTAAATGATTGTTCTGCACACACAGTAGACGTGCGATCTCATTGAACATTATTTTAAACCATTTAAATGCTTGTTCTACACACACAGTCGACGTGCGATCTCATAGAACATTATTTTAAACTATTTAAATGATTGTTCTACACACACAGTCGACGTGCGATCTCATAGATCATTATTTTAAACCATTTAAATGATTGTTCTACACACACAGTAGACGTGCGATCTCATAGAACATTATTTTAAACCATTTAAATGATTGTTCTACACACACAGTAGACGTGCGATCTCATAGAACATTATTTTAAACCATTTAAATGATTGTTCTACACACACAGTCGACGTGCGATCTCATAGATCATTATTTTAAACCATTTAAATGATTGTTCTACACACACAGTAGACGTGCGATCTCATAGAACATTATTTTAAACCATTTAAATGATTGTTCTACACACACAGTCGACGTGCGATCTCATAGAACATTATTTTAAACCATTTAAATGATTGTTCTGCACACACAGTCGACGTGCGATCTCATACAACATTATTTTAAACCATTTAAATGATTGTTCTGCACACACAGTCGACGTGCGATCTCATAGAACATTATTTTAAACCATTTAAATGATTGTTCTGCACACACAGTCGACGTGCGATCTCATACAACATTATTTTAAACCATTTAAATGATTGTTCTGCACACACAGTCGACGTGCGATCTCATATAACATTATTTTAAACCATTTAAATTATTGTTCTGCACACACAGTCGACGTGCGATCTCATAGAACATTATTTTAAACCATTTAAATGCTTGTTCTACACACACAGTCGACGTGCGATCTCATAGAACATTATTTTAAACCATTTAAATGATTGTTCTACACACACAGTAGACGTGCGATCTCATAGAACATTATTTTAAACCATTTAAATGATTGTTCTACACACACAGTCGACGTGCGATCTCATACAACATTATTTTAAACCATTTAAATGATTGTTCTACACACACAGTCGACGTGCGATCTCATAGAACATTATTTTAAACCATTTAAATGATTGTTCTGCACACACAGTCGACGTGCGATCTCATAGAACATTATTTTAAACCATTTAAATGATTGTTCTGCACACACAGTCGACGTGCGATCTCATACAACATTATTTTAAACCATTTAAATGATTGTTCTGCACACACAGTCGACGTGCGATCTCATATAACATTATTTTAAACCATTTAAATTATTGTTCTGCACACACAGTCGACGTGCGATCTCATAGAACATTATTTTAAACCATTTAAATGCTTGTTCTACACACACAGTCGACGTGCGATCTCATATAACATTATTTTAAACCATTTAAATTATTGTTCTGCACACACAGTCGACGTGCGATCTCATAGAACATTATTTTAAACCATTTAAATGCTTGTTCTACACACACAGTAGACGTGCGATCTCATAGAACATTATTTTAAACCATTTAAATGATTGTTCTACACACACAGTCGACGTGCGATCTCATACAACATTATTTTAAACCATTTAAATGATTGTTCTACACACACAGTCGACGTGCGATCTCATAGAACATTATTTTAAACCATTTAAATGATTGTTCTGCACACACAGTCGACGTGCGATCTCATACAACATTATTTTAAACCATTTAAATGATTGTTCTGCACACACAGTCGACGTGCGATCTCATATAACATTATTTTAAACCATTTAAATTATTGTTCTGCACACACAGTAGACGTGCGATCTCATACAACATTATTTTAATCCATTTAAATTATTGTTCTGCACACACAGTCGACGTGCGATCTCATATAACATTATTTTAAACCATTTAAATTATTGTTCTGCACACACAGTAGACGTGCGATCTCATACAACATTATTTTAAACCATTTAAATGATTGTTCTGCACACACAGTCGACGTGCGATCTCATACAACATTATTTTAAACCATTTAAATTATTGTTCTGCACACACAGTAGACGTGCGATCTCATATAACATTATTTTAAACCATTTAAATTATTGTTCTGCACACACAGTCGACGTGCGATCTCATACAACATTATTTTAAACCATTTAAATGATTGTTCTGCACACACAGTCGACGTGCGATCTCATACAACATTATTTTAAACCATTTAAATGATTGTTCTGCACACACAGTCGACGTGCGATCTCATACAACATTATTTTAAACCATTTAAATGATTGTTCTGCACACACAGTAGACGTGCGATCTCATATAACATTATTTTAAACCATTTAAATGATTGTTCTGCACACACAGTAGACGTGCGATCTCATACAACATTATTTTAAACCATTTAAATGATTGTTCTGCACACACAGTCGACGTGCGATCTCATACAACATTATTTTAAACCATTTAAATGATTGTTCTGCACACACAGTCGACGTGCGATCTCATACAACATTATTTTAAACCATTTAAATGATTGTTCTGCACACACAGTCGACGTGCGATCTCATAGAACATTATTTTAAACCATTTAAATTATTGTTCTGCACGCACAGTAGACGTGCGATCTCATACAACATTATTTTAAACCATTTAAATGATTGTTCTGCACACACAGTCGACGTGCGATCTCATACAACATTATTTTAAACCATTTAAATTATTGTTCTGCACGCACAGTAGACGTGCGATCTCATACAACATTATTTTAAACCATTTAAATGATTGTTCTGCACACACAGTAGACGTGCGATCTCATAGAACATTATTTTAAACCATTTAAATTATTGTTCTGCACACACAGTCGACGTGCGATCTCATAGAACATTATTTTAAACCATTTAAATGATTGTTCTGCACACACAGTCGACGTGCGATCTCATTGAACATTATTTTAAACCATTTAAATGATTGTTCTGCACACACAGTCGACGTGCGATCTCATACAACATTATTTTAAACCATTTAAATGATTGTTCTGCACACACAGTAGACGTGCGATCTTATACAACATTATTTTAAACCATTGAAATGATTGTTCTGCACACACAGTCGACGTGCGATCTCATAGAACATTATTTTAAACCATTTAAATGATTGTTCTACACACACAGTAGACGTGCGATCTCATAGAACATTATTTTAAACCATTTAAATGATTGTTCTACACACACAGTAGACGTGCGATCTCATACAACATTATTTTAAACCATTTAAATGATTGTTCTACACACACAGTCGACGTGCGATCTCATAGAACATTATTTTAAACCATTTAAATGATTGTTCTACACACACAGTAGACGTGCGATCTCATAGAACATTATTTTAAACCATTTAAATGATTGTTCTACACACACAGTAGACGTGCGATCTCATAGAACATTATTTTAAACCATTTAAATGATTGTTCTACACACACAGTAGACGTGCGATCTCATACAACATTATTTTAAACCATTTAAATGATTGTTCTACACACACAGTAGACGTGCGATCTCATAGAACATTATTTTAAACCATTTAAATGATTGTTCTACACACACAGTAGACGTGCGATCTCATAGAACATTATTTTAAACCATTTAAATGATTGTTCTACACACACAGTAGACGTGCGATCTCATAGAACATTATTTTAAACCATTTAAATGATTGTTCTACACACACAGTAGACGTGCGATCTCATACAACATTATTTTAAACCATTTAAATTATTGTTCTACACACACAGTCGACGTGCGATCTCATAGAACAGTATTTTAAACCATTTAAATGATTGTTCTGCACACACAGTCGACGTGCGATCTCATACAACATTATTTTAAACCATTTAAATGATTGTTCTGCACACACAGTCGACGTGCGATCTCATACAACATTATTTTAAACCATTTAAATGATTGTTCTGCACACACAGTCGACGTGCGATCTCATACAACATTATTTTAAACCATTTAAATTATTGTTCTGCACACACAGTCTACGTGCGATCTCATAGAACTTTATTTTAAACCATTTAAATTATTGTTCTGCACACACAGTAGACGTGCGATCTCATACAACATTATTTTAAACCATTTAAATGATTGTTCTGCACACACAGTCGACGTGCGATCTCATACAACATTATTTTAAACCATTTAAATGATTGTTCTGCACACACAGTCGACGTGCGATCTCATACAACATTATTTTAAACCATTTAAATGATTGTTCTGCACACACAGTCGACGTGCGATCTCATACAACATTATTTTAAACCATTTAAATGATTGTTCTGCACACACAGTCGACGTGCGATCTCATAGAACTTTATTTTAAACCATTTAAATTATTGTTCTACACACACAGTCGACCTGCGATCTCATAGAACATTATTTTAAACCATTTAAATTATTGTTCTACACACACAGTCGACCTGCGATCTCATAGAACATTATTTTAAACCATTTAAATTATTGTTCTACACACACAGTCGACGTGCGATCTCATAGAACATTATTTTAAACCATTTAAATGATTGTTCTACACACACAGTCGACGTGCGATCTCATAGAACATTATTTTAAACCATTTAAATGATTGTTCTACACACAGTCGACGTGCGATCTCATAGAACATTATTTTAAACCATTTAAATTATTGTTCTTCACACACAGTCGACGTGCGATCTCATAGAACATTATTTTAAACCATTTAAATGATTGTTCTACACACAGTCGACGTGCGATCTCATAGAACATTATTTTAAACCATTTAAATTATTGTTCTGCACGCACAGTAGACGTGCGATCTCATACAACATTATTTTAAACCATTTAAATGATTGTTCTGCACACACAGTCGACGTGCGATCTCATAGAACATTATTTTAAACCATTTAAATGATTGTTCTGCACACACAGTCGACGTGCGATCTCATTGAACATTATTTTAAACCATTTAAATGATTGTTCTGCACACACAGTCGACGTGCGATCTCATACAACATTATTTTAAACCATTTAAATGATTGTTCTGCACACACAGTAGACGTGCGATCTCATACAACATTATTTTAAACCATTGAAATGATTGTTCTGCACACACAGTCGACGTGCGATCTCATAGAACATTATTTTAAACCATTTAAATGATTGTTCTGCACACACAGTCGACGTGCGATCTCATACAACATTATTTTAAACCATTTAAATTATTGTTCTGCACACACAGTCGACGTGCGATCTCATAGAACATTATTTTAAACCATTTAAATGATTGTTCTGCACACACAGTCGACGTGCGATCTCATACAACATTATTTTAAACCATTTAAATGATTGTTCTGCACACACAGTCGACGTGCAATCTCATACAACATTATTTTAAACCATTTAAATGATTGTTCTTCACACACAGTCGACGTGCGACCTCATACAACATTATTTTAAACCATTTAAATGATTGTTCTGCACACACAGTCGACGTGCGATCTCATACAACATTATTTTAAACCATTTAAATGATTGTTCTGCACACACAGTCGACGTGCGATCTCATACAACATTATTTTAAACCATTTAAATGATTGTTCTGCACACACAGTAGACGTGCGATCTCATACAACATTATTTTAAACCATTTAAATGATTGTTCTGCACACACAGTCGACGTGCGATCTCATAGAACATTATTTTAAACCATTTAAATGATTGTTCTACACACACAGTAGACGTGCGATCTCATACAACATTATTTTAAACCATTTAAATGATTGTTCTGCACACACAGTCGACGTGCGATCTCATACAACATTATTTTAAACCATTTAAATGATTGTTCTGCACACAGTCGACGTGCGATCTCATACAACATTATTTTAAACCATTTAAATTATTGTTCTGCACACACAGTAGACGTGCGATCTCATACAACATTATTTTAAACCATTTAAATGATTGTTCTGCACACACAGTCGACGTGCGATCTCATACAACATTATTTTAAACCATTTAAATGATTGTTCTGCACACACAGTCGACGTGCGATCTCATACAACATTATTTTAAACCATTTAAATGATTGTTCTGCACACACAGTCGACGTGCGATCTCATACAACATTATTTTAAACCATTTAAATGATTGTTCTGCACACACAGTCGACGTGCGATCTCATACAACATTATTTTAAACCATTTAAATTATTGTTCTTCACACACAGTCGACGTGCGATCTCATAGAACATTATTTTAAACAATTTAAATGATTGTTCTACACACAGTCGACGTGCGATCTCATACAACATTATTTTAAACCATTTAAATTATTGTTCTACACACACAGTCGACCTGCGATCTCATAGAACATTATTTTAAACCATTTAAATTATTGTTCTACACACACAGTCGACGTGCGATCTCATAGAACATTATTTTAAACCATTTAAATTATTGTTCTACACACACAGTCGACCTGCGATCTCATAGAACATTATTTTAAACCATTTAAATTATTGTTCTACACACACAGTCGACGTGCGATCTCATACAACATTATTTTAAACCATTTAAATTATTGTTCTACACACACAGTCGACCTGCGATCTCATAGAACATTATTTTAAACCATTTAAATGATTGTTCTGCACACACAGTCGATGTGCGATCTCATACAACATTATTTTAAACCATTTAAATTATTGTTCTACACACACAGTCGACGTGCGATCTCATAGAACATTATTTTAAACCATTTAAATTATTGTTCTACACACACAGTCGACCTGCGATCTCATAGAACATTATTTTAAACCATTTAAATTATTGTTCTACACACACAGTCGACGTGCGATCTCATACAACATTATTTTAAACCATTTAAATTATTGTTCTACACACACAGTCGACCTGCGATCTCATAGAACATTATTTTAAACCATTTAAATGATTGTTCTACACACAGTCGACGTGTGATCTCATAGAACATTATTTTAAACCATTTAAATTATTGTTCTTCACACACAGTCGACGTGCGATCTCATAGAACATTATTTTAAACCATTTAAATGATTGTTCTACACACAGTCGACGTGCGATCTCATAGAACATTATTTTAAACCATTTAAATGATTGTTCTACACACAGTCGACGTGTGATCTCATAGAACATTATTTTAAACCATTTAAATTATTGTTCTTCACACACAGTCGACGTGCGATCTCATAGAACATTATTTTAAACCATTTAAATGATTGTTCTACACACAGTCGACGTGCGATCTCATAGAACATTATTTTAAACCATTTAAATGATTGTTCTACACACAGTCGACGTGCGATCTCATAGAACATTATTTTAAACCATTTAAATGATTGTTCTACACACAGTCGACGTGTGATCTCATAGAACATTATTTTAAACCATTTAAATTATTGTTCTTCACACACAGTCGACGTGCGATCTCATAGAACATTATTTTAAACCATTTAAATTATTGTTCTGCACGCACAGTAGACGTGCGATCTCATACAACATTATTTTAAACCATTTAAATGATTGTTCTGCACACACAGTCGACGTGCGATCTCATAGAACATTATTTTAAACCATTTAAATTATTGTTCTGCACGCACAGTAGACGTGCGATCTCATACAACATTATTTTAAACCATTTAAATGATTGTTCTGCACACACAGTCGACGTGCGATCTCATAGAACATTATTTTAAACCATTTAAATGATTGTTCTGCACACACAGTCGACGTGCGATCTCATTGAACATTATTTTAAACCATTTAAATGATTGTTCTGCACACACAGTCGACGTGCGATCTCATACAACATTATTTTAAACCATTTAAATGATTGTTCTGCACACACAGTAGACGTGCGATCTCATACAACATTATTTTAAACCATTGAAATGATTGTTCTGCACACACAGTCGACGTGCGATCTCATAGAACATTATTTTAAACCATTTAAATGATTGTTCTGCACACACAGTCGACGTGCGATCTCATACAACATTATTTTAAACCATTTAAATTATTGTTCTGCACACACAGTCGACGTGCGATCTCATAGAACATTATTTTAAACCATTTAAATGATTGTTCTGCACACACAGTCGACGTGCGATCTCATACAACATTATTTTAAACCATTTAAATGATTGTTCTGCACACACAGTCGACGTGCAATCTCATACAACATTATTTTAAACCATTTAAATGATTGTTCTGCACACACAGTCGACGTGCGATCTCATACAACATTATTTTAAACCATTTAAATGATTGTTCTACACACACAGTCGACGTGCGATCTCATAGAACATTATTTTAAACCATTTAAATGATTGTTCTGCACACACAGTCGACGTGCGATCTCATACAACATTATTTTAAACCATTTAAATTATTGTTCTGCACACACAGTCGACGTGCGATCTCATAGAACATTATTTTAAACCATTTAAATTATTGTTCTGCACGCACAGTAGACGTGCGATCTCATACAACATTATTTTAAACCATTTAAATGATTGTTCTGCACACACAGTCGACGTGCAATCTCATACAACATTATTTTAAACCATTTAAATGATTGTTCTGCACACACAGTCGACGTGCGATCTCATACAACATTATTTTAAACCATTTAAATGATTGTTCTTCACACACAGTCGACGTGCGACCTCATACAACATTATTTTAAACCATTTAAATGATTGTTCTGCACACACAGTCGACGTGCGATCTCATACAACATTATTTTAAACCATTTAAATGATTGTTCTGCACACACAGTCGACGTGCGATCTCATACAACATTATTTTAAACCATTTAAATGATTGTTCTGCACACACAGTAGACGTGCGATCTCATACAACATTATTTTAAACCATTTAAATGATTGTTCTGCACACACAGTCTAAGTGCGATCTCATAGAACATTATTTTAAACCATTTAAATTATTGTTCTTCACACACAGTCGACGTGCGATCTCATAGAACATTATTTTAAACCATTTAAATGATTGTTCTACACACACAGTAGACGTGCGATCTCATAGAACATTATTTTAAACCATTTAAATGATTGTTCTACACACACAGTCGACGTGCGATCTCATAGAACATTATTTTAAACCATTTAAATGATTGTTCTACACACACAGTAGACGTGCGATCTCATACAACATTATTTTAAACCATTTAAATGATTGTTCTGCACACAGTCGACGTGCGATCTCATATAACATTATTTTAAACCATTTAAATGATTGTTCTGCACACAGTCGACGTGCGATCTCATATAACATTATTTTAAACCATTTAAATGATTGTTCTGCACACAGTCGACGTGCGATCTCATATAACATTATTTTAAACCATTTAAATTATTGTTCTGCACACACAGTAGACGTGCGATCTCATACAACATTATTTTAAACCATTTAAATGATTGTTCTGCACACACAGTCGACGTGCGATCTCATACAACATTATTTTAAACCATTTAAATGATTGTTCTGCACACACAGTCGACGTGCGATCTCATACAACATTATTTTAAACCATTTAAATGATTGTTCTGCACACACAGTCGACGTGCGATCTCATAGAACATTATTTTAAACAATTTAAATGATTGTTCTACACACAGTCGACGTGCGATCTCATACAACATTATTTTAAACCATTTAAATTATTGTTCTACACACACAGTCGACCTGCGATCTCATAGAACATTATTTTAAACCATTTAAATTATTGTTCTACACACACAGTCGACGTGCGATCTCATAGAACATTATTTTAAACCATTTAAATGATTGTTCTACACACACAGTCGACGTGCGATCTCATAGAACATTATTTTAAACCATTTAAATGATTGTTCTACACACAGTCGACGTGTGATCTCATAGAACATTATTTTAAACCATTTAAATTATTGTTCTTCACACACAGTCGACGTGCGATCTCATAGAACATTATTTTAAACCATTTAAATTATTGTTCTACACACACAGTCGACCTGCGATCTCATAGAACATTATTTTAAACCATTTAAATTATTGTTCTACACACACAGTCGACGTGCGATCTCATAGAACATTATTTTAAACCATTTAAATGATTGTTCTGCACACACAGTCGACGTGCGATCTCATACAACATTATTTTAAACCATTTAAATGATTGTTCTGCACACACAGTCGACGTGCGATCTCATACAACATTATTTTAAACCATTTAAATGATTGTTCTGCACACACAGTAGACGTGCGATCTCATACAACATTATTTTAAACCATTTAAATGCTTGTTCTGCACACACAGTCTACGTGCGATCTCATAGAACATTATTTTAAACAATTTAAATGATTGTTCTACACACAGTCGACGTGCGATCTCATAGAACTTTATTTTAAACCATTTAAATGCTTGTTCTTCACACACAGTCGACGTGCGATCTCATAGAACATTATTTTAAACCATTTAAATTATTGTTCTACACACACAGTCGACGTGCGATCTCATAGAACATTATTTTAAACCATTTAAATTATTGTTCTACACACACAGTCGACCTGCGATCTCATAGAACATTATTTTAAACCATTTTAATGATTGTTCTTCACACACAGTCGACGTGCGATCTCATAGAACATTATTTTAAACCATTTAAATGATTGTTCTTCACACACAGCCGACGTGCGATCTCATAGAACATTATTTTAAACCATTTAAATGATTGTTCTTCACACACAGCCGACGTGCGATCTCATAGAACATTATTTTAAACCATTTAAATGCTTGTTCTGCACACACAGTCGACGTGCGATCTCATAGAACATTATTTTAAACCATTTTAATGATTGTTCTTCACACACAGTCGACGTGCGATCTCATAGAACATTATTTTAAACCATTTAAATGATTGTTCTTCACACACAGCCGACGTGCGATCTCATAGAACATTATTTTAAACCATTTAAATGCTTGTTCTGCACACACAGTCGACGTGCGATCTCATAGAACATTATTTTAAACCATTTAAATGATTGTTCTTCACACACAGTCGACGTGCGATCTCATAGAACATTATTTTAAACCATTTAAATGATTGTTCTTCACACACAGTCGACGTGCGATCTCATAGAACATTATTTTAAACCATTTAAATGATTGTTCTTCACACACAGTCGACGTGCGATCTCATAGAACATTATTTTAAACCATTTAAATGCTTGTTCTGCACACACAGTCGACGTGCGATCTCATAGAACATTATTTTAAACCATTTAAATGATTGTTCTTCACACACAGTCGACGTGCGATCTCATAGAACATTATTTTAAACCATTTAAATGATTGTTCTTCACACACAGTCGACGTGCGATCTCATAGAACATTATTTTAAACCATTTAAATGATTGTTCTTCACACACAGTCGACGTGCGATCTCATAGAACATTATTTTAAACCATTTAAATGATTGTTCTTCACACACAGTCGACGTGCGATCTCATAGAACATTATTTTAAACCATTTAAATGATTGTTCTTCACACACAGCCGACGTGCGATCTCATAGAACATTATTTTAAACCATTTAAATGCTTGTTCTGCACACACAGTCGACGTGCGATCTCATAGAACATTATTTTAAACCATTTTAATGATTGTTCTTCACACACAGTCGACGTGCGATCTCATAGAACATTATTTTAAACCATTTAAATGATTGTTCTTCACACACAGCCGACGTGCGATCTCATAGAACATTATTTTAAACCATTTAAATGCTTGTTCTGCACACACAGTCGACGTGCGATCTCATAGAACATTATTTTAAACCATTTAAATGCTTGTTCTGCACACACAGTCGACGTGCGATCTCATAGAACATTATTTTAAACCATTTAAATGATTGTTCTTCACACACAGTCGACGTGCGATCTCATAGAACATTATTTTAAACCATTTAAATGATTGTTCTTCACACACAGTCGACGTGCGATCTCATAGAACATTATTTTAAACCATTTAAATGATTGTTCTTCACACACAGTCGACGTGCGATCTCATAGAACATTATTTTAAACCATTTAAATGCTTGTTCTGCACACACAGTCGACGTGCGATCTCATAGAACATTATTTTAAACCATTTAAATGATTGTTCTTCACACACAGTCGACGTGCGATCTCATAGAACATTATTTTAAACCATTTAAATGATTGTTCTTCACACACAGTCGACGTGCGATCTCATAGAACATTATTTTAAACCATTTAAATGCTTGTTCTGCACACACAGTCGACGTGCGATCTCATACAACATTATTTTAAACCATTTAAATGATTGTTCTGCACACACAGTCGACGTGCGATCTCATACAACATTATTTTAAACCATTTAAATGATTGTTCTGCACACACAGTCGACGTGCGATCTCATACAACATTATTTTAAACCATTTAAATGATTGTTCTGCACACACAGTAGACGTGCGATCTCATACAACATTATTTTAAACCATTTAAATGATTGTTCTGCACACACAGTCGACGTGCGATCTCATACAACATTATTTTAAACCATTTAAATGATTGTTCTGCACACACAGTCGACGTGCGATCTCATACAACATTATTTTAAACCATTTAAATGATTGTTCTGCACACACAGTAGACGTGCGATCTCATACAACATTATTTTAAACCATTTAAATGATTGTTCTGCACACACAGTCGACGTGCGATCTCATACAACATTATTTTAAACCATTTAAATGATTGTTCTGCACACACAGTCGACGTGCGATCTCATACAACATTATTTTAAACCATTTAAATGATTGTTCTGCACACACAGTCGACGTGCGATCTCATAGAACATTATTTTAAACCATTTAAATGATTGTTCTGCACACACAGTCGACGTGCGATCTCATAGAACATTATTTTAAACCATTTAAATGATTGTTCTGCACACACAGTAGACGTGCGATCTCATACAACATTATTTTAAACCATTTAAATAATTGTTCTGCACACACAGTCGACGTGCGATCTCATACAACATTATTTTAAACCATTTAAATGATTGTTCTGCACACACAGTCGACGTGCGATCTCATACAACATTATTTTAAACCATTTAAATGATTGTTCTGCACACACAGTCAACGTGCGATCTCATACATTATTTTAAACCATTTAAATGATTGTTCTACACACACAGTCGACGTGCGATCTCATACATTATTTTAAACCATTTAAATGATTGTTCTGCACACACAGTAGACGTGCGATCTCATACAACATTATTTTAAACCATTTAAATGATTGTTCTACACACAGTCGACGTGCGATCTCATAGAACATTATTTTAAACCATTTAAATGATTGTTCTACACACACAGTCTACTTGCGATCTCATAGAACATTATTTTAAACCATTTAAATGCTTGTTCTTCACACACAGTCGACATGCGATCTCATAGATCATTATTTTAAACCATTTAAATTATTGTTCTACACACACAGTCGACGTGCGATCTCATAGAACATTATTTTAAACCATTTAAATGATTGTTCTACACACACAGTCTACGTGCGATCTCATTGAACATTATTTTAAACCATTTAAATTATTGTTCTACACACACAGTCGAAATGCGATCTCATAGAACATTATTTTAAACCATTTAAACGATTGTTCTACACACACAGTCGACGTGCGATCTCATAGAACATTATTTTAAACCATTTAAATGATTGTTCTACACACACAGTCTACGTGCGATCTCATAGAACATTGTTTTAAACCATTTAAATTATTGTTCTACACACACAGTCGAAATGCGATCTCATAGAACATTATTTTAAACCATTTAAATTATTGTTCTTCACACACAGTCTACGTGCGATCTCATAGAACATTATTTTAAACCATTTAAATGCTTGTTCTACACACACAGTAGACGTGCGATCTCATATAACATTATTTTAAACCATTTAAATGCTTGTTCTATGCACACAGTCTACGTGCGATCTCATAGAACATTATTTTAAACCATTTAAATGATTGTTCTACACACACAGTCGACGTGCGATCTCATACAACATTATTTTAAACCATTTAAATGATTGTTCTACACACAGTCGACGTGCGATCTCATAGAACATTATTTTAAACCATTTAAATGATTGTTCTACACACAGTCGACGTGCGATCTCATAGAACATTATTTTAAACCATTTAAATGATTGTTCTACACACACAGTCGACGTGCGATCTCATTGAACATTATTTTAAACCATTTAAATGATTGTTCTACACACACAGTCGACATGCGATCTCATAGAACATTATTTTAAACCATTTAAATTATTGTTCTACACACACAGTCGACGTGCGATCTCATACAACATTATTTTAAACCATTTAATTGATTGTTCTGCACACACAGTAGACGTGCGATCTCATACAACATTATTTTAAACCATTTAAATGATTGTTCTGCACACACAGTCGACGTGCGATCTCATACAACATTGTTTTAAACCATTTAAATGACTGTTCTACACACACAGTCGACTTGCGATCTCATAGAACATTATTTTAAACCATTTAAATGATTGTTCTACACACACAGTAGACGTGCGATCTCATAGAACATTATTTTAAAAAATTTAAATGCTTGTTCTACACACACAGTAGAAGTGCGATCTCATATAACATTATTTTAAACCATTGAAATGATTGTTCTACACACACAGTCGACGTGCGATCTCATAGAACATTATTTTAAACCATTTAAATGCTTGTTCTACACACACAGTCGACGTGCGATCTCATAGAACATTATTTTAAACCATTTAAATGATTGTTCTACACACACAGTAGACGTGCGATCTCATAGAACATTATTTTAAACCATTTAAATGCTTGTTCTACACACACAGTCGACCTGCGATCTCATACAACATTATTTTAAACCATTTAAAAGCTTGTTCTACACACAGTCGACGTGCGATCTCATAGAACATTATTTTAAACCATTTAAATGCTTGTTCTACACACACAGTCGACGTGCGATCTCAGAGAACATTATTTTAAACCATTTAAATGATTGTTCTACACACACAGTAGACGTGCGATCTCATAGAACATTATTTTAAACCATTTAAATGATTGTTCTACACACACAGTAGACGTGCGATCTCATAGAACATTATTTTAAACCATTTAAATGATTGTTCTACACACACAGTCGACGTGCGATCTCATAGAACATTATTTTAAACCATATAAATGCTTGTTCTACACACACAGTCGACGTGCGATCTCATAGAACATTATTTTAAACCATTTAAATGATTGTTCTACACACACAGTAGACGTGCGATCTCATAGAACATTATTTTAAACCATTTAAATGATTGTTCTACACACACAGTCGACGTGCGATCTCATAGAACATTATTTTAAACCATTTAAATGATTGTTCTACACACACAGTAGACGTGCGATCTCATAGAACATTATTTTAAACCATTTAAATGATTGTTCTACACACACAGTAGACGTGCGATCTCATAGAACATTATTTTAAACCATATAAATGCTTGTTCTACACACACAGTCGACGTGCGATCTCATAGAACATTATTTTAAACCATTTAAATGATTGTTCTACACACACAGTAGACGTGCGATCTCATAGAACATTATTTTAAACCATATAAATGCTTGTTCTACACACACAGTCGACGTGCGATCTCATAGAACATTATTTTAAACCATTTAAATGATTGTTCTACACACACAGTAGACGTGCGATCTCATAGAACATTATTTTAAACCATTTAAAAGCTTGTTCTACACACAGTCGACGTGCGATCTCATAGAACATTATTTTAAACCATTTAAAAGCTTGTTCTACACACAGTCGACGTGCGATCTCATAGAACATTATTTTAAACCATTTAAATGCTTGTTCTACACACACAGTCGACGTGCGATCTCATAGAACATTATTTTAAACCATATAAATGCTTGTTCTGCACACACAGTCGACGTGCGATCTCATAGAACATTATTTTAAACCATTTAAATGCTTGTTCTACACACACAGTCGACGTGCGATCTCAGAGAACATTATTTTAAACCATTTAAATGATTGTTCTACACACACAGTAGACGTGCGATCTCATAGAACATTATTTTAAACCATTTAAATGATTGTTCTACACACACAGTCGACGTGCGATCTCATAGAACATTATTTTAAACCATTTAAATGATTGTTCTACACACACAGTCGACGTGCGATCTCATAGAACATTATTTTAAACCATATAAATGCTTGTTCTGCACACACAGTCGACGTGCGATCTCATAGAACATTATTTTAAACCATTTAAATGCTTGTTCTACACACACAGTCGACGTGCGATCTCAGAGAACATTATTTTAAACCATTTAAATGATTGTTCTACACACACAGTAGACGTGCGATCTCATAGAACATTATTTTAAACCATTTAAATGATTGTTCTACACACACAGTCGACGTGCGATCTCATAGAACATTATTTTAAACCATTTAAATGATTGTTCTACACACACAGTCGACGTGCGATCTCATAGAACATTATTTTAAACCATTTAAATGCTTGTTCTGCACACACAGTCGACGTGCGATCTCATAGAACATTATTTTAAACCATATAAATGCTTTTTATGCACACGCAGTCGACGTGCGATCTCATAGAACATTATTTTAAACCATTTAAATGCTTGTTCTACACACACAGTCGACGTGCGATCTCATAGAACATTATTTTAAACCATTTAAATGCTTGTTCTACACACACAGTCGACGTGCGATCTCAGAGAACATTATTTTAAACCATTTAAATGCTTGTTCTACACACACAGTCGACGTGCGATCTCATAGAACATTATTTTAAACCATTTAAATGCTTGTTCTACACACACAGTCGACGTGCGATCTCAGAGAACATTATTTTAAACCATTTAAATGCTTGTTCTACACACACAGTCGACGTGCGATCTCAGAGAACATTATTTTAAACCATTTAAATGCTTGTTCTACACACACAGTCGACGTGCGATCTCAGAGAACATTATTTTAAACCATTTAAATGCTTGTTCTGCACACACAGTCGACGTGCGATCTCATAGAAGATTATTTTAAACCATTTAAATGCTTGTTCTACACACACAGTCGACGTGCGATCTCAGAGAACATTATTTTAAACCATTTAAATGATTGTTCTACACACACAGTAGACGTGCGATCTCATAGAACATTATTTTAAACCATTTAAATGATTGTTCTACACACACAGTCGACGTGCGATCTCATAGAACATTATTTTAAACCATATAAATGCTTGTTCTGCACACACAGTCGACGTGCGATCTCATAGAACATTATTTTAAACCATTTAAATGATTGTTCTACACACACAGTCGACGTGCGATCTCATAGAACATTATTTTAAACCATTTAAATGCTTGTTCTGCACACACAGTCGACGTGCGATCTCATAGAACATTATTTTAAACCATTTAAATGATTGTTCTACACACACAGTAGACGTGCGATCTCATAGAACATTATTTTAAACCATTTAAATGCTTGTTCTGCACACACAGTCGACGTGCGATCTCATAGAACATTATTTTAAACCATTTAAATGATTGTTCTACACACACAGTCGACGTGCGATCTCATAGAACATTATTTTAAACCATTTAAATGCTTGTTCTGCACACACAGTCGACGTGCGATCTCATAGAACATTATTTTAAACCATTTAAATGATTGTTCTACACACACAGTCGACCTGCGATCTCATAGATCATTATTTTAAACCATTTAAATGATTGTTCTACACACACAGTAGACGTGCGATCTCATAGAACATTATTTTAAACCATTTAAATGATTGTTCTACACACACAGTCGACGTGCGATCTCATAGAACATTATTTTAAACCATATAAATGCTTGTTCTACACACACAGTCGACGTGCGATCTCATAGATCATTATTTTAAACCATTTAAATGATTGTTCTACACACACAGTAGACGTGCGATCTCATAGAACATTATTTTAAACCATTTAAATGATTGTTCTACACACACAGTCTACGTGCGATCTCATAGAACATTATTTTAAACCATTGAAATGATTGTTCTACAAACACAGTCGACGTGCGATCTCATAGAACATTATTTTAAACCATTTAAATGATTGTTCTACACACACAGTAGACGTGCGATCTCATAGAACATTATTTTAAACCATTTAAATGATTGTTCTACACACACAGTCGACGTGCGATCTCATAGAACATTATTTTAAACCATTTAAATGATTGTTCTACACACACAGTAGACGTGCGATCTCATAGAACATTATTTTAAACCATTTAAATGCTTGTTCTACACACACAGTAGACGTGCGATCTCATATAACATTATTTTAAACCATTGAAATGATTGTTCTACACACACAGTCGACGTGCGATCTCATAGAACATTATTTTAAACCATTTAAATGATTGTTCTGCACACACAGTCGACGTGCGATCTCATAGAACATTATTTTAAACCATTTAAATGCTTGTTCTACAAACACAGTCGACGTGCGATCTCATAGAACATTATTTTAAACCATTTAAATGATTGTTCTACACACACAGTAGACGTGCGATCTCATAGAACATTGTTTTAAACCATTTAAATGACTGTTCTACACACACAGTCGACGTGCGATCTCATAGAACATTATTTTAAAAAATTTAAATGCTTGTTCTACACACACAGTAGAAGTGCGATCTCATATAACATTATTTTAAACCATTGAAATGATTGTTCTACACACACAGTCGACCTGCGATCTCATAGAACATTATTTTAAACCATTTAAATGCTTGTTCTACACACACAGTCGACGTGCGATCTCATAGAACATTATTTTAAACCATTTAAATGATTGTTCTACACACACAGTCGACGTGCGATCTCATAGAACATTATTTTAAACCATTTAAATGATTGTTCTACACACACAGTAGACGTGCGATCTCATACAACATTATTTTAAACCATTTAAATGCTTGTTCTACACACACAGTCGACGTGCGATCTCATAGAACATTATTTTAAACCATTTAAATGCTTGTTCTACACACACAGTCGACGTGCGAACTCATACAACATTATTTTAAACCATTTAAAAACTTGTTCTACACACAGTCGACGTGCGATCTCATAGAACATTATTTTAAACCATTTAAATGCTTGTTCTACACACACAGTCGACGTGCGATCTCATAGAACATTATTTTAAACCATTTAAATGCTTGTTCTACACACACAGTCGACGTGCGATCTCATACAACATTATTTTAAACCATTTAAAAGCTTGTTCTACACACAGTCGACGTGCGATCTCAGAGAACATTATTTTAAACCATTTAAATGATTGTTCTACACACACAGTAGACGTGCGATCTCATAGAACATTATTTTAAACCATATAAATGCTTGTTCTACACACACAGTCGACGTGCGATCTCATAGAACATTATTTTAAACCATTTAAAAGCTTGTTCTACACACAGTCGACGTGCGATCTCATAGAACATTATTTTAAACCATTTAAAAGCTTGTTCTACACACAGTCGACGTGCGATCTCATAGAACATTATTTTAAACCATTTAAATGCTTGTTCTACACACACAGTCGACGTGCGATCTCATAGAACATTATTTTAAACCATATAAATGCTTGTTCTGCACACACAGTCGACGTGCGATCTCATAGAACATTATTTTAAACCATTTAAATGCTTGTTCTACACACACAGTCGACGTGCGATCTCAGAGAACACTATTTTAAACCATTTAAATGATTGTTCTACACACACAGTAGACGTGCGATCTCATAGAACATTATTTTAAACCATTTAAATGATTGTTCTACACACACAGTCGACGTGCGATCTCATAGAACATTATTTTAAACCATTTAAATGATTGTTCTACACACACAGTCGACGTGCGATCTCATTGAACATTATTTTAAACCATTTAAATGCTTGTTCTGCACACACAGTCGACGTGCGATCTCATAGAACATTATTTTAAACCATATAAATGCTTTTTATGCACACGCAGTCGACGTGCGATCTCATAGAACATTATTTTAAACCATTTAAATGCTTGTTCTACACACACAGTCGACGTGCGATCTCATAGAACATTATTTTAAACCATATAAATGCTTGTTCTGCACACACAGTCGACGTGCGATCTCATAGAACATTATTTTAAACCATTTAAATGCTTGTTCTACACACACAGTCGACGTGCGATCTCATAGAACATTATTTTAAACCATTTAAATGCTTGTTCTGCACACACAGTCGACGTGCGATCTCATAGAACATTATTTTAAACCATATAAATGCTTTTTATGCACACGCAGTCGACGTGCGATCTCATAGAACATTATTTTAAACCATTTAAATGCTTGTTCTACACACACAGTCGACGTGCGATCTCATAGAACATTATTTTAAACCATATAAATGCTTGTTCTGCACACACAGTCGACGTGCGATCTCATAGAACATTATTTTAAACCATTTAAATGCTTGTTCTACACACACAGTCGACGTGCGATCTCATAGAACATTATTTTAAATCATTTAAATGATTGTTCTACACACACAGTCGACGTGCGATCTCATAGAACATTATTTTAAACCATTTAAATGATTGTTCTACACACACAGTCGACGTGCGATCTCATAGATCATTATTTTAAACCATTTAAATGATTGTTCTACACACACAGTAGACGTGCGATCTCATAGAACATTATTTTAAACCATTTAAATGATTGTTCTACACACACAGTCGACGTGCGATCTCATAGAACATTATTTTAAACCATATAAATGCTTGTTCTACACACACAGTCGACGTGCGATCTCATAGATCATTATTTTAAACCATTTAAATGATTGTTCTACACACACAGTAGACGTGCGATCTCATAGAACATTATTTTAAACCATTTAAATGATTGTTCTACACACACAGTCTACGTGCGATCTCATAGAACATTATTTTAAACCATTGAAATGATTGTTCTACAAACACAGTCGACGTGCGATCTCATAGAACATTATTTTACACCATTTAAATGATTGTTCTACACACACAGTAGACGTGCGATCTCATAGAACATTATTTTAAACCATTTAAATGATTGTTCTACACACACAGTCGACGTGCGATCTCATAGAACATTATTTTAAACCATTTAAATGATTGTTCTACACACACAGTAGACGTGCGATCTCATAGAACATTATTTTAAACCATTTAAATGCTTGTTCTACACACACAGTAGACGTGCGATCTCATATAACATTATTTTAAACCATTGAAATGATTGTTCTACACACACAGTAGACGTGCGATCTCATACAACATTATTTTAAACCATTTAAATGATTGTTCTACACACACAGTCGACGTGCGATCTCATAGAACATTATTTTAAACCATTTAAATGATTGTTCTACACACACAGTAGACGTGCGATCTCATAGAACATTATTTTAAACCATTTAAATGATTGTTCTACACACACAGTAGACGTGCGATCTCATACAACATTATTTTAAACCATTTAAATGATTGTTCTACACACACAGTCTACGTGCGATCTCATAGAACATTATTTTAAACCATTTAAATGATTGTTCAACACACACAGTAGACGTGCGATCTCATACAACATTATTTTAAACCATTTAAATGATTGTTCTACACACACAGTCGACGTGCGATCTCATAGAACATTATTTTAAACCATTTAAATGATTGTTCTACACACACAGTAGACGTGCGATCTCATAGAACAATATTTTAAACCATTTAAATGACTGTTCTACACACACAGTCTACGTGCGATCTCATAGAACATTATTTTAAAAAATTTAAATGCTTGTTCTACACACACAGTAGAAGTGCGATCTCATATAACATTATTTTAAACCATTGAAATGATTGTTCTACACACACAGTCGACGTGCGATCTCATAGAACATTATTTTAAACCATTTAAATGCTTGTTCTACACACACAGTCGACGTGCGATCTCATAGAACATTATTTTAAACCATTTAAATGATTGTTCTACACACACAGTCGACGTGCGATCTCATAGAACATTATTTTAAACCATTTAAATGATTGTTCTACACACACAGTCGACGTGCGATCTCATAGAACATTATTTTAAACCATTTAAATGATTGTTCTACACACACAGTCGACGTGCCATCTCATAGAACATTATTTTAAACCATTTAAATGATTGTTCTGCACACACAGTCGACGTGCGATCTCATAGAACATTATTTTAAAACATTTAAATTATTGTTCTACACACACAGTCGACGTGCGATCTCATACAACATTATTTTAAACCATTTAAAAGCTTGTTCTACACACAGTCGACGTGCGATCTCATAGAACATTATTTTAAACCATTTAAATGATTGTTCTACACACACAGTAGACGTGCGATCTCATAGAACATTATTTTAAACCATTTAAATGATTGTTCTACACACACAGTAGACGTGCGATCTCATAGAACATTATTTTAAACCATTTAAATGATTGTTCTACACACACAGTCGACGTGCGATCTCATAGAACATTATTTTAAACCATTTAAATGATTGTTCTACACACACAGTAGACGTGCGATCTCATAGAACATTATTTTAAACCATTTAAATGATTGTTCTACACACACAGTAGACGTGCGATCTCATAGAACATTATTTTAAACCATTTAAATGATTGTTCTACACACACAGTAGACGTGCGATCTCATAGAACATTATTTTAAACCATTTAAATGATTGCTCTACACACACAGTCTACGTGCGATCTCATACAACATTATTTTAAACCATTTAAATGATTGTTCTGCACACACAGTCTACGTGCGATCTCATACAACATTATTTTAAACCATTTAAATGATTGTTCTGCACACACAGTCGACGTGCGATCTCATACAACATTATTTTAAACCATTTAAATGATTGTTCTGCACACACAGTAGACGTGCGATCTCATACAACATTATTTTAAACCATTTAAATGATTGTTCTGCACACACAGTCGACGTGCGATCTCATACAACATTGTTTTAAACCATTTAAATGACTGTTCTACACACACAGTCGACGTGCGATCTCATAGAACATTATTTTAAACCATTTAAATGATTGTTCTACACACACAGTAGACGTGCGATCTCATAGAACATTATTTTAAAAAATTTAAATGCTTGTTCTACACACACAGTAGAAGTGCGATCTCATATAACATTATTTTAAACCATTGAAATGATTGTTCTACACACACAGTCGACCTGCGATCTCATAGAACATTATTTTAAACCATTTAAATGCTTGTTCTACACACACAGTCGACGTGCGATCTCATAGAACATTATTTTAAACCATTTAAATGATTGTTCTACACACACAGTCGACGTGCGATCTCATAGAACATTATTTTAAACCATTTAAATGCTTGTTCTGCACACACAGTCGACGTGCGATCTCATAGAACATTATTTTAAACCATATAAATGCTTTTTATGCACACGCAGTCGACGTGCGATCTCATAGAACATTATTTTAAACCATTTAAATGCTTGTTCTACACACACAGTCGACGTGCGATCTCATAGAACATTATTTTAAACCATATAAATGCTTGTTCTGCACACACAGTCGACGTGCGATCTCATAGAACATTATTTTAA
Source organism: Coreius guichenoti (assembly GCA_039654105.1). Classification (NCBI taxonomy): domain Eukaryota; kingdom Metazoa; phylum Chordata; class Actinopteri; order Cypriniformes; family Gobionidae; genus Coreius; species Coreius guichenoti. The sequence continues at coordinate 40,526,966 of CM077173.1, forward strand.
ACCATTTAAATGCTTGTTCTACACACACAGTCGACGTGCGATCTCAGAGAACATTATTTTAAACCATTTAAATGATTGTTCTACACACACAGTAGACGTGCGATCTCATAGAACATTATTTTAAACCATTTAAATGATTGTTCTACACACACAGTCGACGTGCGATCTCATAGAACATTATTTTAAACCATATAAATGCTTGTTCTGCACACACAGTCGACGTGCGATCTCATAGAACATTATTTTAAACCATTTAAATGATTGTTCTACACACACAGTCGACGTGCGATCTCATAGAACATTATTTTAAACCATTTAAATGCTTGTTCTGCACACACAGTCGACGTGCGATCTCATAGAACATTATTTTAAACCATTTAAATGATTGTTCTACACACACAGTCGACGTGCGATCTCATAGATCATTATTTTAAACCATTTAAATGATTGTTCTACACACACAGTAGACGTGCGATCTCATAGAACATTATTTTAAACCATTTAAATGATTGTTCTACACACACAGTCTACGTGCGATCTCATAGAACATTATTTTAAACCATTTAAATGATTGTTCTACACACACAGTCTACGTGCGATCTCATAGAACATTATTTTAAACCATTGAAATGATTGTTCTACAAACACAGTCGACGTGCGATCTCATAGAACATTATTTTAAACCATTTAAATGATTGTTCTACACACACAGTAGACGTGCGATCTCATAGAACATTATTTTAAACCATTTAAATGATTGTTCTACACACACAGTCGACGTGCGATCTCATAGAACATTATTTTAAACCATTTAAATGATTGTTCTACACACACAGTAGACGTGCGATCTCATAGAACATTATTTTAAACCATTTAAATGCTTGTTCTACACACACAGTAGACGTGCGATCTCATATAACATTATTTTAAACCATTGAAATGATTGTTCTACACACACAGTCGACGTGCGATCTCATAGAACATTATTTTAAACCATTTAAATGATTGTTCTGCACACACAGTCGACGTGCGATCTCATAGAACATTATTTTAAACCATTTAAATGCTTGTTCTACAAACACAGTCGACGTGCGATCTCATAGAACATTATTTTAAACCATTTAAATGATTGTACTACACACACAGTAGACGTGCGATCTCATAGAACATTATTTTAAACCATTTAAATGCTTGTTCTACAAACACAGTCGACGTGCGATCTCATAGAACATTATTTTAAACCATTTAAATGATTGTTCTACACACACAGTAGACGTGCGATCTCATACAACATTATTTTAAACCATTTAAATGATTGTTCTACACACACAGTCTACGTGCGATCTCATAGAACATTATTTTAAACCATTTAAATGATTGTTCTACACACACAGTAGACGTGCGATCTCATAGAACAATATTTTAAACCATTTAAATGACTGTTCTACACACACAGTCTACGTGCGATCTCATAGAACATTATTTTAAAAAATTTAAATGCTTGTTCTACACACACAGTAGAAGTGCGATCTCATATAACATTATTTTAAACCATTGAAATGATTGTTCTACACACATAGTCGACGTGCGATCTCATAGAACATTATTTTAAACCATTTAAATGATTGTTCTACACACACAGTAGACGTGCGATCTCATAGAACATTATTTTAAACCATTAAAATGCTTGTTCTACACACACAGTCGACGTGCGATCTCATAGAACATTATTTTAAACCATTTAAATGCTTGTTCTACACACACAGTCGACGTGCGATCTCATAGAACATTATTTTAAACCATTTAAATGATTGTTCTACACACACAGTAGAAGTGCGATCTCATATAACATTATTTTAAACCATTGAAATGATTGTTCTACACACACAGTCGACGTGCGATCTCATATAACATTATTTTAAACCATTGAAATGATTGTTCTACACACACAGTAGACGTGCGATCTCATAGAACATTATTTTAAACCATTAAAATGCTTGTTCTACACACACAGTCGACGTGCGATCTCATAGAACATTATTTTAAACCATTTAAATGCTTGTTCTACACATACAGTCGACGTGCGATCTCATAGAACATTATTTTAAACCATTTAAATGATTGTTCTACACACACAGTAGACGTGCGATCTCATACAACATTATTTTAAACCATTTAAATGATTGTTCTACACACACAGTCGACGTGCGATCTCATAGATCATTATTTTAAACCATTTAAATGATTGTTCTACACACACAGTAGACGTGCGATCTCATAGAACATTATTTTAAACCATTTAAATGATTGTTCTGCACACACAGTCGACGTGCGATCTCATAGAACATTATTTTAAACCATTTAAATGATTGTTCTACACACACAGTAGACGTGCGATCTCATACAACATTATTTTAAACCATTTAAATGATTGTTCTACACACACAGTAGACGTGCGATCTCATACAACATTATTTTAAACCATTTAAATGATTGTTCTGCACACACAGTCGACGTGCGATCTCATAGAACATTATTTTAAACCATTTAAATGCTTGTTCTACAAACACAGTCGACGTGCGATCTCATAGAACATTATTTTAAACCATTTAAATGATTGTTCTACACACACAGTAGACGTGCGATCTCATAGAACATTATTTTAAACCATTAAAATGCTTGTTCTACACACACAGTCGACGTGCGATCTCATAGAACATTATTTTAAACCATTTAAATGCTTGTTCTACACACACAGTCGACGTGCGATCTCATAGAACATTATTTTAAACCATTTAAATGATTGTTCTACACACACAGTAGACGTGCGATCTCATACAACATTATTTTAAACCATTTAAATGATTGTTCTACACACACAGTCGACGTGCGATCTCATAGATCATTATTTTAAACCATTTAAATGATTGTTCTACACACACAGTAGACGTGCGATCTCATAGAACATTATTTTAAACCATTTAAATGATTGCTCTACACACACAGTCTACATGCGATCTCATACAACATTATTTTAAACCATTTAAATGATTGTTCTACACACACAGTCTACGTGCGATCTCATAGAACATTATTTTAAACCATTTTAAATGATTGTTCTACACACACAGTCTACATGCGATCTCATACAACATTATTTTAAACCATTTAAATGATTGTTCTACACACACAGTCTACGTGCGATCTCATAGAACATTATTTTAAACCATTTAAATGATTGTTCTACACACACAGTCGACGTGCGATCTCATAGATCATTATTTTAAACCATTTAAATGATTGTTCTACACACACAGTAGACGTGCGATCTCATAGAACATTATTTTAAACCATTAAAATGCTTGTTCTACACACACAGTCGACGTGCGATCTCATAGAACATTATTTTAAACCATTTAAATGCTTGTTCTACACACACAGTCGACGTGCGATCTCATAGAACATTATTTTAAACCATTTAAATGATTGTTCTACACACACAGTAGACGTGCGATCTCATACAACATTATTTTAAACCATTTAAATGATTGTTCTACACACACAGTCGACGTGCGATCTCATAGAACATTATTTTAAACCATTTAAATGATTGTTCTGCACACACAGTCGACGTGCGATCTCATAGAACATTATTTTAAACCATTTAAATGCTTGTTCTACACACACAGTCGACGTGCGATCTCATAGAACATTATTTTAAACCATTTAAATGATTGTTCTACACACACAGTAGACGTGCGATCTCATAGAACATTATTTTAAACCATTTAAATGATTGTTCTACACACACAGTAGACGTGCGATCTCATAGAACATTATTTTAAACCATTTAAATGCTTGTTCTACACACACAGTCGACGTGCGATCTCATAGAACATTATTTTAAACCATTTAAATGATTGTTCTACACACACAGTAGACGTGCGATCTCATAGAACATTATTTTAAACCATTTAAATGATTGTTCTACACACACAGTCGACGTGCGATCTCATAGAACATTATTTTAAACCATTTAAATGATTGTTCTACACACACAGTCGACGTGCGATCTCATAGAACATTATTTTAAACCATTTAAATGATTGTTCTAAACACACAGTAGACGTGCGATCTCATAGAACATTATTTTAAACCATTTAAATGATTGTTCTACACACACAGTCGACGTGCGATCTCATAGAACATTATTTTAAACCATTTAAATGATTGTTCTACACACACAGTAGACGTGCGATCTCATAGAACATTATTTTAAACCATTTAAATGATTGTTCTACACACAGTCGACGTGCGATCTCATAGAACATTATTTTAAACCATTTAAATGATTGTTCTACACACAGTCGACGTGCGATCTCATACAACATTATTTTAAACCATTTAAATGATTGTTCTACACACAGTCGACGTGCGATCTCATAGAACATTATTTTAAACCATTTAAATGATTGTTCTACACACACAGTAGACGTGCGATCTCATAGAACATTATTTTAAACCATTTAAATGATTGTTCTACACACACAGTCTACGTGCGATCTCATAGAACATTATTTTAAACCATTTAAATTATTGTTCTGCACACACAGTCGACGTGCGATCTCATAGAACATTATTTTAAACCATTTAAATGATTGTTCTTCACACACAGTCGACGTGCGATCTCATAGAACATTATTTTAAACCATTTAAATGATTGTTCTGCACACACAGTAGACGTGCGATCTCATACAACATTATTTTAAACCATTTAAATGATTGTTCTGCACACACAGTCGACGTGCAATCTCATACAACATTATTTTAAACCATTTAAATGATTGTTCTGCACACACAGTCTACGTGCGATCTCATAGAACATTATTTTAAACCATTTAAATGCTTGTTCTACACACACAGTCGACCTGCGATCTCATAGAACATTATTTTAAACCATTTAAATGCTTGTTCTACACACACAGTAGACGTGCGATCTCATATAACATTATTTTAAACCATTGAAATGATTGTTCTACACACACAGTCGACGTGCGATCTCATAGAACATTATTTTAAACCATTTAAATGATTGTTCTACACACACAGTAGACGTGCGATCTCATACAACATTATTTTAAACCATTTAAATGATTGTTCTACACACACAGTCTACGTGCGATCTCATAGAACATTATTTTAAACCATTTAAATGATTGTTCTACACACACAGTAGACGTGCGATCTCATACAACATTATTTTAAACCATTTAAATGATTGTTCTACACACACAGTAGACGTGCGATCTCATAGAACATTATTTTAAACCATTTAAATGCTTGTTCTACACACAGTCGACGTGCGATCTCATAGAACATTATTTTAAACCATTTAAATGATTGTTCTACACACACAGTAGACGTGCGATCTCATAGAACAATATTTTAAACCATTTAAATGACTGTTCTACACACACAGTCTACGTGCGATCTCATAGAACATTATTTTAAAAAATTTAAATGCTTGTTCTACACACACAGTAGAAGTGCGATCTCATATAACATTATTTTAAACCATTGAAATGATTGTTCTACACACACAGTCGACGTGCGATCTCATAGAACATTATTTTAAACCATTTAAATGCTTGTTCTACACACACAGTCGACGTGCGATCTCATAGAACATTATTTTAAACCATTTAAATGATTGTTCTACACACACAGTCGACGTGCGATCTCATAGAACATTATTTTAAACCATTTAAATGATTGTTCTACACACACAGTCGACGTGCGATCTCATAGAACATTATTTTAAACCATTTAAATGATTGTTCTACACACACAGTCGACGTGCCATCTCATAGAACATTATTTTAAACCATTTAAATGATTGTTCTGCACACACAGTCGACGTGCGATCTCATAGAACATTATTTTAAAACATTTAAATTATTGTTCTACACACACAGTCGACGTGCGATCTCATACAACATTATTTTAAACCATTTAAAAGCTTGTTCTACACACAGTCGACGTGCGATCTCATAGAACATTATTTTAAACCATTTAAATGATTGTTCTACACACACAGTAGACGTGCGATCTCATAGAACATTATTTTAAACCATTTAAATGATTGTTCTACACACACAGTAGACGTGCGATCTCATAGAACATTATTTTAAACCATTTAAATGATTGTTCTACACACACAGTCGACGTGCGATCTCATAGAACATTATTTTAAACCATTTAAATGATTGTTCTACACACACAGTAGACGTGCGATCTCATAGAACATTATTTTAAACCATTTAAATGATTGTTCTACACACACAGTAGACGTGCGATCTCATAGAACATTATTTTAAACCATTTAAATGATTGTTCTACACACACAGTAGACGTGCGATCTCATAGAACATTATTTTAAACCATTTAAATGATTGTTCTACACACACAGTCGACGTGCGATCTCATAGAACATTATTTTAAACCATTAAAATGCTTGTTCTACACACACAGTCGACCTGCGATCTCATAGAACATTATTTTAAACCATTTAAATGATTGTTCTACACACACAGTCGACGTGCGATCTCATAGAACATTATTTTAAACCATTAAAATGCTTGTTCTACACACACAGTCGACGTGCGATCTCATAGAACATTATTTTAAACCATTTAAATGCTTGTTCTACACACACAGTCGACCTGCGATCTCATAGAACATTATTTTAAACCATTTAAATGATTGTTCTACACACACAGTAGACGTGCGATCTCATAGAACATTATTTTAAACCATTTAAATGATTGTTCTACACACACAGTAGACGTGCGATCTCATAGAACATTATTTTAAACCATTTAAATGATTGTTCTACATACACAGTCGACGTGCGATCTCATAGAACATTATTTTAAACCATTTAAATGATTGTTCTACACACACAGTCGACGTGCGATCTCATAGATCATTATTTTAAACCATTTAAATGATTGTTCTACACACACAGTAGACGTGCGATCTCATAGAACATTATTTTAAACCATTTAAATGATTGTTCTACACACACAGTCTACATGCGATCTCATACAACATTATTTTAAACCATTTAAATGATTGTTCTACACACACAGTAGACGTGCGATCTCATAGAACATTATTTTAAACCATTTAAATGATTGCTCTACACACACAGTCTACATGCGATCTCATACAACATTATTTTAAACCATTTAAATGATTGTTCTACACACACAGTCTACGTGCGATCTCATAGAACATTATTTTAAACCATTTTAAATGATTGTTCTACACACACAGTCTACGTGCGATCTCATACAACATTATTTTAAACCATTTAAATGATTGTTCTACACACACAGTCTACGTGCGATCTCATAGAACATTATTTTAAACCATTTAAATGATTGTTCTACACACACAGTCGACGTGCGATCTCATAGATCATTATTTTAAACCATTTAAATGATTGTTCTACACACACAGTAGACGTGCGATCTCATAGAACATTATTTTAAACCATTTAAATGCTTGTTCTACACACACAGTCGACGTGCGATCTCATAGAACATTATTTTAAACCATTTAAATGATTGTTCTACACACACAGTAGACGTGCGATCTCATACAACATTATTTTAAACCATTTAAATGATTGTTCTACACACACAGTCTACGTGCGATCTCATAGAACATTATTTTAAACCATTTAAATGATTGTTCTACACACACAGTCGACGTGCGATCTCATAGATCATTATTTTAAACCATTTAAATGATTGTTCTACACACACAGTAGACGTGCGATCTCATAGAACATTATTTTAAACCATTTAAATGCTTGTTCTACACACACAGTCGACGTGCGATCTCATAGAACATTATTTTAAACCATTTAAATGATTGTTCTACACACACAGTAGACGTGCGATCTCATACAACATTATTTTAAACCATTTAAATGATTGTTCTACACACACAGTAGACGTGCGATCTCATACAACATTATTTTAAACCATTTAAATGATTGTTCTGCACACACAGTCGACGTGCGATCTCATAGAACATTATTTTAAACCATTTAAATGATTGTTCTGCACACACAGTCGACGTGCGATCTCATACAACATTATTTTAAACCATTTAAATGATTGTTCTACACACACAGTCGACGTGCGATCTCATAGAACATTATTTTAAACCATTTAAATGATTGTTCTACACACACAGTCGACGTGCGATCTCAGAGAACATTATTTTAAACCATTTAAATGATTGTTCTACACACACAGTAGACGTGCGATCTCATAGAACATTATTTTAAACCATTTAAATGATTGTTCTACACACACAGTAGACGTGCGATCTCATAGAACATTATTTTAAACCATTTAAATGCTTGTTCTACACACACAGTCGACGTGCGATCTCAGAGAACATTATTTTAAACCATTTAAATGATTGTTCTACACACACAGTAGACGTGCGATCTCATAGAACATTATTTTAAACCATTTAAATGATTGTTCTACACACACAGTCGACGTGCGATCTCATAGAACATTATTTTAAACCATATAAATGCTTGTTCTGCACACACAGTCGACGTGCGATCTCATAGAACATTATTTTAAACCATTTAAATGATTGTTCTACACACACAGTCGACGTGCGATCTCATAGAACATTATTTTAAACCATTTAAATGCTTGTTCTGCACACACAGTCGACGTGCGATCTCATAGAACATTATTTTAAACCATTTAAATGATTGTTCTACACACACAGTCGACGTGCGATCTCATAGATCATTATTTTAAACCATTTAAATGATTGTTCTACACACACAGTAGACGTGCGATCTCATAGAACATTATTTTAAACCATTTAAATGATTGTTCTACACACACAGTCTACGTGCGATCTCATAGAACATTATTTTAAACCATTTAAATGATTGTTCTACACACACAGTCTACGTGCGATCTCATAGAACATTATTTTAAACCATTGAAATGATTGTTCTACAAACACAGTCGACGTGCGATCTCATAGAACATTATTTTAAACCATTTAAATGATTGTTCTACACACACAGTAGACGTGCGATCTCATAGAACATTATTTTAAACCATTTAAATGATTGTTCTACACACACAGTCGACGTGCGATCTCATAGAACATTATTTTAAACCATTTAAATGATTGTTCTACACACACAGTAGACGTGCGATCTCATAGAACATTATTTTAAACCATTTAAATGCTTGTTCTACACACACAGTAGACGTGCGATCTCATATAACATTATTTTAAACCATTGAAATGATTGTTCTACACACACAGTCGACGTGCGATCTCATATAACATTATTTTAAACCATTGAAATGATTGTTCTACACACATAGTCGACGTGCGATCTCATAGAACATTATTTTAAACCATTTAAATGATTGTTCTACACACACAGTAGACGTGCGATCTCATAGAACATTATTTTAAACCATTAAAATGCTTGTTCTACACACACAGTCGACGTGCGATCTCATAGAACATTATTTTAAACCATTTAAATGCTTGTTCTACACACACAGTCGACGTGCGATCTCATAGAACATTATTTTAAACCATTTAAATGATTGTTCTACACACACAGTAGAAGTGCGATCTCATATAACATTATTTTAAACCATTGAAATGATTGTTCTACACACACAGTCGACGTGCGATCTCATATAACATTATTTTAAACCATTGAAATGATTGTTCTACACACACAGTAGACGTGCGATCTCATAGAACATTATTTTAAACCATTAAAATGCTTGTTCTACACACACAGTCGACGTGCGATCTCATAGAACATTATTTTAAACCATTTAAATGCTTGTTCTACACATACAGTCGACGTGCGATCTCATAGAACATTATTTTAAACCATTTAAATGATTGTTCTACACACACAGTAGACGTGCGATCTCATACAACATTATTTTAAACCATTTAAATGATTGTTCTACACACACAGTCGACGTGCGATCTCATAGATCATTATTTTAAACCATTTAAATGATTGTTCTACACACACAGTAGACGTGCGATCTCATAGAACATTATTTTAAACCATTTAAATGATTGTTCTGCACACACAGTCGACGTGCGATCTCATAGAACATTATTTTAAACCATTTAAATGATTGTTCTACACACACAGTAGACGTGCGATCTCATACAACATTATTTTAAACCATTTAAATGATTGTTCTACACACACAGTAGACGTGCGATCTCATACAACATTATTTTAAACCATTTAAATGATTGTTCTGCACACACAGTCGACGTGCGATCTCATAGAACATTATTTTAAACCATTTAAATGCTTGTTCTACAAACACAGTCGACGTGCGATCTCATAGAACATTATTTTAAACCATTTAAATGATTGTTCTACACACACAGTAGACGTGCGATCTCATAGAACATTATTTTAAACCATTAAAATGCTTGTTCTACACACACAGTCGACGTGCGATCTCATAGAACATTATTTTAAACCATTTAAATGCTTGTTCTACACACACAGTCGACGTGCGATCTCATAGAACATTATTTTAAACCATTTAAATGATTGTTCTACACACACAGTAGACGTGCGATCTCATACAACATTATTTTAAACCATTTAAATGATTGTTCTACACACACAGTCGACGTGCGATCTCATAGATCATTATTTTAAACCATTTAAATGATTGTTCTACACACACAGTAGACGTGCGATCTCATAGAACATTATTTTAAACCATTTAAATGATTGCTCTACACACACAGTCTACATGCGATCTCATACAACATTATTTTAAACCATTTAAATGATTGTTCTACACACACAGTCTACGTGCGATCTCATAGAACATTATTTTAAACCATTTTAAATGATTGTTCTACACACACAGTCTACATGCGATCTCATACAACATTATTTTAAACCATTTAAATGATTGTTCTACACACACAGTCTACGTGCGATCTCATAGAACATTATTTTAAACCATTTAAATGATTGTTCTACACACACAGTCGACGTGCGATCTCATAGATCATTATTTTAAACCATTTAAATGATTGTTCTACACACACAGTAGACGTGCGATCTCATAGAACATTATTTTAAACCATTAAAATGCTTGTTCTACACACACAGTCGACGTGCGATCTCATAGAACATTATTTTAAACCATTTAAATGCTTGTTCTACACACACAGTCGACGTGCGATCTCATAGAACATTATTTTAAACCATTTAAATGATTGTTCTACACACACAGTAGACGTGCGATCTCATACAACATTATTTTAAACCATTTAAATGATTGTTCTACACACACAGTCGACGTGCGATCTCATAGAACATTATTTTAAACCATTTAAATGATTGTTCTGCACACACAGTCGACGTGCGATCTCATAGAACATTATTTTAAACCATTTAAATGCTTGTTCTACACACACAGTCGACGTGCGATCTCATAGAACATTATTTTAAACCATTTAAATGATTGTTCTACACACACAGTAGACGTGCGATCTCATAGAACATTATTTTAAACCATTTAAATGATTGTTCTACACACACAGTAGACGTGCGATCTCATAGAACATTATTTTAAACCATTTAAATGCTTGTTCTACACACACAGTCGACGTGCGATCTCATAGAACATTATTTTAAACCATTTAAATGATTGTTCTACACACACAGTAGACGTGCGATCTCATAGAACATTATTTTAAACCATTTAAATGATTGTTCTACACACACAGTCGACGTGCGATCTCATAGAACATTATTTTAAACCATTTAAATGATTGTTCTACACACACAGTCGACGTGCGATCTCATAGAACATTATTTTAAACCATTTAAATGATTGTTCTAAACACACAGTAGACGTGCGATCTCATAGAACATTATTTTAAACCATTTAAATGATTGTTCTACACACACAGTCGACGTGCGATCTCATAGAACATTATTTTAAACCATTTAAATGATTGTTCTACACACACAGTAGACGTGCGATCTCATAGAACATTATTTTAAACCATTTAAATGATTGTTCTACACACAGTCGACGTGCGATCTCATAGAACATTATTTTAAACCATTTAAATGATTGTTCTACACACAGTCGACGTGCGATCTCATACAACATTATTTTAAACCATTTAAATGATTGTTCTACACACAGTCGACGTGCGATCTCATAGAACATTATTTTAAACCATTTAAATGATTGTTCTACACACACAGTAGACGTGCGATCTCATAGAACATTATTTTAAACCATTTAAATGATTGTTCTACACACACAGTCTACGTGCGATCTCATAGAACATTATTTTAAACCATTTAAATTATTGTTCTGCACACACAGTCGACGTGCGATCTCATAGAACATTATTTTAAACCATTTAAATGATTGTTCTTCACACACAGTCGACGTGCGATCTCATAGAACATTATTTTAAACCATTTAAATGATTGTTCTGCACACACAGTAGACGTGCGATCTCATACAACATTATTTTAAACCATTTAAATGATTGTTCTGCACACACAGTCGACGTGCAATCTCATACAACATTATTTTAAACCATTTAAATGATTGTTCTGCACACACAGTCTACGTGCGATCTCATAGAACATTATTTTAAACCATTTAAATGCTTGTTCTACACACACAGTCGACCTGCGATCTCATAGAACATTATTTTAAACCATTTAAATGCTTGTTCTACACACACAGTAGACGTGCGATCTCATATAACATTATTTTAAACCATTGAAATGATTGTTCTACACACACAGTCGACGTGCGATCTCATAGAACATTATTTTAAACCATTTAAATGATTGTTCTACACACACAGTAGACGTGCGATCTCATACAACATTATTTTAAACCATTTAAATGATTGTTCTACACACACAGTCTACGTGCGATCTCATAGAACATTATTTTAAACCATTTAAATGATTGTTCTACACACACAGTAGACGTGCGATCTCATACAACATTATTTTAAACCATTTAAATGATTGTTCTACACACACAGTAGACGTGCGATCTCATAGAACATTATTTTAAACCATTTAAATGCTTGTTCTACACACAGTCGACGTGCGATCTCATAGAACATTATTTTAAACCATTTAAATGATTGTTCTACACACACAGTAGACGTGCGATCTCATAGAACAATATTTTAAACCATTTAAATGACTGTTCTACACACACAGTCTACGTGCGATCTCATAGAACATTATTTTAAAAAATTTAAATGCTTGTTCTACACACACAGTAGAAGTGCGATCTCATATAACATTATTTTAAACCATTGAAATGATTGTTCTACACACACAGTCGACGTGCGATCTCATAGAACATTATTTTAAACCATTTAAATGCTTGTTCTACACACACAGTCGACGTGCGATCTCATAGAACATTATTTTAAACCATTTAAATGATTGTTCTACACACACAGTCGACGTGCGATCTCATAGAACATTATTTTAAACCATTTAAATGATTGTTCTACACACACAGTCGACGTGCGATCTCATAGAACATTATTTTAAACCATTTAAATGATTGTTCTACACACACAGTCGACGTGCCATCTCATAGAACATTATTTTAAACCATTTAAATGATTGTTCTGCACACACAGTCGACGTGCGATCTCATAGAACATTATTTTAAAACATTTAAATTATTGTTCTACACACACAGTCGACGTGCGATCTCATACAACATTATTTTAAACCATTTAAAAGCTTGTTCTACACACAGTCGACGTGCGATCTCATAGAACATTATTTTAAACCATTTAAATGATTGTTCTACACACACAGTAGACGTGCGATCTCATAGAACATTATTTTAAACCATTTAAATGATTGTTCTACACACACAGTAGACGTGCGATCTCATAGAACATTATTTTAAACCATTTAAATGATTGTTCTACACACACAGTCGACGTGCGATCTCATAGAACATTATTTTAAACCATTTAAATGATTGTTCTACACACACAGTAGACGTGCGATCTCATAGAACATTATTTTAAACCATTTAAATGATTGTTCTACACACACAGTAGACGTGCGATCTCATAGAACATTATTTTAAACCATTTAAATGATTGTTCTACACACACAGTAGACGTGCGATCTCATAGAACATTATTTTAAACCATTTAAATGATTGTTCTACACACACAGTCGACGTGCGATCTCATAGAACATTATTTTAAACCATTAAAATGCTTGTTCTACACACACAGTCGACCTGCGATCTCATAGAACATTATTTTAAACCATTTAAATGATTGTTCTACACACACAGTCGACGTGCGATCTCATAGAACATTATTTTAAACCATTAAAATGCTTGTTCTACACACACAGTCGACGTGCGATCTCATAGAACATTATTTTAAACCATTTAAATGCTTGTTCTACACACACAGTCGACCTGCGATCTCATAGAACATTATTTTAAACCATTTAAATGATTGTTCTACACACACAGTAGACGTGCGATCTCATAGAACATTATTTTAAACCATTTAAATGATTGTTCTACACACACAGTAGACGTGCGATCTCATAGAACATTATTTTAAACCATTTAAATGATTGTTCTACATACACAGTCGACGTGCGATCTCATAGAACATTATTTTAAACCATTTAAATGATTGTTCTACACACACAGTCGACGTGCGATCTCATAGATCATTATTTTAAACCATTTAAATGATTGTTCTACACACACAGTAGACGTGCGATCTCATAGAACATTATTTTAAACCATTTAAATGATTGTTCTACACACACAGTCTACATGCGATCTCATACAACATTATTTTAAACCATTTAAATGATTGTTCTACACACACAGTAGACGTGCGATCTCATAGAACATTATTTTAAACCATTTAAATGATTGCTCTACACACACAGTCTACATGCGATCTCATACAACATTATTTTAAACCATTTAAATGATTGTTCTACACACACAGTCTACGTGCGATCTCATAGAACATTATTTTAAACCATTTTAAATGATTGTTCTACACACACAGTCTACGTGCGATCTCATACAACATTATTTTAAACCATTTAAATGATTGTTCTACACACACAGTCTACGTGCGATCTCATAGAACATTATTTTAAACCATTTAAATGATTGTTCTACACACACAGTCGACGTGCGATCTCATAGATCATTATTTTAAACCATTTAAATGATTGTTCTACACACACAGTAGACGTGCGATCTCATAGAACATTATTTTAAACCATTTAAATGCTTGTTCTACACACACAGTCGACGTGCGATCTCATAGAACATTATTTTAAACCATTTAAATGATTGTTCTACACACACAGTAGACGTGCGATCTCATACAACATTATTTTAAACCATTTAAATGATTGTTCTACACACACAGTCTACGTGCGATCTCATAGAACATTATTTTAAACCATTTAAATGATTGTTCTACACACACAGTCGACGTGCGATCTCATAGATCATTATTTTAAACCATTTAAATGATTGTTCTACACACACAGTAGACGTGCGATCTCATAGAACATTATTTTAAACCATTTAAATGCTTGTTCTACACACACAGTCGACGTGCGATCTCATAGAACATTATTTTAAACCATTTAAATGATTGTTCTACACACACAGTAGACGTGCGATCTCATACAACATTATTTTAAACCATTTAAATGATTGTTCTACACACACAGTAGACGTGCGATCTCATACAACATTATTTTAAACCATTTAAATGATTGTTCTGCACACACAGTCGACGTGCGATCTCATAGAACATTATTTTAAACCATTTAAATGATTGTTCTGCACACACAGTCGACGTGCGATCTCATACAACATTATTTTAAACCATTTAAATGATTGTTCTACACACACAGTCGACGTGCGATCTCATAGAACATTATTTTAAACCATTTAAATGATTGTTCTACACACACAGTCGACGTGCGATCTCAGAGAACATTATTTTAAACCATTTAAATGATTGTTCTACACACACAGTAGACGTGCGATCTCATAGAACATTATTTTAAACCATTTAAATGATTGTTCTACACACACAGTAGACGTGCGATCTCATAGAACATTATTTTAAACCATTTAAATGCTTGTTCTACACACACAGTCGACGTGCGATCTCAGAGAACATTATTTTAAACCATTTAAATGATTGTTCTACACACACAGTAGACGTGCGATCTCATAGAACATTATTTTAAACCATTTAAATGATTGTTCTACACACACAGTCGACGTGCGATCTCATAGAACATTATTTTAAACCATATAAATGCTTGTTCTGCACACACAGTCGACGTGCGATCTCATAGAACATTATTTTAAACCATTTAAATGATTGTTCTACACACACAGTCGACGTGCGATCTCATAGAACATTATTTTAAACCATTTAAATGCTTGTTCTGCACACACAGTCGACGTGCGATCTCATAGAACATTATTTTAAACCATTTAAATGATTGTTCTACACACACAGTCGACGTGCGATCTCATAGATCATTATTTTAAACCATTTAAATGATTGTTCTACACACACAGTAGACGTGCGATCTCATAGAACATTATTTTAAACCATTTAAATGATTGTTCTACACACACAGTCTACGTGCGATCTCATAGAACATTATTTTAAACCATTTAAATGATTGTTCTACACACACAGTCTACGTGCGATCTCATAGAACATTATTTTAAACCATTGAAATGATTGTTCTACAAACACAGTCGACGTGCGATCTCATAGAACATTATTTTAAACCATTTAAATGATTGTTCTACACACACAGTAGACGTGCGATCTCATAGAACATTATTTTAAACCATTTAAATGATTGTTCTACACACACAGTCGACGTGCGATCTCATAGAACATTATTTTAAACCATTTAAATGATTGTTCTACACACACAGTAGACGTGCGATCTCATAGAACATTATTTTAAACCATTTAAATGCTTGTTCTACACACACAGTAGACGTGCGATCTCATATAACATTATTTTAAACCATTGAAATGATTGTTCTACACACACAGTCGACGTGCGATCTCATAGAACATTATTTTAAACCATTTAAATGATTGTTCTGCACACACAGTCGACGTGCGATCTCATAGAACATTATTTTAAACCATTTAAATGCTTGTTCTACAAACACAGTCGACGTGCGATCTCATAGAACATTATTTTAAACCATTTAAATGATTGTACTACACACACAGTAGACGTGCGATCTCATAGAACATTATTTTAAACCATTTAAATGCTTGTTCTACAAACACAGTCGACGTGCGATCTCATAGAACATTATTTTAAACCATTTAAATGATTGTTCTACACACACAGTAGACGTGCGATCTCATACAACATTATTTTAAACCATTTAAATGATTGTTCTACACACACAGTCTACGTGCGATCTCATAGAACATTATTTTAAACCATTTAAATGATTGTTCTACACACACAGTAGACGTGCGATCTCATAGAACAATATTTTAAACCATTTAAATGACTGTTCTACACACACAGTCTACGTGCGATCTCATAGAACATTATTTTAAAAAATTTAAATGCTTGTTCTACACACACAGTAGAAGTGCGATCTCATATAACATTATTTTAAACCATTGAAATGATTGTTCTACACACATAGTCGACGTGCGATCTCATAGAACATTATTTTAAACCATTTAAATGATTGTTCTACACACACAGTAGACGTGCGATCTCATAGAACATTATTTTAAACCATTAAAATGCTTGTTCTACACACACAGTCGACGTGCGATCTCATAGAACATTATTTTAAACCATTTAAATGCTTGTTCTACACACACAGTCGACGTGCGATCTCATAGAACATTATTTTAAACCATTTAAATGATTGTTCTACACACACAGTAGAAGTGCGATCTCATATAACATTATTTTAAACCATTGAAATGATTGTTCTACACACACAGTCGACGTGCGATCTCATATAACATTATTTTAAACCATTGAAATGATTGTTCTACACACACAGTAGACGTGCGATCTCATAGAACATTATTTTAAACCATTAAAATGCTTGTTCTACACACACAGTCGACGTGCGATCTCATAGAACATTATTTTAAACCATTTAAATGCTTGTTCTACACATACAGTCGACGTGCGATCTCATAGAACATTATTTTAAACCATTTAAATGATTGTTCTACACACACAGTAGACGTGCGATCTCATACAACATTATTTTAAACCATTTAAATGATTGTTCTACACACACAGTCGACGTGCGATCTCATAGATCATTATTTTAAACCATTTAAATGATTGTTCTACACACACAGTAGACGTGCGATCTCATAGAACATTATTTTAAACCATTTAAATGATTGTTCTGCACACACAGTCGACGTGCGATCTCATAGAACATTATTTTAAACCATTTAAATGATTGTTCTACACACACAGTAGACGTGCGATCTCATACAACATTATTTTAAACCATTTAAATGATTGTTCTACACACACAGTAGACGTGCGATCTCATACAACATTATTTTAAACCATTTAAATGATTGTTCTGCACACACAGTCGACGTGCGATCTCATAGAACATTATTTTAAACCATTTAAATGCTTGTTCTACAAACACAGTCGACGTGCGATCTCATAGAACATTATTTTAAACCATTTAAATGATTGTTCTACACACACAGTAGACGTGCGATCTCATAGAACATTATTTTAAACCATTAAAATGCTTGTTCTACACACACAGTCGACGTGCGATCTCATAGAACATTATTTTAAACCATTTAAATGCTTGTTCTACACACACAGTCGACGTGCGATCTCATAGAACATTATTTTAAACCATTTAAATGATTGTTCTACACACACAGTAGACGTGCGATCTCATACAACATTATTTTAAACCATTTAAATGATTGTTCTACACACACAGTCGACGTGCGATCTCATAGATCATTATTTTAAACCATTTAAATGATTGTTCTACACACACAGTAGACGTGCGATCTCATAGAACATTATTTTAAACCATTTAAATGATTGCTCTACACACACAGTCTACATGCGATCTCATACAACATTATTTTAAACCATTTAAATGATTGTTCTACACACACAGTCTACGTGCGATCTCATAGAACATTATTTTAAACCATTTTAAATGATTGTTCTACACACACAGTCTACATGCGATCTCATACAACATTATTTTAAACCATTTAAATGATTGTTCTACACACACAGTCTACGTGCGATCTCATAGAACATTATTTTAAACCATTTAAATGATTGTTCTACACACACAGTCGACGTGCGATCTCATAGATCATTATTTTAAACCATTTAAATGATTGTTCTACACACACAGTAGACGTGCGATCTCATAGAACATTATTTTAAACCATTAAAATGCTTGTTCTACACACACAGTCGACGTGCGATCTCATAGAACATTATTTTAAACCATTTAAATGCTTGTTCTACACACACAGTCGACGTGCGATCTCATAGAACATTATTTTAAACCATTTAAATGATTGTTCTACACACACAGTAGACGTGCGATCTCATACAACATTATTTTAAACCATTTAAATGATTGTTCTACACACACAGTCGACGTGCGATCTCATAGAACATTATTTTAAACCATTTAAATGATTGTTCTGCACACACAGTCGACGTGCGATCTCATAGAACATTATTTTAAACCATTTAAATGCTTGTTCTACACACACAGTCGACGTGCGATCTCATAGAACATTATTTTAAACCATTTAAATGATTGTTCTACACACACAGTAGACGTGCGATCTCATAGAACATTATTTTAAACCATTTAAATGATTGTTCTACACACACAGTAGACGTGCGATCTCATAGAACATTATTTTAAACCATTTAAATGCTTGTTCTACACACACAGTCGACGTGCGATCTCATAGAACATTATTTTAAACCATTTAAATGATTGTTCTACACACACAGTAGACGTGCGATCTCATAGAACATTATTTTAAACCATTTAAATGATTGTTCTACACACACAGTCGACGTGCGATCTCATAGAACATTATTTTAAACCATTTAAATGATTGTTCTACACACACAGTCGACGTGCGATCTCATAGAACATTATTTTAAACCATTTAAATGATTGTTCTAAACACACAGTAGACGTGCGATCTCATAGAACATTATTTTAAACCATTTAAATGATTGTTCTACACACACAGTCGACGTGCGATCTCATAGAACATTATTTTAAACCATTTAAATGATTGTTCTACACACACAGTAGACGTGCGATCTCATAGAACATTATTTTAAACCATTTAAATGATTGTTCTACACACAGTCGACGTGCGATCTCATAGAACATTATTTTAAACCATTTAAATGATTGTTCTACACACAGTCGACGTGCGATCTCATACAACATTATTTTAAACCATTTAAATGATTGTTCTACACACAGTCGACGTGCGATCTCATAGAACATTATTTTAAACCATTTAAATGATTGTTCTACACACACAGTAGACGTGCGATCTCATAGAACATTATTTTAAACCATTTAAATGATTGTTCTACACACACAGTCTACGTGCGATCTCATAGAACATTATTTTAAACCATTTAAATTATTGTTCTGCACACACAGTCGACGTGCGATCTCATAGAACATTATTTTAAACCATTTAAATGATTGTTCTTCACACACAGTCGACGTGCGATCTCATAGAACATTATTTTAAACCATTTAAATGATTGTTCTGCACACACAGTAGACGTGCGATCTCATACAACATTATTTTAAACCATTTAAATGATTGTTCTGCACACACAGTCGACGTGCAATCTCATACAACATTATTTTAAACCATTTAAATGATTGTTCTGCACACACAGTCTACGTGCGATCTCATAGAACATTATTTTAAACCATTTAAATGCTTGTTCTACACACACAGTCGACCTGCGATCTCATAGAACATTATTTTAAACCATTTAAATGCTTGTTCTACACACACAGTAGACGTGCGATCTCATATAACATTATTTTAAACCATTGAAATGATTGTTCTACACACACAGTCGACGTGCGATCTCATAGAACATTATTTTAAACCATTTAAATGATTGTTCTACACACACAGTAGACGTGCGATCTCATACAACATTATTTTAAACCATTTAAATGATTGTTCTACACACACAGTCTACGTGCGATCTCATAGAACATTATTTTAAACCATTTAAATGATTGTTCTACACACACAGTAGACGTGCGATCTCATACAACATTATTTTAAACCATTTAAATGATTGTTCTACACACACAGTAGACGTGCGATCTCATAGAACATTATTTTAAACCATTTAAATGCTTGTTCTACACACAGTCGACGTGCGATCTCATAGAACATTATTTTAAACCATTTAAATGATTGTTCTACACACACAGTAGACGTGCGATCTCATAGAACAATATTTTAAACCATTTAAATGACTGTTCTACACACACAGTCTACGTGCGATCTCATAGAACATTATTTTAAAAAATTTAAATGCTTGTTCTACACACACAGTAGAAGTGCGATCTCATATAACATTATTTTAAACCATTGAAATGATTGTTCTACACACACAGTCGACGTGCGATCTCATAGAACATTATTTTAAACCATTTAAATGCTTGTTCTACACACACAGTCGACGTGCGATCTCATAGAACATTATTTTAAACCATTTAAATGATTGTTCTACACACACAGTCGACGTGCGATCTCATAGAACATTATTTTAAACCATTTAAATGATTGTTCTACACACACAGTCGACGTGCGATCTCATAGAACATTATTTTAAACCATTTAAATGATTGTTCTACACACACAGTCGACGTGCCATCTCATAGAACATTATTTTAAACCATTTAAATGATTGTTCTGCACACACAGTCGACGTGCGATCTCATAGAACATTATTTTAAAACATTTAAATTATTGTTCTACACACACAGTCGACGTGCGATCTCATACAACATTATTTTAAACCATTTAAAAGCTTGTTCTACACACAGTCGACGTGCGATCTCATAGAACATTATTTTAAACCATTTAAATGATTGTTCTACACACACAGTAGACGTGCGATCTCATAGAACATTATTTTAAACCATTTAAATGATTGTTCTACACACACAGTAGACGTGCGATCTCATAGAACATTATTTTAAACCATTTAAATGATTGTTCTACACACACAGTCGACGTGCGATCTCATAGAACATTATTTTAAACCATTTAAATGATTGTTCTACACACACAGTAGACGTGCGATCTCATAGAACATTATTTTAAACCATTTAAATGATTGTTCTACACACACAGTAGACGTGCGATCTCATAGAACATTATTTTAAACCATTTAAATGATTGTTCTACACACACAGTAGACGTGCGATCTCATAGAACATTATTTTAAACCATTTAAATGATTGTTCTACACACACAGTCGACGTGCGATCTCATAGAACATTATTTTAAACCATTTAAATGATTGTTCTACACACACAGTAGACGTGCGATCTCATAGAACATTATTTTAAACCATTTAAATGATTGTTCTACACACACAGTAGACGTGCGATCTCATAGAACATTATTTTAAACCATTTAAATGATTGCTCTACACACACAGTAGACGTGCGATCTCATAGAACATTATTTTAAACCATTAAAATGCTTGTTCTACACACACAGTCGACGTGCGATCTCATAGAACATTATTTTAAACCATTAAAATGCTTGTTCTACACACACAGTCGACGTGCGATCTCATAGAACATTATTTTAAACCATTTAAATGCTTGTTCTACACACACAGTCGACCTGCGATCTCATAGAACATTATTTTAAACCATTTAAATGATTGTTCTACACACACAGTCGACGTGCGATCTCATAGAACATTATTTTAAACCATTAAAATGCTTGTTCTACACACACAGTCGACGTGCGATCTCATAGAACATTATTTTAAACCATTTAAATGCTTGTTCTACACACACAGTCGACCTGCGATCTCATAGAACATTATTTTAAACCATTTAAATGATTGTTCTACACACACAGTAGACGTGCGATCTCATAGAACATTATTTTAAACCATTTAAATGATTGTTCTACACACACAGTAGACGTGCGATCTCATAGAACATTATTTTAAACCATTTAAATGATTGTTCTACATACACAGTCGACGTGCGATCTCATAGAACATTATTTTAAACCATTTAAATGATTGTTCTACACACACAGTCGACGTGCGATCTCATAGATCATTATTTTAAACCATTTAAATGATTGTTCTACACACACAGTAGACGTGCGATCTCATAGAACATTATTTTAAACCATTTAAATGATTGTTCTACACACACAGTCTACATGCGATCTCATACAACATTATTTTAAACCATTTAAATGATTGTTCTACACACACAGTAGACGTGCGATCTCATACAACATTATTTTAAACCATTTAAATGATTGTTCTACACACACAGTCTACGTGCGATCTCATAGAACATTATTTTAAACCATTTTAAATGATTGTTCTACACACACAGTCTACATGCGATCTCATACAACATTATTTTAAACCATTTAAATGATTGTTCTACACACACAGTCTACGTGCGATCTCATAGAACATTATTTTAAACCATTTAAATGATTGTTCTACACACACAGTCGACGTGCGATCTCATAGATCATTATTTTAAACCATTTAAATGATTGTTCTACACACACAGTAGACGTGCGATCTCATAGAACATTATTTTAAACCATTTAAATGCTTGTTCTACACACACAGTCGACGTGCGATCTCATAGAACATTATTTTAAACCATTTAAATGATTGTTCTACACACACAGTAGACGTGCGATCTCATACAACATTATTTTAAACCATTTAAATGATTGTTCTACACACACAGTAGACGTGCGATCTCATACAACATTATTTTAAACCATTTAAATGATTGTTCTACACACACAGTAGACGTGCGATCTCATACAACATTATTTTAAACCATTTAAATGATTGTTCTGCACACACAGTCGACGTGCGATCTCATAGAACATTATTTTAAACCATTTAAATGATTGTTCTGCACACACAGTCGACGTGCGATCTCATACAACATTATTTTAAACCATTTAAATGATTGTTCTACACACACAGTCGACGTGCGATCTCATAGAACATTATTTTAAACCATTTAAATGATTGTTCTAAACACACAGTAGACGTGCGATCTCATAGAACATTATTTTAAACCATTTAAATGATTGTTCTACACACACAGTAGACGTGCGATCTCATAGAACATTATTTTAAACCATTTAAATGATTGTTCTACACACAGTCGACGTGCGATCTCATAGAACATTATTTTAAACCATTTAAATGATTGTTCTACACACACAGTAGACATGCGATCTCATAGAACATTATTTTAAACCATTTAAATGATTGTTCTACACACAGTCGACGTGCGATCTCATAGAACATTATTTTAAACCATTTAAATGCTTGTTCTGCACACACAGTCGACGTGCGATCTCATACAACATTATTTTAAACCATTTAAATGATTGTTCTACACACAGTCGACGTGCGATCTCATAGAACATTATTTTAAACCATTTAAATGATTGTTCTACACACACAGTCTACGTGCGATCTCATAGAACATTATTTTAAACCATTTAAATTATTGTTCTTCACACACAGTCGACGTGCGATCTCATAGAACATTATTATAAACCATTTAAATGATTGTTCTGCACACACAGTCGACGTGCGATCTCATAGAACATTATTTTAAACCATTTAAATGATTGTTCTTCACACACAGTCGACGTGCGATCTCATAGAACATTATTTTAAACCATTTAAATGATTGTTCTGCACACACAGTCGACGTGCGATCTCATAGAACATTATTTTAAACCATTTTAATGATTGTTCTTCACACACAGTCGACGTGCGATCTCATAGAACATTATTTTAAACCATTTAAATGATTGTTCTGCACACACAGTAGACGTGCGATCTCATACAACATTATTTTAAACCATTTAAATGATTGTTCTGCACACACAGTCGACGTGCAATCTCATACAACATTATTTTAAACCATTTAAATGATTGTTCTGCACACACAGTCTACGTGCGATCTCATAGAACATTATTTTAAACCATTTAAATGATTGTTCTACACACACAGTCGACGTGCGATCTCATAGATCATTATTTTAAACCATTTAAATGATTGTTCTACACACACAGTAGACGTGCGATCTCATAGAACATTATTTTAAACCATTAAAATGCTTGTTCTACACACACAGTCGACGTGCGATCTCATAGAACATTATTTTAAACCATTTAAATGCTTGTTCTACACACACAGTCGACGTGCGATCTCATACAACATTATTTTAAACCATTTAAATGATTGTTCTACACACACAGTCGACGTGCGATCTCATAGAACATTATTTTAAACCATTTAAATGATTGTTCTACACACACAGTAGACGTGCGATCTCATAGAACATTATTTTAAACCATTTAAATGATTGTTCTACACACACAGTAGACGTGCGATCTCATAGAACATTATTTTAAACCATTTAAATGATTGCTCTACACACACAGTCTACGTGCGATCTCATACAACATTATTTTAAACCATTTAAATGATTGTTCTACACACACAGTCTACGTGCGATCTCATAGAACATTATTTTAAACCATTTTAAATGATTGTTCTACACACACAGTCTACATGCGATCTCATACAACATTATTTTAAACCATTTAAATGATTGTTCTACACACACAGTCTACGTGCGATCTCATAGAACATTATTTTAAACCATTTAAATGATTGTTCTACACACACAGTCGACGTGCGATCTCATAGATCATTATTTTAAACCATTTAAATGATTGTTCTACACACACAGTAGACGTGCGATCTCATAGAACATTATTTTAAACCATTAAAATGCTTGTTCTACACACACAGTCGACGTGCGATCTCATAGAACATTATTTTAAACCATTTAAATGCTTGTTCTACACACACAGTCGACGTGCGATCTCATAGAACATTATTTTAAACCATTTAAATGATTGTTCTACACACACAGTAGACGTGCGATCTCATACAACATTATTTTAAACCATTTAAATGATTGTTCTACACACACAGTCGACGTGCGATCTCATAGAACATTATTTTAAACCATTTAAATGATTGTTCTACACACACAGTAGACGTGCGATCTCATACAACATTATTTTAAACCATTTAAATGATTGTTCTACACACACAGTCGACGTGCGATCTCATAGAACATTATTTTAAACCATTTAAATGATTGTTCTGCACACACAGTCGACGTGCGATCTCATAGAACATTATTTTAAACCATTTAAATGCTTGTTCTACACACACAGTCGACCTGCGATCTCATAGAACATTATTTTAAACCATTTAAATGATTGTTCTACACACACAGTAGACGTGCGATCTCATAGAACATTATTTTAAACCATTTAAATGATTGTTCTACACACACAGTCGACGTGCGATCTCATAGAACATTATTTTAAACCATTTAAATGATTGTTCTAAACACACAGTCGACTTGCGATCTCATAGAACATTATTTTAAACCATTTAAATGATTGTTCTGCACACGCAGTAGACGTGCGATCTCATACAACATTATTTTAAACCATTTAAATGATTGTTCTACACACACAGTCGACGTGCGATCTCATAGATCATTATTTTAAACCATTTAAATGATTGTTCTACACACACAGTAGACGTGCGATCTCATAGAACATTATTTTAAACCATTTAAATGATTGTTCTACACACACAGTAGACGTGCGATCTCATAGAACATTATTTTAAACCATTTAAATGATTGTTCTACACACAGTCGACGTGCGATCTCATAGAACATTATTTTAAACCATTTAAATGATTGTTCTACACACACAGTAGACGTGCGATCTCATAGAACATTATTTTAAACCATTTAAATGATTGTTCTACACACACAGTCTACGTGCGATCTCATAGAACATTATTTTAAAACATTTAAATTATTGTTCTACACACACAGTCCACGTGCGATCTCATAGAACATTATTTTAAACCATTTAAATTATTGTTCTTCACACACAGTCGACGTGCGATCTCATAGAACATTATTTTAAACCATTTAAATGCTTGTTCTGCACACACAGTCGACGTGCGATATCATAGAACATCATTTTAAACCATTTAAATGCTTGTTCTGCACACACAGTCGACGTGCGATCTCATAGAACATTATTATAAACCATTTAAATGATTGTTCTGCACACACAGTCGACGTGCGATCTCATAGAACATTATTTTAAACCATTTAAATGATTGTTCTTCACACACAGTCGACGTGCGATCTCATAGAACATTATTTTAAACCATTTAAATGATTGTTCTGCACACACAGTAGACGTGCGATCTCATACAACATTATTTTAAACCATTTAAATGATTGTTCTGCACACACAGTCTAAGTGCGATCTCATAGAACATTATTTTAAACCATTTAAATTATTGTTCTTCACACACAGTCGACGTGCGATCTCATAGAACATTATTTTAAACCATATAAATGCTTGTTCTGCACACACAGTCGACGTGCGATCTCATAGAACATTATTTTAAACCATTTAAATGCTTGTTCTGCACACACAGTCGATCTCATAGAACATTATTATAAACCATTTAAATGATTGTTCTGCACACACAGTCGACGTGCGATCTCATAGAACATTATTTTAAACAATTTAAATGATTGTTCTTCACACACAGTCGACGTGCGATCTCATAGAACATTATTTTAAACCATTTAAATGATTGTTCTGCACACACAGTAGACGTGCGATCTCATACAACATTATTTTAAACCATTTAAATGATTGTTCTGCACACACAGTCTAAGTGCGATCTCATAGATCATTATTTTAAACCATTTAAATGATTGTTCTACACACACAGTCTACGTGCGATCTCATAGATCATTATTTTAAACCATTTAAATGATTGTTCTACACACAGTCGACGTGCGATCTCATAGAACATTATTTTAAACCATTTAAATGATTGTTCTACACACACAGTCTACGTGCGATCTCATAGATCATTATTTTAAACCATTTAAATGATTGTTCTACACACACAGTCGACGTGCGATCTCATAGAACATTATTTTAAACCATTTAAATGATTGTTCTACACACACAGTAGACGTGCGATCTCATAGAACATTATTTTAAACCATTTAAATGATTGTTCTACACACACAGTAGACGTGCGATCTCATAGAACATTATTTTAAACCATTTAAATGATTGTTCTACACACACAGTCGACGTGCGATCTCATAGAACATTATTTTAAACCATTTAAATGATTGTTCTACACACACAGTCGACGTGCGATCTCATAGAACATTATTTTAAACCATTTAAATGATTGTTCTACACACACAGTAGACGTGCGATCTCATAGAACATTATTTTAAACCATTTAAGTGCTTGTTCTACACACACAGAAGTGCGATCTCATAGAACATTATTTTAAACCATATAAATGCTTGTTCTGCACACACAGTCGACGTGCGATCTCATAGAACATTATTTTAAACCATTTAAATTATTGTTCTACACACACAGTCTACGTGCGATCTCATAGATCTTTATTTTAAACCATTTAAATGATTGTTCTGCACACACAGTCGACGTGCGATCTCATACAACATTATTTTAAACCATTTAAATGATTGTTCTGCACACACAGTCGACGTGCGATCTCATACAACATTATTTTAAACCATTTAAATGATTGTTCTGCACACACAGTAGACGTGCGATCTCATACAACATTATTTTAAACCATTTAAATGATTGTTCTGCACACACAGTCGACGTGCAATCTCATACAACATTATTTTAAACCATTTAAATGATTGTTCTGCACACACAGTCGACGTGCGATCTCATAGATCATTATTTTAAACCATTTAAATTATTGTTCTTCACACACAGTCGACGTGCAATCTCATACAACATTATTTTAAACCATTTAAATGATTGTTCTGCACACACAGTCGACGTGCGATCTCATAGAACATTATTTTAAACCATTTAAATGATTGTTCTGCACACACAGTCGACGTGCGATCTCATAGATCATTATTTTAAACCATTTAAATTATTGTTCTTCACACACAGTCGACGTGCGATCTCATACAACATTATTTTAAACCATTTAAATGATTGTTCTGCACACACAGTCGACGTGCGATCTCATACAACATTATTTTAAACCATTTAAATGATTGTTCTGCACACACAGTCGACGTGCAATCTCATACAACGTTATTTTAAACCATTTAAATGATTGTTCTGCACACACAGTCGACGTGCGATCTCATACAACATTATTTTAAACCATTTAAATGATTGTTCTGCACACACAGTCGACGTGCGATCTCATACAACATTATTTTAAACCATTTAAATGATTGTTCTGCACACACAGTCGACGTGCAATCTCATACAACATTATTTTAAACCATTTAAATGATTGTTCTGCACACACAGTCGACGTGCAATCTCATACAACATTATTTTAAACCATTTAAATTATTGTTCTTCACACACAGTCGACGTGCGATCTCATACAACATTATTTTAAACCATTTAAATGATTGTTCTGCACACACAGTAGACGTGCGATCTCATACAACATTATTTTAAACCATTTAAATGATTGTTCTGCACACACAGTCTAAGTGCGATCTCATAGAACATTATTTTAAACCATTTAAATTATTGTTCTTCACACACAGTCGACGTGCGATCTCATAGATCATTATTTTAAACCATTTAAATGATTGTTCTACACACACAGTCGACGTGCGATCTCATAGAACATTATTTTAAACCATTTAAATGATTGTTCTACACACACAGTAGACGTGTGATCTCATAGAACATTATTTTAAACCATTTAAATGATTGTTCTACACACACAGTAGACGTGCGATCTCATAGAACATTATTTTAAACCATTTAAATGATTGTTCTACACACACAGTAGACGTGCGATCTCATACAACATTATTTTAAACCATTTAAATGATTGTTCTACACACACAGTCGACGTGCGATCTCATAGAACATTATTTTAAAACATTTAAATTATTGTTCTGCACACACAGTCGACGTGCGATCTCATAGAACATTATTTTAAACCATTTAAATGATTGTTCTGCACACACAGTCGACGTGCGATCTCATAGAACATTATTTTAAACCATTTAAATGATTGTTCTACACACACAGTAGACGTGCGATCTCATAGAACATTATTTTAAACCATTTAAATTATTGTTCTTCACACACAGTCGACGTGCGATCTCATAGAACATTATTTTAAACCATTTAAATGATTGTTCTGCACACACAGTCGACGTGCGATCTCATACAACATTATTTTAAACCATTTAAATGATTGTTCTGCACACACAGTAGACGTGCGATCTCATACAACATTATTTTAAACCATTTAAATGATTGTTCTGCACACACAGTCGACGTGCGATCTCATACAACATTATTTTAAACCATTTAAATGCTTGTTCTGCACACACAGTAGACGTGCGATCTCATAGAACATTATTTTAAACCATTTAAATTATTGTTCTTCACACACAGTCGACGTGCGATCTCATAGAACATTATTTTAAACCATTTAAATGATTGTTCTGCACACACAGTCGACGTGCGATCTCATACAACATTATTTTAAACCATTTAAATGATTGTTCTGCACACACAGTCGACGTGCGATCTCATAGAACATTATTTTAAACCATTTAAATTATTGTTCTTCACACACAGTCGACGTGCGATCTCATAGAACATTATTTTAAACCATTTAAATGATTGTTCTGCACACACAGTCGACGTGCGATCTCATACAACATTATTTTAAACCATTTAAATGATTGTTCTGCACACACAGTAGACGTGCGATCTCATAGAACATTATTTTAAACAATTTAAATGATTGTTCTACACACAGTCGACGTGCGATCTCATAGAACTTTATTTTAAACCATTTAAATTATTGTTCTACACACACAGTCGACGTGCGATCTCATAGAACATTATTTTAAACCATTTAAATGATTGTTCTACACACACAGTCGACGTGCGATCTCATAGAACATTATTTTAAATCATTTAAATGATTGTTCTGCACACACAGTCGATGTTCGATCTCATTAGAACTATAACATTTGATCTGAACTATCCCTTTAAAGCTGCAGATTCACCTTATGTAGACCTTCATCTCTTTAAATGTTTCAGTGGAAACAGGCTAAAGTGAATGGAGATCAGTTTCATTCCTCAAATGTAACAGTGGATTACCTGATTAAGCAGAAATCAGGGAGCAGGAGTTTCGGCACAGGCCAGGTGATTATGCTGTCGACAACAACTCAATGTATAATCAGTTTCAGCATTATCAGGAGGTGCTTCTCATCTTTATCTGCTTCACTCCTACTCAGGGCCGTGCACAGACCTTTTGAGGGGCATGTGCTGAAACTGAAAAAGGCCAACTGCATGTCTGTTCACATACCCCTAACACTTTATTATTAAACACACGTTAAATGCTTTATTTCCACTTTTTGAATATTTTCTACATTTTTATTGAAAAGAAATGCCTTTCTGAATTTCTATGTGATAGGAAAAGGGGGTAGAGCGAGTTCGGCAAAAGGCGGATTCGAACCTCTGATCGATTTGCGTGCCTTGCCCAACCAGACCTTTAGTGAAAAAGGCGGCCTATTTGCACTTAATGTAAACGACAACATTACTGTAATAAAACCATGTTTTACTACGTTTATACATGTGAAGACGAGCAGAGAGTATAAAGAATACTAGATTCAAAAATTAGCTAACAGTTAGCTATAGCGAATACGTGCATATTAACAGCGTAAACATGAATTAACCATGCAACCATAATATGACTAAATGTTAATAAATTAAGTGTATCAGCAATCATAAATCAAAGAACAAATTTCTTAGAAATATATTTAGGTGACAAGGATCACTCAGTCGCTTTGTGTAAGTTCCAGTACGAAACAGCCCGGGGTGCACCTGTGCTTATTTATGATTTTCCGATGGTAAAACAAATTATATGTTGTTGTATTACTTATCAATATATTATTAACATTTTACAAAAGTCAAACTCAAATGCAGTTACGGGGTTTTTGACCAGCGAATGTGTGCAAATGTGCATTTTGTCCGTCATAAAACAGCGGCATCACATCACGTTTTCATCAACAGGTTACAAAGTTTGCTGCAGCTATATGGGCGCTCAGTTTTTCCTGTTGTAAAATACATTTGGCCAAAATCTCATTTTATAAAAGATGAAATGCTATTGTATGCACAGGGTATTTAAGTGTAGGCTATTGGCTATGACTAGATGGCAAATGCTAGCCCTCTCTCTCCGGTCCCACGTCTCAGACCTCAAATACATAAAATATGAGCCTTTATAGACATAATGTTTCTTGCGTAAAGAAAACCCTGTACTTATTCAAACAACAAGATCTTTATTTACCCTTGCAAGACTTCGTTCAGCTGAAAGCTGAGATTATTGCATTTATGCAAAGCTGTCGGCATCCCAACAAGTAAAAGTTTGGTTTTAGATTGGTTATGTTTAAGATAATTGTCATGCATCCACACCGTTATTTCTTCCAGACAGGCAGTAAGAGATGTAAGCGCAAGATTAGGATCAGGGTTTGTGCTGACATAGATCTGCGTATCATCAGCATAAAAATGAAACCCCAGACCATACTTTATAATAATGTCACAAGAGGCAACATATATACGCAAAACAATATGGGTCCAAGTACTGACCCCTGCGGGACACCCTGTTGAACTAATGTTGGCTCGGATTAGTTTTTCCCAGGCGAACAAATTGGAAACGATCAGTGAGAGAGTATTTAAACCATTCAAACACAACACCAGAGATGCCGAACCAAACACACAACCTATCCAGAAGGATGGTGTGACATATAGTGTCAAAAGCAGCACTAATGTCTAGCAGGACTCGAATGCTGCAAGCACCCCTGTCGGCAGAAGTAAGAAGGTCATTTGAGACCCGGACTAGAGTTGTGTTGCCTTGATCATCCGTGAATGTTTGCAGCTTTTGATCACACAGGTGAAAACACAGTATGAAGAATTGAGAATCAAGCTCATGTTTAAACTGGATCTTCTGTGTAAATTCAGTTATTATTATGTCTTGTGGTCTAACAAGCCTATAAATCATAAATCGAATCAAACCAACACTACAGAATAATGACCCCTCCCCTCCTCCTCCTCCTCCTCCTCCTCCTCCTCCTCCTCCTCCTCCTCCTCCTCCTCCTCCTCCTCCTCCTCCTCCTCCTCCTCCTCCTCCTCCTCCTCCAGTCACGTGATCCTAGAACAGCACGAGCGGCGCTGCAAATTCTGTCCAGTAGGAGGCGCTGATGCACCAGAGCTGGTTTGACAAACATCATGAAACCTCAGAACAACAACACAGGTGTAACCTCGTTTATATAATGTTTCAGATCTTCCTGCTCTCGCTGTTAAACATTAAAGTCTTCAGATGATGAGGCAGAATCTCTTTTACCACAGACTGGACTATTTTACTAAAGATTGAATCGTATCTCGTGACAAACAACAGTCCTAAAGGATCGCACAGGTGAGTCTCGATCTCAAAGCGAAAGTGTTTCACCGACTTCTGGATTCTGTTCCTGTAGGACAAGACCGTCTGAACTCCTGCAAGTGCTTTAATACTTACACCATTAACCTTATTTGGGGAATATCGACGGATTTCATATGAGTTAGTGTGATAATGATTAGGTTAAGTTATGACATAAATTATAAATTATACATGTTGTAAAAGTATAACAAACGACAAAGAAGTAGCCAGGAATTACTAAAACAAACCGTTTTGTGGACATTAATTTTGTAGAAATGAATAATGCTTTTTCTAAAAAGGTTTATATCCAGTTTTATGATGTTGTTTTGTGATAATGCGGAATCGAAAGTATTCTTTGGACAATCCTGTGTTTCCGGTTGGAGAAGGTTTTGGATCAGGGCCAGTGTTACGAGAGTTTAGTGGCATATATGAATATTCATGAGAACTCGTGACTGCGCACCTGATGATAAAGCGCGAGATAAGATGTAAGATAAACTAAACATTTCATATTTGACAGCTGTTTTAGGATAGAAATGTTAAACGACCGACAAAAATAATCCGAGATGCAAACTAATAAACTTTTGTGTAATTTCGCCATTTTGAATTGAAAATAGGCCTATAATTTACGTGATTCATGCAATGTAATAATTAATTAATGTTAGGGGATAATTATAAACATTAACGAAGCCGTTTTCATCATATTAGGCATTAGATTAATGAATGTGTACATATTGTGAATGAATTTAATAAACTTAGTTACTTAGCTTTCCTGGTAGCCTTCAGTAAATGAACTTGTCTATGAAACTGATTCATAAATCATATAAATATCAGTTGACCCAATGTTTACTTTCTTCACTGACAGACTCAGCTTTAGGAGGGAAGAGACAGAGCAAGAGAAGAGACTGAGAGAAAAAGAAAGAGTGATGGAGATGAGATTTCAGTGTCATGCTGACTTTTGTCTAAACTACAAATGTTTACATTTTCATAACAGTTTATAATGTTTTTAATAGTAGCCTTTACTTTTTGTGCAGTCATTCATTTCAGTTAAAGGCACAATATGTACGTTTTTTGGATTTAAAATATCAAAAACCACTTGAACAATGTTATATATTCTAGACTTGTGTACTTACATTATCCCAAATGTTTCCAACAGTGTTTAAATCCAGAGAAATCCTCTATTTTGACCAGTGTAACGGCCCGTGTCAATGCGTCGTATCCGCCTTACCCTCGATATTCGGTTTTACTGCCATAGAAACCATGGAAACACCAAAGACGCTTTAATATATGATGTGTTTTATTAGACAGGCGAGCAACTGTTTGGATGCATTCATGGATAGAAATGTTAATTAATAAAGATAAAGTGACCTGTATGAGTAGTAATTCAGAACTTGTGACTGTTTCATTAGAATTAAATAAAATGAATTTAAGTGATCAAAGACTGTAACAAAGTTCAAGTTCAGGGAAGAAGGAGGCGGGAACCATTAAACGTGACTTTAATCGTAATAAACAAAAACACCAAAACGAAAGGAATGGCAGCGGCGACTGTGGCATATAAACATAATACAAACAGCAACGTAAAATGTCCAGTTATTTTAAATGTAGATGCACGACAAGTGCGCTTGAATAGAGAGCAATGAAACATTAGCATATTGCATTATTGCGCGTGCAGACACCAGGGAAAACACTGCAGCTGATTCCTGTGGAAACTGGACATATCATGTCGAGAAGACGCTGTGCTCTACAATGAAGAATCAGTGGTTAAAGTTCATCTTTACAACGATACCACAGCAGTATAGCCCGATATAACCAGCTAACAGCAATATGTGTTTGCTCGCAACCCTCCCTCAACCCTTGACAAGCCGTAATCCAGTAATGGTGATAGGCGTTCTGTTTCCACCAA
The DNA here is from genome assembly GCA_039654105.1 of Coreius guichenoti. NCBI lineage: Eukaryota > Metazoa > Chordata > Actinopteri > Cypriniformes > Gobionidae > Coreius > Coreius guichenoti. The sequence continues at coordinate 40,563,008 of CM077173.1, forward strand.
TCACTGCAGATTAGCATCACGCAAACGAGAGGTTTACAAAAATGAATCGTTGAGCGAATCGTTTGGGAGTCGTTGAGCAAATAAGGTAAAAATAAATGCATATTATAAGACAATGAAAGTGTTTTTTGACCTTACATGCATGTAAACCTTTTGTTGGGGACTCCCAAAACAAAAATAGGAACCTTTCAAATGCCATAATAGGGCACTTTAAATTATTTATATACAGGTCAAGATAAGGAGACTGAGAGAAGAAGAGAGAAGGTGATGGAGATGAGAGAGGGAGAGCAAGTATTGCACTGTGCCCATGAGATTAACATTATGTATTCCTATTTAACACAGATATATGTTCTTTGGTAATTACAGTGGAAACGATAAGCTCAATTTAACATATAATGTCATAGTAGTATTGTGTAAATACTGTATATATATATATATATATATATATATATATATATATATATATATAAATATATTTGTAGCTATACCCAGACAGCAAATAGTGTCAGCCCAGATCCGGGCCACATCTGGTACCATTCCACATGTTGCTGTCTGGGTATGGTTGAATGTGTTATATTTCACGAGTATCAGCACTAGTATTTCTCCGCTTGTCTGTTTTTGCGCAACTTGCATGGACACAGACACCGGACACTGGACACAGACACCGGACACAGACACTGGACACAGACACTGGACACTGGACACAGATACAGACACCGGACACAGACACTGGACACAGACACTGGACACAGACACCGGACACAGACACCGGACACAGACACCGGACACAGACACTGGACACAGACACTGGACACAGACACCGGACACAGACACTGGACACTGGACACAGACACTGGACACAGACACTGGACACTGGACACAGATACAGACACCGGACACAGACACTGGACACAGACACCGGACACAGACACCGGACACAGACACAGACACTGGACACAGATACAGACACCGGACACAGACACCGGACACAGACACCGGACACAGACACCGGACACAGACACCGGACACAGACACCGGACACAGACACCGGACACAGACACCGGACACAGACACCGGACACAGACACCGGACACAGACACCGGACACAGACACTGGACACCAGACACAGACACTGGACACAGAAGGATTGCATTGGCATTTCATTGAAATGTAACATCTATGCAAAATAATCAGTTAGTTGTGTCCGTGTCTGTGTCTGTGTCCAGTGTCTGTGTCCAGTGTCTGTATCTGTGTCCAGTGTCTGTGTCCAGTGTCTATGTCCAGTGTCTGTATCTGTGTCCAGTGTCTGTGTCCGGTGTCTGGACGTGTCTGTGTCTGTGTCCAGTGTCTGTGTCTAGTGTCTGTGTCCAGTGTCTGTGTCTAGTGTCTGTGTCCAGTGTCTGTGTCCAGTGTCTGTATCTGTGTCCAGTGTCTGTGTCCAGTGTCTGTGTCCAGTGTCTGTCTCCAGTGTCTGTATCTGTGTCCAGTGTCTGTGTCCAGTGTCTGTGTCCAGTGTCTATGTCCTCTGTCTGTGTCCAGTGTCTGTATCTGTGTCCAGTGTCTGTGTCTGTGTCTGTGTCTGTGTCTGTGCCCGTGTCCGTGTCCAGTGTCTGTGTCCAGTGTCTGTGTCCAGTGTCTGTATCTGTGTCCAGTGTCTGTGTCCAGTGTCTGTGTCCAGTGTCTGTGTCCAGTGTCTGTGTCCAGTGTCTGTGTCCAGTGTCTGTATCTGTGTCCAGTGTCTGTGTCCAGTGTCTGTGTCTGTGTCTGGTGTCTGGATGTGTCTGTGTCCAGTGTCTGTGTCCGGTGTCTGGACGTGTCTGTGTCCGGTGTCTGTGTCTGTGTCCAGTGTCTGTGTCCAGTGTCTGTGTCCGGTGTCTGTGTCCGGTGTCTGTGTCCGGTGTCTGTGTCCGGAGTCTGTGTCCGGTGTCTGTATCTGTGTCCTGTGTCCGGTGTCTGTGTCTGTGTCCTGTGTCTGTATCTGTGTCCAGTGACACCAGACACAGACACCGGACACAGACACTGGACACAGACACGACACTGGACACGGACACTGGACACAGACACTGGACACAGACACAGACACAGACACAGACACTGGAAACAGACACAGACACCGGACACAGGCACCGGACACCGGACACTGGACACAGACACTGGACACGGACACAGACACTAGACACAGACACTGGACACAGACACAGACACAGACACCACCGTACACAGACACCGGACACCGGACACGGACACGGACACAGACACAGACACAGACACAGACACAGACACAGACACAGACACAGACACCGGACACCGGACACCTGACACCTGACACGGACACCTGACACCTGACACCGGACACGGACACCTGACACAGACACTGGACACTGGACACAGACACCGGACACCGGACACAGACACCGGACACGGACACCGGACACCGGACACCGGACACGGACACCGGACACCGGACACGGACACCGGACACCGGACACCGGACACCGGACACGGACACCTGACACAGACACCGGACACTGGACACTGGACACTGGACACGGACACCTGACACAGACACAGGACACCGGACACCGGACACTGGACACAGACACTGGACACAGGACACAGACACTGGACACAGACACCGGACACAGACACCGGACACCGGACACAGACACCGGACACCGGACACAGACACTGGACACAGACACAGACACAGACACAGACACAGACACCGGACACAGACACCGGACACAGACACTGGACACAGATACAGACACTGGACACAGATACAGACACTGGACACAGACACAGACACTGGACACTGGACACAGACACTGGACATCAGACACAGACACTGGACACAGACACTGGACACCAGACACAGACACTGGGAACAGAAGGATTGCATTGGCATTTCATTGAAATGTAACGTCTATGCAAAATAATCAGTTAGTTGTGTCTTTTTATCGTACAACTTTAAACCTATGATTATTCAGGTAAGGATAGTCAAATCTAGTGTAAACCATAAAGTATACTCACCCGCCCGCAGGTTGAAGTTCTTCAGGAATGACATAGAAGACCCCCTTGTGATTGTTCTTTTTTGAGGCTCAGTTTGTAGTTATAAGTAAAGTCTCACGGAAGGCAATATTAACAATAAAACACTTATTTATTGGTTACAATACAAAGCAGTTAATGTAAAATAAAACTTACAATCAGCTAAACTAAAACGTTCTGTAGTCAAACTCTAACCAGTAATATTGGAGATGCTGTGAAGCGTCCCTCGATTGGGTGTCAGGTGTCCTTCGCGCTTAATGCAGCATCTGAGGGGTCTGTCATCCTCAGTCTTTTATACTTCTTTTTGGGGAATTCCAGTTCCATTTCATTCATCAATTCCTCTATGTATGATCCAATCTTCCTGTTGTAGGAGTATCAGTCTCTGTAATTCTTGCTTAATCATCCGGATGTCCTTCCGCTGTCGTCTACGCTGTTGTCTTCTTCTAGCGCTTCTCCCTTTCTTCACTGTAGCCTTTATTGTTAACTCAGCTTGTGGTCTTAACACCTTCTCTTCACCCCCGTGTGCCCTTTCGTTGACCTTGGTTATTTGGTTACAAACATTAAGTTCATAAACTTATTTTTCACAACTTTTCCTACACAAATTTCACACCATAAACAAAGGAAGTCAAATACATTTGTTTTTACCCTACATCTATTTCACTAAGTATTTTAGGTATTTTTCCTCTCAAACAGCATTCAAGCACTTTTATATTTAAGATATATTTATCATATTTATCTTTAAGCATAAATCACCCTAAAAGCAAGCTAACTAACATTTCTTCGAAACGGGTAAATAGCAACATCAATATCCAAAACAAATCCTTGAAACATTTCTTATTTAAGGCCATTCCTGTTTGGAAGATGTGATTGTGTTTTGTCAACAATAAGCATAAATATTCTGCATTTCCATTTTGTAGTGTGGATCGTTCATTGCAACATTTAACATGATTCTGATTGGCCTTGATTGGCCTTTGATACTGAAAGTTGGTATAATGTGTGATGGAGTGGACATTTGATGTTATATGCCATTTAGTTTTGAGCATCAGTGAATGTTTGCAGCTTTTGATCATCCAGGTGACAAAATGGTCATATATGCTTAGAAATTTAATCTGTGCAACCTCAAAATATATTTGGGAGCATTTGTGTAGAAAGTAATGTAAAAAACGTTTTTTTTTTTTTACATGTCAACTACAGTGGACATCACGACAAAGCAACATAAACATCCTCATATTTTAACCATAATTATGAACTAGAGTTTGTGAACTAGTGTTGAAAATGTTAAAAAGAACATCCACTGTTGCTGTTTCTCACTAAAACCAAAGTAAAATTGAATGACAGTTTATGGTCACTTTGAAGAAATCATTTTCTTATTGTTTAGCTGAACATTCGTCATTAGTTGTTATTTTTCCTCATCATTTATCCCTCTGAACTCTCATGATATTAATCTCACGGACTCATTGTCATGTCCAGGTCATGCTGAGCATCTGATGGTCTTCAGCGACACAAAGATCCCAGCGCTGAGCTGTTTTCAGTGGCAGTTTCTCTGCAGTAATGTCAGAGGAGCGAGGAAAGGACGCTCTCTCTAAGATGAGTCTCTCAGAGGAACAGAGGTAAGACTGCGACTGTTTTCACTCAATCATTTTAAACACTACTGGAGCTTCAGGTTTGTCCTGTAAAGAGCAAAGCCTGACCAACAAAGAGTGTTTCTCTCACCATTGCCGTGTTAAATGCTGTGCAAAACAATTGAGAACTTCCTATAAATGTTTTAGATTGTCACAGGTTAAAATGGCTTGAAACTGGTTTCATATTTAGTTTACAGGAACATTTAGCACAGTTAAATATGTTTAATGCACCATATATGTAAAGTCCTGTAGACACCCAGATTAAAGTGTATTGCATTACGGTTTAAAGGTGCACATTAGTGGATAGTAAATGTGAATAATGTGGAAACTTTAATCAGAAGTCAAATATACATGTCAAACAGGGCTTTATAGACAATATCACAGTTAATATCTAACTAACGTACAGAGCTTCTGCCATCACTGGAGATGTTTTGGGACTGTGAACAAATCACTTTAACATCACACTTGATGCACACTAGGAATGACTGAAAATGAACATTGAAAAACAAAAACCTAGAAAAGATGAACAATAAACACCGTCACTCTTAAATCAGTGGATATTTGTAAAAGAAATGTAAAAGGTTTTCTTCTATTTCTCAGCCTCTCATTTACTGCACACCGTTCAGTTATATATAGATATAGATACTAGATGAGATTTCAGTTTTAGTATTTTACATACGTCAGTCTGTACGTTACTCATCTGGTTACTGCGGTCAACAGTGTTTGATACTCCACAGATTTCATTTGTTTTAATTTGATCAGTTATTCAGGTCTCGGATCAGGAATTAATTTGTGTTAAACTGGGCTTAATTAAACATGAAACCTGAAGTATCTCCTGTAGTGACGTGTTTTATCTTTCTGCTCTGTGTGTCATTAGTGTGAGATCAGGCTCACATGTGTCCAGCTCTGTGTGTGTGAAGAGTGACTGCTCAAAAGATGAAGGACCAGACTTCAGAGAGAGAAAACCATCAACTAACAAAAGGTATTTCATGTGTTTCTTATTGTTGGTCACACACTGTTAGAAAATATTTCAGCAAATATTTATCATGAAGCTTTATCGATCAAATATCGTTCCAATTTACAATCAGCAAAAAGATTGAAATGATTTTATTTGAATTATACTTATATTTTTTGTAATACCCATTTAATTTTGGTGCACTGTCATAACTGCTGCACAACATATTAAAATACCTGTCGTCAATGCAGAATTCACTATATATTTATACTTAAATAGATTCTATACTTTTACAGCATAAACTTAAAGAGCTAATGTTTTCTCCTTGTTAAAAAAGTTTGAAAATATTTCTCTAATATTTTGCCTGAAAATGCATTATTTTATTTTATTGGCTAACAGGCGTCAATGTGAGACATTAGACTCAGACGTTCAGACTCACAGGAAACACGAGAGAGATCTCCTCGGGATCTTCCAGGTAGGACAACACATTTCATACATGTTTATATTTATAGCAAACTGAACAACATTTCTTAATTTTAAGAGCCAATTAAATAACAATCAAAATGTTAGAAAACATGTTATTTTTGTACTTTTTGCAGCCAATTCCCATGTTTGGTTTTTAACTGGTTTCTTTTACAAATATTTTTAATTACTGAGTAAATAGTTTTGCCCAAATATGGATGTGGATCTGGTTAAATTGTGTTCTGTCTCTTATTTTTCTTGCTTTGTTTGTAGGATCTTGAGAAAAAAATTATCACATTTCTGAAGAATGAACTGGAAAAGTTTAAGAAAATATTACAAAAAGAGAACACCGAATCCTTTGTGAAGGACTTTAATGAGAATAGATGCGGTATCAAAGCAGCAGCTCTTGATCTCACACTACATTACCTGAGAGAGATGAAGAGAGATGAAGCTGCTGATGCTCTAGAAGGTAAGAGACTCATGGACATCTGTCAGATTGACACTTATAAATGTAGGAGAAAACATTAAGACTAAAACGGTATGTTTTCTGTTCCTGTGTTTAGATGAGCTGTTCTTCATTCATCAGCTAAAGTGTGGCCTAAAGAAGAAGTATCAATGTGTGTTTGAAGGAATTGCGAAGCAAGGCGACTCCACACTTCTGAATAACATCTACACAGATCTCTATATCACTCAGGGTGGCAGTGAACAGGTCAATACTGAACATGAGGTAAGACAGATTGAAGTTGCTCACAGGCGTCATGAATCTCAAGAGATACAGGTGGAATGCACACATTTGTTTGAAGCACCTGAACAAGACGAGGAGATCCGAACTGTTCTGACAAAAGGAGTCGCTGGCATCGGAAAATCAGTCTCTGTGCAAAAGTTTGTTCTGGACTGGGCTGAAGGAAAAGAGAATCAAGATATCAGCTTCATATTTCCTCTTCCATTCAGAGAGATGAACTTAAAGGAGAAAGAAAAACTAAGTTTGATGGACCTTATAACTCAATTTTTCCCTGAGACAAAAGGACTGAACCTTACAAGAAGGAATCAATTCAAAGTCCTGTTCATCCTGGATGGATTGGACGAATGTCGCCTTCCTCTGAAGTTTGATTTTAATGAGACGTGGCGTGATGTATCGTCACCAGCCTCTCTGGATGTTCTCCTGACGAACCTCATGAAGGGAAATCTGCTTCCTTCTGCTCTCATCTGGATCACCACCAGACCAGCCGCTGCCAGTAAGATTCCTCCTGACTGTATCGACCGGCTGACAGAGATACGAGGATTCAGTGACACACAAAAGCAAGAGTACTTCAAAAAAAGATTCACGGATGAGAATCAGGCCAACACAATCATTGATCATGTTAAAAAATCAAAGAGTCTCTTTATCATGTGCCACATCCCAGTCTTCTGCTGGATTTCAGCCACTGTTCTCCAGAACATTCTGGAGGAGAAGAGAAATAATGATGTGAAAAACACTCAGGCTGATGAGATCTCTAAAACACAGCAGGAATCAAATACTGAAGACACTCCCAAGACTCTGACGCAAATGTACACACACTTTCTCCGCTTTCAGATCCAGCAGAGCCGCCGAAAGTATGATGGAGAATATGCACCAGATGTTTCCTGGGATAAAGACGCCATCCTTTCACTGGGGAAACTGGCATTTCATCAGCTGGAAAGAAGCAACCTGATCTTCTATGACACAGACCTGGAAGCCTGTGGTATTGACGTCTATAAGGCATCAGTGTACTCAGGCATGTGTACCCAGATCTTTAAGGAGGAAACAGGGATCACTCTTGGTACCATGTACTGCTTTGTTCACTTGAGCATTCAGGAGTTTATTGCAGCCCTTTATGCGCATCTGTTTCTAGACATCAACAAGACAAGTGTGTTTGATCATGAGTCTACAGAACAGGAAAACACAAATGAAACCATGATTGATTTACTCAAGACCGCAGTGGACAAGGCGCTCGAGAGTGACAATGGACACCTGGACCTTTTCCTTCGCTTCCTCCTCGGTCTGTCGCTCCAGTCCAATCAACGACTCTTATGAGGACTGATAACACAGCAAGACGGCAATGACCAGAGCAACAAGGAAATAGTTCAGTACATCAAGCAGAAATTAGAAGATAATCTGCCTGCAGAGAGATCCATCAATCTGTTCTACTGTCTGAATGAACTGAACGACCAAACTCTGGTGAAAGAGATTCAGACCCACCTTAGCAAAGGAAGTCTCTCATCTGACCTTTCACCTGCCCAGTGGTCTGCTGTGGCCTTTGTGTTGTTGACATCAGAGGAAGAGCTGGAGGAGTTTGAGCTTCAGAAATTCAAGAAATCAGACGAGTGTCTCATTAGATTATCGGCAGTCATCAAAACCTCCAGAAGAGCTCTGTAAGTCAATTAATGTTTCGTCATGTTTTGGTCTCATCCAGGGTATAACAGACTATTTAAAATACATATATTATGAGTTGTCATTCTATATCTCCAGATAAAACAACATTTTAAATGCTAAACTTCATAATAGGGTTTAAACAGTTGAGTTTTACCGTTTTCGAATCCATTCAGCCGATCTCCGGTTCTGGCGGTAGCACTTTTAGCATAGCTTAGCATAGATCATTGAATCTGATTAGACCGTTAGCATCTCACTCAAAAAAATGACCAAAGACTTTCGATATTTTTCCTATTTAAAACTTGACTCTTCTGTAGTTACATCGTGTACTAAGACCGACGGTAAATGAAAAGTTGCGATTTTCTAGACCGATATGGCTAGGAACTATACTCTCATTCCTGCGTAATAATCAAGGAGTTTTGCTGCAGTACCATGGGTGCAGCGGCGCAATGATATTGAATGATGATATTATGATGATAAAAAAAGTGGAGTGTTCCTTTAAACATAATGCAATGCAATACATATATGATTCACAGATAAACGTTTATCAAAAACCTGTTGAATCATATTTGATGTATACATTTAACATGGTTTTTCTAAAACAGGCTTTAGTCCAGTAATTGTTCATCTTAAACGTGAACCTCGACCTGAAGGCGGGACATTTTAAGAATTAAACTGAAAGGCCTTTTACTTGCTAAAAAAGTAAACTATCAATCAGACGATAGAAGGCACGTAGCTGTTTTTCAGCATTTTCTGTAAAGTGTTGATCATATTGATTATCATTTAGAGGTCTTAGACATTCATACAGTATATAACATACGATACAATAGGTTTTATAGGGTTGAGTTAGCAGAGGATGAAGCACAACAGTGTTGTTGTCATATAACACATTGGTTTATAGTTATTTTCACTAACCTCCACTATGTAGTTCTCTTCAACTTCTGCTATAAAGCACATATGCTCTTCCATAACTTCAATGCTGAAATCATTAAACCCCCAGAATCTCCACCTCAAGACAAATGTATCATCGTCATCTGAGCTATAAATCTGAGCAAAAATATTTGTATTCAAGCATGCGTCATTTGATCTAGCAAATTTGTCACGGACAAATCTAGCATTTCCTATATATTATTTTTGATTCAGTGTAGCTCACCCTTCGATTAATTGCAATCAAAAGCATCTGTTTTTAATATTTTTATATTGTAATAATTTTACAGTTACTCTCCAAATTAATGTAGAAACAACTTAAAGACAGTATATTTTAAATATTTGTTGTAATTTCATCTTTTTATGAATGAAGGCCAGTATCACTGACACTAACACTGATGTCTCTATGAAAATGATTTTTTTAAATGATTTATTAGGCTTTATATATTTATATAAATAATTTTTAATTTAATTGAACTTAAAACAATCTTCACATAAATCCATTATTATAAATGTCATATTTACCTGTGGCCTTCCTGTCTAACAGGTAGGAAATATACAGAAATTGAATATCAAACACTTTACAGTCTTAACTGCATAAATAATAAATTAAACATAGATGAATCATTATTAAAGCTACAATTTTCTCTGTTCCCTTTGTTCTTTGATTAACATTAATGACAGACAGCATTAGCCGCTGCCGAACATGACGCAGATCTGACGCGCATCTCAGATCATTTGAGCGCTTATGAGAATTCTTGAGAAAACTAGTGTTAATTTCATCAGCTATTTTTTAATTTAGTCTCATCTCAGTCCTGTGTCAAATGTGCTTTTTAGTTTTTATCATAGTCAGTCAACCTTGTCCTTTTTTTGTTTAGTCACATTTTAGTCGACTAAATGTCTGAGCATTTTAGTCTAGTTTTCGTCAATGAAAATGTAGTCAAATTTTCGTCATACTGATAATCCTGATTATTTTGCGCAAAATTTTAAATCACAATGATTGTTGTCATTTGAGAAATGTATTTATTGTTGCACTTTCACCTATAAGCACAAATCTAGAGAATGTCGACCCATTCGCGTGGTTTATTTTACCTCGTCTAGTTTAATGATTTATTATAGGATATTTATCATATAGGCCTAATGGAAAAATAAGAAACTTCTCAAGAAAATCTCAAATGGAGATTGCTGAAATGCAGCTTACTTGTTTATTGGTGTTTTCAGATCATCCGCGCGAGAAAGAGAGCTCACGGGCACATGAATCAGGGTTGCCAGATTTCAAAGTTTAAGAAAACCCTGGATAGAATATGTGTTCTTTTAACAGAAAAGCTCTGATTGGGGGATTTAAATTATTGAAATCTGGCAACCACAAGCATGAACGCTCGAACGCTCCTTTTTTTTCCCCCGACAAAAAAACAAAGTGATTTTGGTCAAGTTTTTATTCTCTAAACTACATTTTAGCCTCATCTTTTTTCATCAACGATATTGCATGTTGATATAGTCATAGTTATCGTTTAAGGACGTTTGTGTCATCTCGTCTTTGTCTCATCTTAGTCATAGAAAAAAAGGTCGTCAACGAACATTTTTCGTCATATTTTCGTTAACAAAATTAACACTAACACACAGAATTATGCTAAAATGTCTGTTTTGTCTAGTGTTTTTTCAAGCGTGAAAGAGAACTCAATACTGGCGCGCGTCTTTCTGTGTGTCGTGTGTGTGTCAGGACATTTACAGACAGCACGTTCTCTTTTGTCTTGTCACGCTTGAATGGTTTAAAAGCATTTGCATGAATGAGAGCGTGATCATAAAATGTAACACTAGCCAAAGGATGACAGAAAAAAAACGGATGTTGCGTTAATTGTGTTACTATTTATGTAAAAATATATATAAAATAATGTAAAATATTCAATTCAATTCACATTTATTTGTATAGTGCTTTTCACAATGCGTATCGTTTCAAAGCAGCTTTACAGAAAATGCATGCGCCTACATTACAATTTAGAGTGATTTGTTATCAGAGGAGACTGTGTCCAAGTTATGGATTTCAGAATAGTACATATACACAGTTAGCTAACAATGTATTAATAAACAATATAATAATTTAAGGCAGAAATATATTTAATATTTGTATATAAAAAAATGTTACACCTAATTATGTGGTGTCATTTATATGTCTTGTAGGCTAAATGATTGTAACTTAACAGACAAAAGCTGTTCAGCTCTGGCTACAGTTCTTGGAACGGATACCAATCTGAAAGAGCTGAACATGAACAATAATAATCTGCAGGATTCAGGAGTGAAGCTGCTCTGCTGTGGACTGAAGAATATAATGTGTAAATTGGAGATACTGAGGTAAGTTGTGATACAACAGAAGATATTTTTAGATGTTCTTTACTTTTCAATATATTTCAATCATGACAACTCTCAGAATAGGTTTTAGCATGTTTTTGAATTTGGCATTGTAATTTTGGCAATGTAATTGTATTTGGTCTTGGCAGACTAGATCTACTACACTGCTGCTGCTGTTGATTATTGCTGCTGCTGAAGAGCAAGTATGGACTTGCTACTGCTAATAGATACACAGACACACTGCTGTGAGCATGTAAGATACAGTGCATCTGGAAAGTATTCACAGCGCTTTACTTTTTTTCACATTTTGTTAAGTTACAGCCTTATTCCAAAATTGATTAAATTCATTATTTTCCTCAAAATTCTACAAACAATACCCCATAATGACAGCGTGAAAGAAGTATGTTTGAAATCTTTGTAAATTTATTAAAAATAAAAAACATGTACATATAGTGAGGAGAACAAGTATTTGATACACTGCCGATTTTGCAGGTTTGCCCACTTACATGTAGAGGTCTGTAATTTTTATGATAGGTACTCTCCAACTGTGAGAGATGGAATCTAAAACAAAAATCCAGAAAATCACATTGTATGATTTTTAAATAACCCCCACTGTAAGTATACACAGCCTTTGCTCAATACTTTGTTGAAGCACCTTTGGCACCAATTACAGCCTCAAGTCTTTTGAGTATGATGCTACAAGCTTGGCACACCTATTTTTGGGCAGTTTCTAAAGCTCCATCAGGTTGGATGGGGAGCGTTGGTGCGCAGCCATTTTCAGATCTTTCCAGAGATGTTCAATCGGGTTCAAGTCTGGCTGGGCCACTCAAGGACATTCACAGAGTTGTCCCATAGCCACTCCTTTGTTATCTTGGCTGTGTGCTTAGGGTCATTGTCCTGTTGGAAGATGAACCTTCAACCCAGTCTGAGGTCCAGAGCGCTCTGGAGCAGGTTTTCATCAAGGATGTCTCTGTACATTGCTGCATTCATCTTTCCCTCGATCCTGACTAGTCTCCCAGTTCCTGCCGCTGAAAAACATCCCCACAGCATGATGCTGCCACCACCATGCTTCTCTGTAGGGATGGTATTGGCCAGGTGATGAGCGGTGCCTGGTTTCCTCCAGACATGACGCTTGCCATTCAGGCCAAGACTTCAATCTTTGTTTCATCAGACCAGAGAATTTTGTTTCTCATGGTCTGAGAGTCCTTCAGGTGCCTTTTGGCAAACTCCAGGCGGGCTGTCATGTGCCTTTTACTGAGGAGTGGCTTCCGTCTGGCCACACTAACATACAGGCCTGATTGGTGGAGTGCTGCAGAGATGGTTGTTCTTCTGGAAGTTTCTCCTCTCTCCACAGAGGAATGCTGGAGCTCTGTCAGAGTGACCATCAGGTTCTTGGTCACCTCCCTGACTAAGGCCCTTCTCCCCAATCACTCAGTTTGGCGGGGCGGCCAGCTCTAGGAAGAGTCCTGGAGGTTCCAAACTTCCACTGGAGGCCACTGTGCTCATCGGGACCTTCAAAGCTGCAGAATTTTTTCTGTACCCTTCCCAAGATCTGTGCCTCGGTACAATCCTGTCTCGGAGGTCTACAGACAATTCCTTGGATTGCTTGGTTTGTGCTCTGACATGCACTGTTAACTGTGGGACCTTATATAGACAGGTGTGTGCCTTTCCAAATCATGTCCAATCAACTGAATTTACCACAGGTGGACTCCAGTCAAGTTGTAGAAACATCTCAAGGATGATCAGTCGAAACAGGAGCACCTGAGCTCAATTTTGAGTGTCATGGCAAAGGCTGTGCTTATGTATATGTATTTTTATTTTTATTTTTTTTATACATTTGCAAAGATTTCAAACAAACTTCTTTCACGTTGTCATTATGGGGTATTGTTTGTAGAATTTTGAGGAAAATAATGAATTTAATCCATTTTGGAATAAGGCTGTAACATATAACAAAATGTGGATAAAATGAAGCGCTGTGAATACTTTCCGGATGCACTGTATGCTGCTGCTGGTGCTGCTGAACAAATAGACATTCATAAATCCTGTAATCCTAGCAGATTTAGGCAGGTTTAGCAGAGGGAGGTGGAGGGTTTCAGAGGAACTCTTATAGTGTGCTGCAGGGCTAGCCTACTGCTACCAATAAACCAAACTATTTAAATGTTGAGCAAGCAATCTCATTGGCTGCAGGATCGGCAGAGGCTGAAGTGAGAACAGACTAAAAACAGGTAAACAAATGACAGTAGATTATTCTGACAGAGTTACAGTTATACTGGACTGATGGCACTTTTCACTAAATCTTAATTTATTAAGCAAAATGTGTAATTAGAGGTTGTGAACTACAATTTAAAAAAAGCTGTGATTCATGTACAAAAATTCATGTAAAAAAACATTCTTGCAATGAAAATGTGAAATCAGTCCATTTAAATGTTATCTTTTCTATTGTTTCTTGACTTGGATTGTAACTAGTGTCCTCAAATGCTCCTGTCTTAGTTTGTTCATATCATTAAGTTTCCATGATTTTGCTGGTGTATTAGTGACTGTATGGTGTTTATTAATGATGTATTTAACACATGAACTTAACATGGATTTGAGTCATTTTCTCTTTCTGTCTTCAGTCTGAGAGGATGCAGTATTACAGAGAAACAGTGTCTTATGATTTGGATGAATCGCACAGCTCTAGTTTCGGCACTAGTTTTGAGCCAGAATTCAGATCAGTCTGTTAGAGCTGGTGAACCTCCCACAGAAAGGAGGTAGTTATCACTAATCTTAAGATTGTGTGTGACAGGATTCATGTATTTTATTGTTTTTGAGGGATCTGTGTATCTTTGATTCTTTCAGCTTTGCAGATGGTCTTGACTAAACACTTCCTGTAGTTGTTTGAGTGTTTTACTGTGGAGGAATTATGGCCAGTTTGTCCCACTCCTCCTTGCAAAGCTGCTTCAGCTCAGTGCAGTTTGTAGGTTTTCCAGCATGAACTGTACGTTTCAGGTCCTTCCACAGCTTTTCAGTGGGACCTTTGTGTGGACTTTTATTTTGTGGCCATTATTAAAGTTCTCTGCCTTTTTGTTTTACTCCTTCATTTTTCACTTTAATGATTTATATTGTTCTGGTGATGTTCAGAATAACTGATTAATCAGCCGAATGTAACAT